>CM073772.1:82851379-83270872 GCA_037158775.1 Hetaerina titia
GGGCTTAGTATTGGGTGAACTCTACCATTGCCTATCAAACTGACCTTCAAGTTGATAACTTCATTTATTATTAAGGTCAATTTTAGACAATCATGATATAAGTTTGACAACATCCTAGAAGGCCTAACAATTTAAAATTAACCAAATATTAACTTCCACCAAAGGACATATTAAGGAAGATAGGTCTTACTTCTCTATCATACACCATATCGACAGCCAAACTAATTGGAACCAGAACAAAAATCATTCCAATTAAAAGGGAAGAGGAGAAAGAGCCTCCATTGAACTCAGCTGGTTGGGATGTCAGTTGGAAAGGGTGAGACTTGACAATTATTGGATACATATTCTTGTCCTCTGGATTCACAACCATCCTGCAAAGGAAGAAAGAGTAAGGCTCAAAGAAAACAGAAAAAAAGCATTATAATAAACACATAGGTATCACAAACAAATAACCAAACAATTATAATATGAAAAAAATAGAAGGACAAATTTATTTGGATTTCTCATGACTTTACAGAAAAGCAAGATTGTACTGCAAATATCTAATGAGGATACATAAAACAAACTGAATCGAAGATTATGCCTCAATGTTAAGACTCCTTAATATACAATTATACAAAACCACAAAAAATTATAGCTCTATAATTATGAGGCTTTCAGTTATAAAAGTAACACATATCAACATACCTATATATTGCATTGTTGATCAGGTTTATTACAATTGGGAGGGAATGCTGAGCTGTGTCGTTGTATATTGCTGTTAAGGATATAGTACTTGGTTCTGGACCATCAATATACTCATCAATGATTGAGGAAACATTGATGAGGGTGACATCAAAGGTGCTAATGGACAAAGCACCCAGATGAGGCCACATGTTCAACAGCTGTGGGAAGTTACCATCATACGTGGACAAGGGTCTTCCGTAAGTCTGACCACGAAGGGCAGTAGTGAAAGCATCTAATTGATGACCAGTACCATTATGAAATGCCAACTTTGTGGCATTTTGATATGTTTCTGTAAGATGAATTCATAAAAGAATATTAGTAACACATCAGTCTTGAGAAACTGCTCAATAAAACCAAGGCTTTGCCCCAATGTATTTATTTACATCAAACTAAAAATTCAATAAATAATTTGAAAGTAGCCATTTTCAGAATGACTACAACATTTTCACTTTGAATATTAGGCATATTCCCAGTCTCCACTGATAACATTATGCATAGGTGTAAATAATAGTGGAGGTCAGAAAGACCAGTGTTCTTCAAAATTAATTTATGCTACACCAAGATAATTTCAAATGTGAAAAATGAATCAATACTTTATAAAATCCAGCAACATTCTTTGTTCATAAAATTTATATTTGCTAAAGTGAAAAAATTAATGCATACATCCAGTACATAACTGTAAATAAATTCTGAAGCCTACTTTCTCGATTACAAACATTATTAAATGGCTTGGGTTTGTGAGAAATGGTTTCAAAGAAACTTATATATGGTATTACATCTGGGAGGAGTTTGAGTGCGTAAGCTATACAGCTAAGCATTACAATAAATTCTACGCGGTACTACCCAGTATTTCCATTATCCATAACAAATAAGTTCCAACTAGTTGCACCATAAATATCAAAATATTTTACAATGCAAACAGAAATGAGTTAGAAACCTGCTCTCCTGAGGGCTGACATGATGGATGAACACCTGAATGCATCTCAGATGACAACAGTGGTAACATAAATTGCTTGTTATTCAAAGGGCTTTCTCAGTTTCACCATCAGTATTACAGGGTCAAGGTGCTTCACTCCTTTAGATGGCCGCATAGATATTTTCTGAGCAATAGATTGGTGTGATATTGAGTTAAATTGTTTTTCATCTCAAAGGTGAAACGTGTTACCCTAGGTATCAATATGCATCCGTGTGTATAGGACTTAGTTTAGGATATGTGAAAAAAATTGTGTGTACAATAAAGAGAAAGTTGTGAAGAGAATTTGAGTGACAGAACATCTCCTCCATCTAAAAAACAATTTAAATCAAATTTCATTACAGAGCAAAAATTTAAATTGATAATTTTATACTTGAAGTGATATTACCATACTATTTGGATACCACTGTATTATTTGTGATTTTTATTTACAAAAAAGTATTTTCAAGGTGGATAAAATGTTGTCAAAAGTTGAATAGTTAACGAGTCTTCAAATATGTGTACTAATATACTATATAGATTGATCAAATACTTAATGGGGATTGAAAGGGAATATTTGAACGACCCTATATCATTCCTCTACAGTTTTTTGGAATCATTTCGCTTTGATGTGAACTTGCGAAATAATCCCCACCATAATAGCAGCAAGATTCCAGCTTCCGTTGGTTAACCTTAACCGTTTATCAGTGGTGCCATCTTTGGCGATCCTCATTTAATTTTTTCCACTAGTAAAGCCTACTTTACCTAAATTCAAGAGAATTAACAGAAAATCTATTCCTATAGAATCGATGAAAGGGGTGAATAATCATAATTTTGAGAAACTTTTGCTGCTGGAGGAAGAACAGTTATAGGTTATTTTGAATGAATGTAAAACACCATCCAGTGCACTATGATAGATAATAATTTGCATTCTTGAAATGAGGATGGTTTTTCTCCTTCATGACTTCACCAGCCAGAAGGGAAGTTCAGATTATCACAGTAAGCTGAATGCTCAACACTTTGAGGAATGGGTTTTGAAAGATTTGAAAACTTTTCCTCGCAGGTCAGCATTGGTTGTCAATTAGGCACCGCACCAGAATATGCTGGACCCCAATACCAAGAAAAAGGTTGAAATTATTGGGTGACTGAACATGAGAATTGTTGAAGTACCACTACAAGCTCCTAATTATGAAAGCCCAATGAAACTATTTTATAATGTATTTTTATTTATTAGGTAATCTACCGGTTAAGGTAGGTTTTTGGATGGACACAACTATCAAATAAATATTTTGTAACTCCAAACAAAACCCAAGCAACAAGCAACCTCATCTACATCAGGTCCCTCTTCATCTCTGTGTATTTCTTTCCTCCCTTCATCCCGTCCAACATCCCTATCCTGTTCCTGCCCTTTCCTCGCTTGCCCAACATTCTCCCCTCTATTACCTTCTTCAACATTCCACTACTGCTCAATACGCCTTTCATCCATTTTTCCTGCCTCCATAGGATTTCTCTCAACAAACCCCTCTCCTCACTCACCATCTCCAATACTTCCTCATTTGTTTTTTTATAATGTATATACAATTTATAAAGCATTTTTAGCCTTTCTTCTGGGAGCTGTAGAAAATGTTGGACAACCTGAACTGAGAACTGCAGCCAGATGTGTGTGTATATATATATATTGATATACTTCTTCCAATCCCATAACTGCATTAACAATTGTTTATTATTGACTGCCAATGATTATAAAACTGAAATTTTACATGATATAATATGGAATGCGATTTGGCTGGCCTAGTCCCCTAATCCAAACGGTCAAGTGCCATTTTGAATTTTCCACCCAAATATTTCTAGACTAAATTCAAGTTTCCATAATTTTTCCATTTTTGTGACTATGATTATCATATTATATTATATGACTATCATGTTATCTGATCATTGCGGACAGAAAACATGAAAATTTCAAATGATCATGCAGTTCCATTTCAAGGGTTGACAGCAGTCATAAAGAAATATCATCCAGAAACGAGTATAACTCACTAAAACAGAAAGCATCTCACCTCCATTGAGCACCAGAGGTTTCATCCGTGAATTTCCAACTTGAATGCCATTCAAGTACAGTCCAAGTACGGCAAACCCAAGAGGTAGAGCGATCATGAAATAGAGCAACTGTATGTCCCGCCCCATTCGAAGGAGCCTTAGCCAAAGCAGGGCTCTTGCTGCCTGCCAAGAGTTTGTCCCCTGGGAGTTTGGTCCAACCGTTTCAGACACCCTCTCCAACACGGAAACCATTCCTGCTCGCTCGGCGGCCACTGCTTCCGAAGATGTGCCGCTCCTCGTCCTCGTGTGGTGGGGCTTCTGCGAGGTGCCACTGTGTGCACTCGAACCCATGTTATTGGTACCCGCCTTCGCTGTAAGCCGCAGATGTCGACCCAGAGGTGCCTGCCCCAGAGTTGCCGAGACCCACGTTGCCCACCTCCTCTTGTAAACTTTGATATGACGTCCGGGACTGCAGGGATAAGGACCGACTGAGCGCACGGCTGCGAACCATCTTTTTGGAGAGGTTGTCCATGGTGTCCTCTGTCTCCTCATCCTTCTCAAGATGTAGGAAGACCTAAAGGGCAAGAACAATATGAGCACCCACATGAGAGCGTGATATGAATTTTTGCATTCATCTTTCACTCTCGCAGATATCAGTGGAACTTTAAGCTATATTGATACCAGTTGCATGATGCAAGACATTCAGAATGAAAAAAAAATACAGGCTGGTTCTGAAGGTTTTTGCCCCAGCGGCTCTGCGAATACATGATGCAACATTAAGAAAAAATATGGTTCTCGACATTGTACTAAAATGTTGAGGTAGTAAACAATGCACAATTTGGAATGGTTTTTGATTTTAAATTTGAAAACTGGAAATGCTTCTACTAAATTGCCACAATTAATTATTAATGAATATTATGTGCACAAAACTTACTTGTGATATGATAGTGACTTAATTATAACCACTTTTCTTCTTAACCATGGCTGAACTATATTTGTTGATAATAGTGAATAGAGCTGCTAGAGATCTCAACATGCTGTAACAGGCAGGGACACTTCAAACTTTGAAGAATTTTCATACTCACGAAACATGACACACAAAAAACGTAACAAAAAATCTGGAAACTTTCATTAATCTTTCTACAAACAGACCATCTATTCTGGCCAAAAATGAAACACTTAAATGAAACAATTGGTTTTATGTAAAAGTCTCTATATCTCAGGAAAAAATTATTTAAAAACGAACATGATTTTAAAAAGTAACAAATTCATAAAAATGAATGACTTGCAATGGTTGTAATTCAGGATTGTAAAAATGAACCCTTTGTTCTATTTGGAGATGAAAGAATGGAGTCTTAACAATGGTCCCTCTAATTTACCCTTTTCAATTAAAAAATATACAATGGATGAAGGGCACAGTGACCGATACACACCATACTAAGTTTCCCAGGAGTAAATCAGATCAGAGGGGGGGGGGATTGTGCATGTTAAAACATACTTCTCCCTCCTTGAAAAGAAACTGACTGGCAAATATTTCTTTCTTGCACCAGGGTAAAGTCATTTCTCAAAAAGATCACGATAAATTTTTCCCTTCCATTTAATGATCTTTGGCTAACGCATATATCTATAACATACAGTCAAATAAGTAAAACTGAATAGTTTTTCAGGATTATAATGCACAGGTTGTATGGCTAGAACAGTAAAACTACAAATATTAATTGGGCATATAGGTAAAATGCTAAATTTGAATTCTGCATAATGAATTTTTATTGATCAGAAGTGTTAACCACCTCATTATGTGCTCAAATTTGAGCCAAAAAATTTGCTTCATAACTTACGTCTAACTCTTGCATGGATAATCGGGAGACCAAAAAAACATGGAGTATATGTAGAAAGCAGGAACCCATTGTATTAGCTAATACTTGATATAAAGAACTGAATAATAATGATTACTTAATCAGAATGAATCAAATCCTTACTCCTAATGTTGAGGATAAGGATCGGTACATTAAATGACTCTTCTGTATTGAATTCTTCATATTCTGTAAAATGAATCAATTGCCTTGTCTCATGGTTATAGGTCACCTTAAGGGATGATCTTGTTGCCATTAATTTCATCTTATCAATATTTTTGTACACCTATAAACTTTTTAAAGATACTCTATGTAATGATTTTTCCATCTAATTAAAAAACTTTATACAAGAGGGATCCATGGTACTATATTCTGATGACATCCGATGAGTGGTTTTGTATTTTGTGCTCAAAGTTAGATAGTGTTTACTTTGGTAAGGAGACAAAATTCAAAAGAGTTACTTCAATCAGAATCACAAAACTCTCACCACATGTGATCTACAAAAAACAAAAATTAGTTGAGAAATAATACGGTACACTCACTTCTTCTAGAGTTGTCATGGAGACTCCGTAACTACTGATACCAAGACGTCCTCGATTATTGATGTCCTCTTCAATAGCAGAGAAGAGCACGGCAAAACTATCAACAGAGTCGTGTGGTAAAATGAAAGATAGTTCTCTTCCATGCCGACGAGCTTTCTCTGCTTTTCCAACATGCATTGTGACCAAACGTGTGATTGCATTCTCTCTGCCATTAGAATCAAGGACCAATCTGATGAGAAAATAGAACACGAGGTCAGTCACCAAAAGTGAGCAAGACTCAAAAAATAACGACGGCAAAAATAATAGTTCTAGAAGTCAACAGGATTTTGAAATATACTGATCCTTTTTGCACCAATTCATTTTTGTTCAATTGATACGTAGGTCAACATTTAAATACAAAATATTAGTTATGAGTTAATGGCTTTGCACTAGCTTACAAAAATTCCAAAATGCAATTAGTTTATCTCTGCAACAATCTCAAATTATAAAAATCATTTTCCTTGACTGAGATTCCAATCCAGATCCCTTGATATCCAGTCAAGTGCTTTAACCAATTAAGCTACCAAGTCATTCTATTACACTCTGAAATTTTAGAATGATTTTTACACTTTGCATTCTTACACCATAATGCACATAAGCAGATGACTCTGTTGAAGTTACTGTCACTGCATCTCCTGCAGTTTCTTTGAGTTTCCCTCTTTCTTAAAAGATATTCACAATTAGCAAAAACCTATAACTTCCTCATCAAATCAAAAATTCATGCATGATTTACAGTACATGCAATGATAATAAAAATGCAGAGGAGGAAAACTATTTACTTGCAAAGCTTCAAAATGGAAGAATATTCCACAGGATATTAACTCTGAACATTTCACAATTTATTTCCTCTGAACTTACGTGAGATGATATCCTATTCCAAACTTGTTTTTGAGAAACAATGATGAACCACAACAACGCAGTCTACCTCTGGAAACCACTGCCTTACGATCTGCAAGAATGTCAGCCTCATCCATGAAATGTGTGGTCAAGAGAATAACCTAGAATATTTCCAATGGAAATTATAAATTATTATTTAAGTGACAGCAATGCACAACAAATAACAAGTATTAACATGCAACAACACAAACATGGCACACTCTCTACATTTATGTTGAGAATTATAAGAAGATGCATACACATTTTTTTTCCCAAAACTAATTATAGATTCCCGAGATTAGACAATTTGATATTCAACCATCTTGAGGAATCTAATACTACATGTAATTATAGTACTTGATGGAACTCTCTCATTGTAAGTCTTCATTGGCTTTACACTGATTATTTTTGGGACTTCAGTCTCATTGTAGTGCAACACCATCAAGTGCAAAATAAAATAAAACCAACTTCATATTCTCTTGAAGGGGGCTAACTGACAAAAATAATGTACTTAGTACTTAATGGAACTGGAAGTGGAATGGAAATGGAACTTTAAGTAACATAGTGTTTTATGTGACAAAACTAGTTCAGCTATTTGAATATGAGCTCATTCTAAACATATAACAGCAAACTAAATATAGTTTAGCAAAAAATATTAACTCCAATGTATAAAAAATATACATGCACTTTGATTTTTAATCCTTGGCTTAAAAAAGGAAAATAATATAGAAGATAGAGCAAAGGATAATAAAACCACCTTTGACACTCAATTCTTTTAAGGAATACATCAAACATTACTGATGTGATGGACTCAGATTTCTTCAAGGGTCATAGAAAATCGGTTTTCTCTCATCTTATGCAGTTGGCTCTCTTGCTCTTGAGAGATATGTTAAATTGTTTATATTTCACCAGCTAACATCCTATTTTCAGTAATTTTCCCAAGTTGTGGATGCTGGATAAAAAAATACCACATAGCTCACCTTTGGTCCTAGCATGTTTTATTGATTTATTTACAGGCATTTTGGCACTCATTTACATTTTATTAATTGGCATATGAATCACTGAATCAGCTCAATTTTAATGTAAAAACCGTTGAGTATGATCTCTAGTAAAATGTTGTTAACAGACTATCTAAATGCAATGCATAAAAAAGTTGAAATATACATCTAGTGCTAAAACATGGTTCATATAGAAGAGACCATACAAATCTTAAAACATCACGATTTCCCTGCATTTATGATCACCCTGGGAACCGATTGATACCTCTTTGTCCACAGTTGAAGTCAATCTACCTTTTCCAGATTTTTCACCCATAATAACTTTATTTACCATATTTTTATGATTAAAATGTCTCTTGCCTTAATACAAATGCATTAAAACTACAATTAAACTCTCATGCATAAATAAGTATTAGCAGAGAAATGGAGTTACAATATTCATTATATTTTTTACCAATTCATTTGAATTCTTCAAAGATTAGCCAGAAGATAATCCATTGCCATCATAGTTTTAAATGACCCTACTCACCAGTCACATTTTCATTTGCAACATGGTTGTGATTGGCCATTAATGGGAAAATTATACTATGAGGCGACCATGAGGATATTGACTGTTCCTCCTCAGTTTCAAATTTACATGTTTTATCTTTCCTTGATGGTAACCCACACAGGTTTGCATTGGATACAATGTCTTTCCTAATTGATGATGTCAACTATGAAGTATGCACAAGAAGTGCAGACTTTTATTGAAATAGGATGGAAACTTTCTAGTCATATTTTAGAAGAAAGGTGAGCTTTCTTGACAAAGAGATTTGTGATTTCCCTTCACACAGTTCATACATATCTAAAAAACAACTTTTATCAAAAAGATAAAAAAAGGAATAAATAATAGTTTGTTTAAGAGCTTGCTGTAGAAGGTGCACTAGGGCTGGAGAAATAAAAATTAACAGATTGACAAATAAAACCCATTTTTCATCTATAGATTATCTACTGTCAATGGAATAAAAAAGAAAAAAGCCAACTTAAGTAGTAAATTTTACTGCCTTTACGAGAAATTTTTTAGATATATTTCCTGAGGATGAGGAAAAAAATGCTTCAAAAGAGGGATAGCATCTTAAGCAGCAGCATTCAAAGAGATTTTACTGTGTTTGAATTACCACAATTTTATCATTCTAATACATCTATAGGGAGAGAGTACATTAGAGAGGTGAGGGTGGACTCTGCAATTATAGCAGTGAAATATGGTTGAAATGTTTAGAAAAAAAAGTGAAAACATTATGAAAACTACACAAAAGTCAAAAAGATAAATGTAAAATTAGTCCTTTTTACATACTCTTAGAGACAAAAAGAGGTGGGAGACACATTATTTTCTTCAGCAAAATTTGAAGCTTGGAGACATCAAAAGAGTTGAAACTACAATTGACTCATGGAACTGGAAGCATTTCATAAACTACCCCATCATTCATTACCTGCTCCAGTATCAAAATTGAATCAAAGAAAAAGGATCAAGATAATTACACACATGGGAAAAAGTAATGCAAATCTAGAAATCTTTAATAACCAATTGCACGAAAACATGTCAACTCAGCCTCTAAGCAAATTTACAGTATCTTAAAGACAACTAGCGTAGTATTGTAATCCTACAACTCCCCAAGAAAATACTGCTTGAATAAGAAAAATTTACTAAAGAACAGAATAATACACTTTAACAAAGCCAACTGAAAAACAATGAACATATGAAAGTCAGAAATTAAATAATAATAATTTTAAATGGATATTACCTTTCCATGCCTTCTGTTTTGCAGAACAGACCACATGTGACGCCGTGAGTATGGATCCACACCAGCTGTTGGCTCATCAAGAATGATGATCTGAAATAAAAAAATACTATATAAATGAAAGCACTCATGAGAAACATAGGATGTTACTGTTGCGGCATCTACTGCAGTTTCTTGAAATAGGCTTAGCTTATTAAGATTGGAATAATGATACAATTCCCATTTGCACAATGTTTCAAAAAATGAGATTAACATATTTTTGATAAAGCACAAAATCTACTTACACAAAATTATCATTGTAATGTACACTATTAGAATTACATTATTATCCTGAAGTACATATATTATTCGATATTCTGAATGAATAATGTACAAGTTAGCTGAGATTAATGATGGTAAAATGTCTCAAAGTCTCTAAATCATCTTATGCTCTAATTACAACAATTTTTAGCTCAGTACTTCCAAAGAAGAATGAAGTTCACTGAATTAATTCGAATGGTTGTTTAGATAAGAATCCAGGAAAATGGAATTGGAACTAATTAGGTCCATCAGAGTTAAATACTACTATTCAGAACACCACAAGACATACCTTAGGGTCTCCAATTACAGCAATGCCAACAGAAAGTTTTCTCTTTTGTCCTCCACTAAGATACTTAGCAAAAGTATTTGCTTTATCTAAAAGGTCAATATCCTGAAGTGTTTTCACAACTTCCTGTTCTACTGAGGCTGCAGGTATACCCTAAAAGAAGGAAAAATCCATTTAATAGGTTGATAATGCTGAGAAATCATATCAATGGCCAATAATGAAATAATATTGAAATGAACATATATAGCGGAGTGTATATGTTTAAATAAATATAAGCTGTATACATGTTGTCAGAATTTGTGATTTATGTACAATGGGTGGTACAAAAGTAAAATAAAATTGAATGCGAAAAGAGAGCTTTTCGGCAATTTGGTGTACACCAAGGTTTTCGGAAGGACACAAATAATGAGATCTTATATTAGTGGATATCATTAGAGACTGAAATGTCTTACCTGAGGTTTATGATAGGCAGAAAATACTATTTATTTACAATTTTAATTGGTTTCATCAGAAAACATCAGGGAGCAGGAAATTATACATAAAATTAGTTAATTAGATGCACATTTGAATACACATTATACTTTAGGGTGGCAAACAGATATGTACATAGAAATTCAAATTTGCGGATTTTTTATACAATGAACAGCTTTGAGTATTGGTTTAACTTGTTTAATTTAAAACTGACCATTGTGTCTTATGCGGTAGGTTGTTTGAGTATATGGACACAGGATAACACAACAAAGTGATATGAGAACAGGGATCATTATGAAATTGTTTTCAAGTATCTCCTTTCAAGTATGCAGCATTAATGTCTGCAAAGGATTGTCAGGGCCACTGCAGGCATCAGCATACATATTTTCTAAAAACCATACTTTAAAAACTTCATGATGCACTCCCTGTGTCTTCAAACTAAGCAACAACATTTGCCAAAACCTATTCCTCACTATTAACAACCAGAAACACCAATACCACAACTTCCAAATTCTAAACATATATTATTTAAGGAATGTACCCAAACACTATGACAGAAATTCATAGCCTACTATAACGCTCCTTTACAATAGACTACTTTCAAATCTTCAAAGCAATTCAATCAAGCTCCAGCATCTATACATTCTAGGGTAACAAATGATGTCTTGCTGTTGGTTAACATGTCTTATGTAATGCAAATTTAGCCGATCACTCCACTCAATGAGCATCATTATCTATTTTATTTTGGATTTGCATGTGTGAATCATATTTGTTTCTGCACTAAAAATGTAGTGAAAATTAATGGGATCTCCTAAATAACAAAACCATGCCATTTTTACTGAGAGTGAATAAATTATTTAAATTGGAAGTAAAATGAATGCCATAAAAATTATCATTTAAACACATTAATACAAGTCTTCAAAACCTTTGTCATTTCAACTTTTGAGAATAATGTTACTTTAATAATTCTATACCACACCAAGAATACACTAGGCGACCTTGTTCAAAACTTCAAGTTAGGTCTTCATTTCTACAGCCTGGTTAAAAAGAATTAATTTTGAACCATAATGAATGTTTGCTATTTTTTTAGCAATATCACCTAAATATGAACTGTACCAACCAAGGAAAACATTAGTGCTAAAAGAGACAAGTATCCAGGGAAAGAGTAAGAAATAGAATCAATTTTTATAACAATCTTAACTATCTATTACTAGTTATCAGTAATGAATTGTATCTAGTATTTATTGTATAAGTAGACAAAAACTGACATTTTATTCCAGTCTTTTACTCTATTTTTATCATTAGCAGGGTATTAACCAATTTTTCCAGGGATTGGCTATGCTATCATCGAACTGGAATTATATGAAACTGTTCTGGAATAACAAACCTGATTCAAAGTTGCTATGCTTCTATATTTAACCCAGATTCCATCAAATTTTATCTATCTTAAATTTTGCATCAATGTTACTATATCAGAAATAGATAAAAATTTCAAACTCTACAAGTTATTTTCATAATTGTACGCTGTAAACTCCTGAACTACATTTAATATGTTACTAAAATGACATTATTATCACCAAAACTATAGATTCATTACCTTAAAATAAACATTTCCCTTAAAAACATATACTGTTCAGTTTTTCAACATATGTAATATGTTAAATATTAAATTATTATTATTTATTCTAAAAATACATTAACATAAAATATGCTCATTTACTTTTCTTGATAAAATTTCTTGAAAAATCAAACATTTATCAACCATTATACGACAATAATAAAGAAATAAGCCAATGATAGTTTTAAGACAATGATAAATAAATATTACTTTGGGGTTAAGCCTAATCAGCATTACCATTTACCACTCCAGAGTGGGAAAGTTTGCAAAAACAAGTGCATGGAAATGACACAACAGCATTATTTACTTTCAAAATTTGCACCAAAACTTAAAATTTCTTTTGGAGTAATTTCAAACAATAACAGATATTAAAAATATTTTAAGTATTTCAACATGAATAATAAGATTTAAATAGCTAATCAGTGATATGGAACTCCAAAAATATTGCTCAAGCTTTGAATCATGCCCATGATTACTTCATAAGCCTGAAAAAATTAGTGCTTACAAGCTAGTTATAGCATACATTGCTTTAAAAATACCTTTGCATGTTTAAAATGTAATGAATGACACACAAAATGAGGAAGTATATTGATCTTCTGATAGATTACACAACATATTTTAAATCAACATTCTATGATAATTTAATGACATGCAAAAATTAAACAAATATATGAAAAGGAGATATTCCTGATCAAATTGTACAATCGCATGGAACATTCATCAAAACTAATTCATCATAATGAAAAATATCAGCAATACTGAAACGTAATTGTAATTCATGCACCTAAGTAGCTATTAGAAAATGTAAAATGAAAAACAATTAAGCGACAATAGGGCAACCATGAAAATTTATAACAATTTTAAATCTTTTAATAAAGTAAAGAGGTATGGCTCAGCAAAATTAATAATAAAACTATTTGTATTTGATTGTACCACTCTGTCACCAAAAAGGTAACTATACGAGTATGTCTTCATTTTCCAAAATGTTGCAAAACTTGTGTGCCAGCATTTTCATACCACTTCAAAGGAAACAATCAAGTGTGCAAACAAAAAAAAAGTTTATAAAAGCAAATATTACCAAAATGGTTGAAAATTAACAGATCTCACTGGTCGCATTAATTCACATTTTGAAGCTCAAAATAAAAATAACATAATCTTTCCTTGCATGTATATGTCACAAAAAATAAGCCTCAATCTTTCATAAGCAAGGAGAAAGCACTTAAATTACTGAACAATATTCTGAAGTATAATTAACTTCATGCCAATTTTCACATGAAACCTCCCACTTAAGACTGGCTTTGAATAACTAAGCAAACTAAACTCAGGATCACAGCGCTTTTATCTTATGCACATAGCACTTTAAACAAGTGGCAACCCAAATTTCTCTGTCTGTGTATATATTCACCTTGCAAACCAACTTTGTCAACCAATGCTTTAGCATGCTGTGCCTGTTGTCCCAGAGCTTCCCCTCTGTATGCAAATAGATAAATAAAGTTGGGAAAAAACCAATAATACAGTTAGAATTGCTCATAAGGCCACTACTATATAATTAAATGTAAAGGAAAAGCCATAATAAATAATCCTATTTAAAAAAGATGCTGAGAAGCACTTATTTTTTAAACAACTACTAAACTTTTAAGGTAACTTGTATGTTAATTATTTTGAGGATTATACATAAAAAAATAAATGCTATAGACAGGATTTTAAGTCACATTATTAGCCCAGCTAAGGTTTCCTCCTGAAGTATTTACACAAGTATTTACAAAAATCTTTATCACAAGGGACTGAAATGAAATAACTACTACTAGTTTGAAAATCATATTTCAAAATAATAAATTTTCTATACAAAGTTATCTTAAAATACATATAACCTATTTTACCATTTAACATTCAGATTACAAAGCATTTTGATTTCTCCTAAATGAACAAATGCCATTACATTCATAAAATGACTACACTTATACGATGTAATTTTGAGACTTCAAACAAGTGATGCTACTTGGACAATCAGTTGTTGGACTAACTTTTCAATACTCAATTTCACTCATAAAACCAGGATTTTATTGTGAACATGATGATGAGAATCACACTGAATAGTCCTCCATAATTAACAGAAGGGTAAATAGTAATTTATAACTAGCCCAACAAAAAACCATCACCTGATCACAGTGTGTACTAAAAAAGTGGTTCTTACTGAGATTGGGGCAGTAATCTTTTAAAGACTAATACAAATTTGAAATATCCAAACAAATATTTAAACTTACAATTTGAAATATGAAGGAAATAATAATGCAGAATGTGCCATTTCACACATATCAGGGGAATCACCCATCATCCTGATTATAGTACCCAGTACGTCAGTGACCCATTATCAGTATCATTTACTGTTAACAAAGAATTAGTTGCCCCAAATGTGCTAGATATTCCACCTTTGGGGCCAAATTTGTGTAATAATAATTATTATTAAGTCTATTTCAAGGAATATACAGTTCATATACATTCATATTAATGTATTGGAGTAATATTCACAAAGTATTTGATGCATGCATGCAATAGATTTCTCTGTGATTTCTATAAATTAGATATGGTTTGATTAGATATACTATGACAGTAAAATATTGTTTTAGTGAATATGTATCATACTTGAACTGCTCCAGAATACTCGAGGCAGAATATCAAAGTCCTGTACAAGCATTCATTGACTTTCTAGATAAGTACTATCAAGTTAAAAGTAAATTAATTGGAAGTTACATAATCCTCACTCTTTATGCTAGGATCTATTATTGTAAAATTTTATTTAGGGGAGAGAAGCCTGGTGCTGTTAATTACTTGATTTTTCATTAAAAATCAGATCTACGAATTGTTTTATCTTAAAGGTACAACACATTAAGGTAAAATACATCATGCCATCCAGTCAAATATGATCCATCCTTGTACTTTATGCCAAAGATTAGATTTATGAATAAGGGCAATGCATGCAAACAGCAATAATTATACATATCATTGGTTTGGATAAGGTTTGTACTTGAGAGGAAACCAAGTAGGCTTTCAAGAATGCTAAAGTCAATTGTGTACAGGGGTAGTTCACTACAAAAGAGGCACCAAACCATAGTATTTTCAAGGAAAAGGTTTGAAATTTGCAGTTTGAGCCAATGAAATCTCCATGGTGGTGGTCCTTTCCCTCTTTACGAAAATCTCTGTCAATTGATTGAACTATTACAAAAAACCTATGCTTACTGCATGATCAAGTTGCACTCCAGTGCTCAGATGAAAATCAATGATTCGGAATATAAGCAGTCAGGAGAACCAACTCATTGGATAGGTACAATTAGTTACTTTTTGAGCAATATATTATTAAATAAAATACAACAATAGATATCATTAACACCCTTTAAATGGGATGAGGGTAAATTTATGTCCATTTAAGAAGAGATTCAACATAAGTGCTTTATGCTTTACTTGGCATGCCAGCATTCATTTATTTATTTATTTTTGTCATGGCCCGAAAACAGCACTTTTTGGCCTTCACATTGGACAACAATGACAACACAACAGTAACAATAATACAAACACCCAAGCCCTAGGTGGAGAAAATCCCACCCTGGCGGGAATCGAACCCGCGACCCTTGGATTGGCAGATGAGGATGTTGCCGCGCCGCCACCGGGGCCATTAAATAAATAGAGCAAACCCTTATTATGACTTTCCAGCTTATGCCACTCTCCTACTTGAAATGACTTTTTTGAATTATCTTGGTCGGTCATATAAAAGATAAAGATTCCTGATTTAAAACAGCTCCAAATTAATACCTTCCTGCCTTTAACTCTTTATTCTCCCTGGTCTAAGAAGATACTATTCCGATTATGCTGTTTGTGGCTAAAAAAATTTACCTTTTCATGCAATTAAGGCAGCAGTATTTCTCTACACAGTATTTCTCTTCATATGTATGAACTTTATAATCTCGTTTTTGAGTCTATACTTGAATTATAAAAGCAATTTAACAAAGCATTTTGAAAACATGCACTGGTCATTTACATTTAATTACCTAATTCTCTTACACATTCTGCATGCACACTGGACACACAAAATCTTCAAATTGCCCTTTTGCTGCTAGGATTTGCATTACACTTTCAATGTCTTCTTACAGGTGAAATGCTCAGACAGGCCATTAAAGAATATTATAATGGAGTAGAGATGAGTCAGTTTGCATCATTGGCTCCAGGTCCCACTGGTTCTTGAGACTTTTACTACTTTATGCAAACAAATACATAGTTTTTAATCATAAACAATTCATCAAAACTATTACTATTTAGTAAACAAAAATGCTTAGTCTTGATTTATGACAAAAAAATCATTCTAGAACCAGCTAAAAAAGAAACTCTCCTTAAAGAAATGAATAACAGACATAATAGATATAAACTTGTGTATGCCTACATTTGGTGTAGAGAGTGGATTAGAAGAGATTTTCACTACGAAATATACCTAATTACTTGTCTTTAATCCTGGATATTGTGGAGCACTTGTGTCCAATTGTTTCATAAAATTTGATCTGCTATGCAGACATGTGGTTCTCAATTGCTCATGTCTAGTCAGAACCTAAGACAGTTAAAGTGTTATTCAATAGTTTTATGAAAATGAAAAATAATGATATTGCTCCTGCCTATCTTGCTATGTGAGTGATTACTTGGTTTCTTATGAGGTAATCCTACTTAAAAGCCATTAGATATATTCTAACAGAGTTTAGTTTTACTATGCCCAATGGACAACCTCAGCTCCTCCCAAGCTGTGTGATTTTTCGGGTTCTAGGTCTTCCTGGGAAACTATAATTGGCACAGGGATAGGCACTGGCCTATCTAACCTGATGGGTGAATTTCACACTCGGTTGGGCTTAATACTCGGTGAACTCTCCCATCACCTACCAAACCAACCTTGAGTTAATTACTGCATTTATGGTTAATGGTGTCTAACTACCCTTTGCCAATGTGTTAACAGAGATCATACATGCTTACTATGCACAACATATTTTGAGAATTAAAAATTAGTTAATCATTGATTATACCATACCAAATTAAAGTTTCTCTTTGAAATGCTCACAGTGATTAAAAACTATCATTACTTGTCCAAATAATTTCTAAACTTTCCCATCTACATTTTTGTTTGCCACTATAACTTGACCATTTAATGCCTACACAAGGGAATCCTACTCTTAAAATATACCTTTTATAGCCAGTAGTTCTTTGCAATTTTTTACAATTAACAAAATACTTTCACAAAATAAATTTAGATCTTCTTCTTGTCCATGGAACTACAAGTGTTACAACAAACATGGGGCCACAAGTTGGATCCAGTCATGAATCACTGCCCTATTTTTACACAATAGATTCACATATGCAAAGACAGGATTTCTCACTAAAATGATGAAATCTTTTTTGACACTGGATTGCATTTAGCATTGCATTTCCTCCCCAAGTTCATGTAAAAAAACACCAAGCAGTGGAATATCAGTAGGGTCAATTTTACGTATTTATGAAAAAACCTTAACTACAGTTATTAATCCTTCCTTCAAAAGTAAGTGTCAATAAATAATGCGTGCGAATGAGGAAACTTAAACTTTTATGTTAACACATGCCCACTGAAGTCCCTTCAACAAATCACTCATTCAATTTACACTCCGTGTACTTTTGTACCTTAACATAAAAACTATGGTACATATACCATCTTACCTAGGGGCATAATGTCCATGTGTGATAATTGTCATGGCTAAATGTACATATTTATTCAAGTTTGTAATTGTAATGCTTCTAAATAATGGCAAAAGATTACTGAATTTGAAATTCACAAATTTTCTTTGGTCAAACAAAATTAAAACTCACAACATTAACATATCTTCTTACTTTTACACATCTGTACAGTGCAATATCAGAACAGCTAGTACTTGATTGGAATACAGAATAATTAAAAGATTATTAAAGAGGGTTTCACTTACTAGAATAATTACAAATACTGGCTAAATGCATGATTACGCTATGATTAATACACAATCTAGTAATTCTTTCAAGCATTAGTCAAAACAATCATTGCCTTAGGAAGTATGAAATAATTAAAAAATCTAAGCGGTTTCTTCACACACTCATATCAACTTTAACTTAACACAACAAAGTGCTGCCTATATACACAGCCATTCTTCATTAACCATTTCTTTTCAATTATGATTTGTACATGTCATTTATCACCAATTCAATTGATTGGAATGCACCTAATTCGAATGCTTTTGATAAAAAAGGTAATAATAACATTGAGAGGTAATGACAGACTCATTAAAGATAACACAGACCAAACACATACTGTATGGAATTCTTATGTGCACATTCATATTAACTGTAAAAGTTCAAAAAATCAATGAGGTTTTAGGGGCTGATATACTAGCATCATTACTCTTAACCACCTCAGTATTACATTTTCATTTGAAGTTTGAAAATATTTTTTCGAGTTAAGCAGCATAACTGACCAAACAACAATCATACCATATTAGATACATACTTCACAATACTGATGACTCACTCAAAATTTTTTTCAATGGCAACACAAGTAAAAAATAAACACGAAATTAAAAAAATAAATGATATGATTAATGCAAACAAATATAAATCAAGATCAGAGTCAAAGTAAAGCTTCAGCTTTAAAAATATGCAGGTCCTCAAAACTGCATGCACAATTTCAAAAAGCTGATTTCTAAAAGAAACTTTAACATAAGGAGGTGATGCTGCAAATAGCTTGCATTGCTTAGTAACTTTAAGTGACTGAAATTATACATACTAAAACTGGTATGAGACTACCACAGCAAAAGATATTCCTTAAGAGCATATTTCCCTAAATCTAGTTTAACATTAGTCATATAAGCCAAGCATTATGCCTGCATCATCATATTCCTGAACTCTTGTTCCTTTTATTATTTAAATTCAAATGAATCAGAAAATATGTGAGCCAGGGAACCAGTTGATTGATCATTCCTTACACATTTGAAAGAAAAAAGCTTTTAATAAATATTTCCACTATTTATAACAAATTTAATAATATTGTAAGCAACATTTGTGGTAGATAACCTGCCATTCCATTTAGATAACTGCGGTAACAGACTTTATCAAACTTCTTTTTCTGAATGTTACCAATGATCACCGAATCTAAAACAAAGGAAAGAGATCATTTTGAATTTCACTTGGTTTTCTGAAGAAATAAATATGCTTCAATTGATTTGCTAGTTAACAACCAAAATGATCAAGCTCTTGAGGGTATTCAAAACTGTGCCTTCTATTTTGAAGATCTTTTGAACTAATCATGGTCTTAAAAAGTGAGATCTTGCATAAAAAATGTGAAAATTACTAACAAATATTTCTTAAATCACTTCCACAAAGTGGAGCCTGAAACAATTGAATACACAGAATATTTCTTTTTTAATTTTTAGTGTTCCATTTCCTTTTAAATCAAAAGACAACAAATTTAAAATGGAAGCTGATATGGAGTTCTATAACCTACCAGAAGAAAAACACGACTCCATAAAAATTACTGTAAAATTTCAACAACCAGACTTTTGGATTGAAACTGGAAACAGGATAAAACACTCCAAGCAGTGACCTAAAAGGAACCTAGCATTACTATGAAGCAAGAAGAGATTACATCAATATCATTCAATGGGAACATAAAAAAACCACCAGTTTTCATATTTCATCGATAAAAACACTGACGTAAATATATAGTTTTCTTTTACAACCATTTATGAACCACCAACCTGGCCGGCCCTGGTAGCAGTGGGGTAATGTCCTCACCTGCTAACCCAAGGGTTGTTGGCTCGATTCCCACCTAGGTGGGTTTTCCTCTAACTAGCGCTTAGATGTTTGTAATTGTCTTTAATGTTATATTCTTGTGAAATAGTTTAATGCAAAGGCAAAAAATTTAGCTGTTTTAGGATTAGTGCTAAGTAAAAAAAACCTACATTCAGAATATTTCCTGAATGGTTGGTCAAGGTTAAGTTGAATGATGGCATGCTGGGAGGTGGTACACTGATATCCTTTGAGCATTGACATTGTAAACCACTTCTGACCACATAAATAAATGAACACAAATATTATTATAGCTTTGACAAATTAATGCTACCCATATCCAAGAAGAGAGATGCAGAGTGCACAAAAGCATGGAAACATGGCAAAGCAAGGTGCAACAAAATGAGTGAGCTCCTACTACTACTCTAACATTATCTTCTACTTTCTGTATCTACTGACAAAAGAAAAAGACTACTAGCTAAAGCACCACCAGGACTAGTGTGTGATATTTGGGGAAAAGGGTCTCTTATAACTTTAAAAGAGAGAGAGAGAAGGAGAGAAAGAGAAAAAGAGAGGCATGGAAGTCAAAGAGCTGTGACAGATTAGGAAACTGGGGAACGCACCCGAACAGCTGCAAAGAACTCGAGGTGTTCCCTTGGGGTGAGGAAGTCGAAAAGGTGGTCGTGCTGGGGGCACACCCCTGTCATCCTCCGGATGGTGCTCATGTCGTTCTGGTCCCTGCAATTTTTTTATCCAAACCACTCTTATGTACATATCCTCCCCCACCAATGAAACAAAGTGGAAATAAGCTGTAGCAAAACTATTTGGCACTTTATTACCCAAAGGAGATGAAAGGTATTTACTGGGAGGACACCTGGGACCATATCAACAGATCAATACAATAATCATCACCAAAGAATATATTCATGAATCTGAATGAAAACTTCTTTTTTTTTTCATTTCATGGAGATTTGAAATTTAGATAAAACAGTGGTGGGTGCATGTGTGAGGAATTCACAAGCATATATGTTTGTAAAATGTATGTAACATAAAACTATGCCAACGATAAAAATCATCAGCCAAGTTATTTGAGTCCATTTTATGCTTCACTGAATTTCAACATTTAACTAATGAACTTGACAATCCATTGCTTACGACAAATGCCAAACAGCAAATTAAAAATTTTACAGCAATTAACTGCTTAACTATTTGAATAGAATTCAAATTCTTCATATACAATGGGCATACCCAAACTAAAATATTTTTTTGCTTAACTATTATGACAAATAATGTTCTTGATACTTTTTTTTGGGTATCAATAGGTTTGGAAATCCCATTAAAAGCTTAAAAAAAAGAAACTATTAACTGATAGGCCCTGAGATCTAATTTGTATGCATTACTTTTCCAATGATTTTACCACAGTTACTACTGAAATTAATGGACCAACAAAATTTAGAAAGCTTTGTTAAAATAAATACATAATTGTATTTGGTATAGACCATGCACACAATACAATTGAAGCATGGACTGGTGCTATTAGTGCACTGAAAATGGGTGACTGATGCATTCAAGTAGCCAACAGCAATCAACCCAGCCAAATGATGCAGAAGGGCATTTAAGCCCTTTTCATGATCGGCATTAACTAGAAACTGCATAGAGACAGCTGAAGATACATGCTACTCTGACATACATATATGTTACATTTATTTATGCTGCAGTGCCTTATGGCCTTCAACAATATAATTAAAAGAAATTATTCAAAGCTAGTTTATTTTTCTGAAACTAGGAAAATTATTCATTCAAATAGTTTCATTTTCTTATATTTTACAGATTAAAAATGAATATAAATAGTTCATTAACATATTGATAAAAACACTGAAATAAACCTCATGTTAAAAAAGGGAATGCAAGAATGGAAATAAGTAAATATATATATTATCACATAGGATGTTGGTAATACTTCTTGTAATGCACACGAACTTTGAACTACTGAAAGTGTCAAGAGATTTTATGCCAATAATTCGTACTTGGAATTTAACTTCTCATGAATTCAATGGCCATTTGAAAATGCTTTTGTACTTAGTTAGATATTATAATCATTTCAAAGAGAAGTATATATCTACTATCTATAAGAGGTATAGCATAAGCTTTTCATTTTAATGCAAACAAAATTGGATATTAGGTACCTATTACAGCAATGAAAAGGCAAGGCAGTTAGGAAACATAAGTGCAAAACATAATCAGAACATTAAGTGAAGCATCTTATAAGAATTTGTGTTATCACAAATACCATGCAACTGCATTTTTGGCCATGAAATTTCTGGATAAAAGTGGCATTTTCTTCCACTGTGACTAGCTGAATATGTACCACCAACTTTTTGAGTGGTTTCATCAAGAGAGTTCAGAAAAGACTCAATTGGGGAGTTATGTTAAATGAAGGGTAATAAATAAATTTGCAGCAATGCTAAAACTACAGAACTCCTTTTCATGAAGAATAGAATAAAAAAAGACTTTCACCATGAAGATTGAGAATATCCATGGACCTTTATCACTAAATCCAAAAGTGCCTTATTAACTTCCAGTTAATTTTCTACACTAATATATCTACCACAATCAAATAGTGAATATAGTTACTACAGAGCTTGAATTTTTTGATTCTTTAACTTTTCTAGGCTTTCTTGGTGCTTGGAAACATTTTCCCTGACCCATTTAGAAATAAATATTATCCAGACAAATCATTAAATTAGCATTGACAAGATTTGTTTTCAATATAACACAACACACTCATCCCCCTATACTTTGTAGTATCCTGGTCTTTCCACCACACCTTTGGAGTTTTAAAGGAAAAATCTAGAAAAAAGGACTTATCATGTTGGGCAAACATTTTTTTCATTAGGTTTTCACATTTTATGTGAAAAATTGCATGGAGAATTGACAAAAAACATGGCTTTCTAATGGCTAATAACCATTAGGAACTTGAGCTCTAAAAGAAACTGTAATGCCATACAAACATTGACTAAACAAAAAACGAGTATGTTAAAAAAATAAGTTTTGTATATGTATGTTACCTGGGAATTCCATAATTTATGCTTGGTACAAACCTACTAAAATTTATGCAAGTATGATAATTTCATATTTTAGATAAATCATGACATATAAATTAATGGGTTTTTGAAAAATTGAAACTGTAACAGAAGTATAAAAAATTTCCAGGTTACTTTTTTTTATCAATCACTAACTTTTCTCAGTTTTCCCAATCTGTACCAGCCATGAAACCTAAAAAGGAGATCTTCATTTGATTACCAATAAATAATGCAACATTATTAATATGGTCACACTGAGGCCATTTTAATACGTCGATAAATATGTACGAAAATAAAATTTCATCCAAATAAAACATTTCTAGGGAAAATGTTTTGACCAAAAAATATCACCACCTCAATTATTAAAGATGGACCAACACCAAGAACATAACCCTTTTTTAAAGCATTACAAATGTACTATCTACATCTATGAGCCTTAAGCTGATTTCATGCCACATTAAAAGATAATTAATTACTAAAAGTATAATCTTTTTAGCTTTACATAATAATATAAAGAGTAATTTTAAGGTGCCTCACTTTTCATGAGAAACAGTGGAAATAATATTCTTATATACGTGTACTTATATAAATATATGTTTCTTCTTCTGTTGATGAAGGGCCATATCCTGGCCCTGAAATGTCCATGTATTTCATAAGTCTTTGTATATATCTTTTAGGGAGCAAATTTCTAAATGTCTGATACAGTAAGACCGTCTTCAATTCTGCATACGTACTTCCTTCCTCCCTTCAGTTTATCCAATATGCCCATCCTATTTCTACCCCTTCTTCATTTGCCTAACGTTCTCCCTTCTATCATAGCCTTTGACATCCCATTTTCAATCAATATTCTCTCCAACCATTTTTCCGGTGTCCTTATGATTTCTCCCATCAGTCCCTTCTCCTCTCCCACCATACCTATCAATTCCTCATTGTTTTTATTTTCTATCCACTTTACCTTCTCCATGCCTACATTTCATAAACCTCCAATCTACACTATGTTTCTGTGACGTACAAAACCATTTTCTGCATCAAGGTTTTGACAAGCTGTTTCTTAAAATCCTTACCCAATGTCTCTGTCATCAATTCTCTCCTCCTTGCAAAAGCATCTTTGCCTAATGCTATTCTTCATGTGTCCCTACTACCATGACCATTTTTGTCCATCAATCAAAAACATCCGCCTAGAGAGCAGCTGAAAAACATGGATGACTGAAAATTAATTTTTGAATTAGTTCAATAAATTGCTTGTATTTTCAGTGAAATGGCATTTAAGAAAAAAATTTTTGAACTGAAATAATTCCCAAATTTAGATAGCTATGCAACCTATCTACCTGCTGAGTCTCTCATACCCAAAGAAAGTAAAAATTACTGCCATGCATTTGCCAAGAAATATCACAGCAGTAATCCAGTAATTTGATTAATAAATCATTTTTAATTTTATGGCGAGTTTAAGATGCAAGCTAACTTTATCTTTGCTGACATCATATCATGACAATGTTGAATTCCTAAAGTTGTTAACTTTACATAGTTTGCAAAATTAGTCTTACTAGGCAAATACTTTCTGAAGCCAGACTTAAATTATCAGAAAAGGAGACTTTCTGAGAACAATTAAAGGAGAGAATCAACGTTGTCTGGTAAGATTAAAAAAAAATTCTTTATAGTAAATGTAAATAGTAAGTTTTAAAGTTGAATATTTTAGGTCTCTTGAATTTTGAAGTGAGATTTTGCAGTAATTAGAAGATATGGTCTGAATCTTAATGACAATAAGTATACCTCAGTTGTTCACTGGGACTAATTCTAAATCTAAAAAATACTTTAAAGCTCCTGTATCCTGTCATCAACTACAGTGGAGCATTAACTACCATTGGAATAGCTCTGGAAACACAAATGCATGAATTTGTTGATTAGCAAATTCTGAAATTGGGTGTAAAGATCTTGTAAAATTCACAATATTGTTGCTAGTCATGTCAAATTACGTATAACAAAGTCCTTAAGATGTTCCTAATGCATCCCCACATTTACACAATATGAGTTAGATATACCAAAAAAGCGAGTCGCAGTGGTCTAGTGGGTAGAGCGTTGGACTACTGACCGGAGGGTCCTGGGTTCGATTCCCGGGAAAGGCACCTGCAGCTCCACCCAAGCTAGTTGATTTTTCGGGTACCAGATCTTCCTGGGAAACCATAACCGGCACAGGGAAAGGAACTGGCCCCCCTACCCTGATGTGTGAATATTCACACACCGTCGGGCTTGGTACATGGGTGAGCTCTACCATCACCTACTAAACCGACCTTCGGGTTGATTACTGTGGTTATGGTTTTTTTTATACCAAAAAATCAATATGTAGTACATATGAAAAAACCAAATACAGAGTTTAGAGTTTTAATTTGACACAGGTGGCAATTCTATCAGGTGAAACAATGATAGCCGAGACTAAAATTCGTCTCTATTGAACTAGAGCATGTGCAGTTTAGTCAACTATGGAAAACAGATGTGTTGTTATGTTTATGTATGAGGTCTGTTCAAAAGGTTCCCAAACTTTTTGAATGGCATGCTTTCAGTTGGTTATTTTTTCATCTGCTTGAAGTTGTTGTGTCTGCAGAAACTTCCTGAATAATCACTTTGTTGATATCTTGTTTTTTTAATTAGTTACAGTCGTTTTAGTGAAGGGGTGTTCATGCAGTACGGCAAAAAATCAGATCGGCAGAAATGAGCCCTTTTAAGGAGCAGTAATGTTCTGCGAAATTCTGTATGAAAGTCTGCAAATCTATCATGGAAACCTTTGAGTAAAATACCAAGGTTTATGGTGAGAATTCTATGAAAAATACCTCGTTTTATGAGTGATTTACCCAGTTCAAAAAGGAGCATGGAAGACAATTGGCACAGCAGAAGACCATCAACTATGATTGATGACCCCCACATCAAGAAAGTGAATGGTCTTGTTCATGTAAATCGACGCTTGACTGTCAGATAACTTGCAGAAGAGTGTCGCATCTTGATTTGTTCATGCTATGAAATCCTAACTGAAAATTGAGGATGCATCAAGTCGCTGCAAAATTCGTATTGCATCTGATGATAGCAAGCGAGAAACGACATTGAGTTCAAGTCTGTGAGGAACTGTTTGATCAAGCTGAAGAGGATGAAAGCTTTTTGACCAGGATCATAAAAGCTCGACAAGTTCATTCCAATGTCAAGTTTTGTTGATTGTTTTTTCAATGCAAAGGGGGTTGTGCATCCTGAATACCTACCTAAAGGCCAGACAGTCAACATGGAGTACTACCTGGAGGTTATGAAATATTTAAGAGAGAGAATCAGGTGAAAACGGACCAAACTTTGGAAGAGCAGCAAGTGGTTTTTTTCAACATGAAATCATGTCAGCTCATTCATCTCTCAGCAGTCATGAGATTTTAGTTAAAAATAAGACCGCTTCGCTTCCCAATCCAACTTACTCACCAGACCTGGCCCCATGCGACTTTTTCCTGTTTCCCCAAACTAGAAACCTGAATCAAAGGATCATTCCAGGAATTTGCCACCATTCCAGAGATAGAGAAAAAATCAATGGAGGAACATATGAGCATTCCGGAAGACATATTCCAGGACTGTTTCAAATGGTGGAAACACCATCAGGATAAGTGTACACATTGGGGAGGAGACTACTTCAAGGGAAGACTGACCAATAATTTGTTAGTGAAGAATTTTTTTTAACAAAAATGTTTGGGAATTTTTTGAACAGACCTCATACACGAGTATGCTAGTTATTTATATATTTGCATAGATAATTGTCCATTTTTCTGAATTCTAACACTAAGTAACTAATCAAGATACATAGAGATGGATCAAGTTTTTGTAGCTCTGTGGTAAGAAAACCAGCATGAGACCAATAAGAAGCAATGGATAGGAAATGAATTGCCTCATCCATCATGTAAAGTACGTTGCCTGATTTTATTTAATGGTTTTAGGTAGTGGGGCATCAACAGTTACTTTTTATTGGTGTCTTGTGTGCAGTCAAAAACTATAAATGTGGATCAAAAACTGGTACTGCTCTTGTTTGCAGGAGTAAATTTGGAGAGTTAAGAAATAAATAGAATGAAAATCCTAAATGGAACAACAAAAGAGTTATCACTAACCAATTTCAACAAATTTGTCAGTCTATGTGTGTAGGAGTAAAGCTGAAGTGGTATCACTGATACAGTAAATGGTACTGAGCAACATTTACTGCATGGGAGAATATTTCCATGCAGGAAATATAGGAGGAAATTTTGGTTTGCCAGGAATTTATATTAATAAGTGTTACCTGGGTTTTGTTTTGAAATTTAGTTTTTCAAAAGTAGCCCAACACAAGTAGTCCATTTTCCACAAATTGCATATGTGAAAAATATATACTTTTCTGTTGGATTTCACTCAAAGCACTACAATCCATTTGGGGTAAATGATAAAATAGTGGACTTTACAAAATTAAATGTGAAAATTGCTTTGTTTTAGTAAACAAAAAAATTTTAGAAAAAAGTAGTTTCTTAAAATGTTAATAATTGAAAAAGAAATATGTTGAATTTCAGGAGAAAAACTATTTTCCTATGAGCAAGTGTGATCTCAATTGTCAAACTTTAATCAGGTGGGATCAACAATATTCTTTGATGATACCAGTTGGACCAATTGAAGTCCCAATGCTTAGCACACATGCTTATAGAAGATTTGGTTGCTCTTGTCAAAAGAAATTCTTGAATAATCAATTCTACTTCACATTAACATACTTATTCTCTAGTCATTATTCTACACCGATAAAAGAAAACTCACCCAATATGAAATAATGAGGGTATCAATAGTTACTCATATTAACAATGTGAAAAAAGTAGCTACAATTCTTCCTGGTAGATTGTGTACCACAACGTGAATATTTATGGCATGCAAGAAAATAAACAGCAACAACTGATTCTGACTTAGTCAGACACATGGAAATGAAACAGATTGGTTAACATTTCCAATTAAAATAATAATGAAGATTCTTCCATTGTAAATAATTTTGATTTTGACACTCATCATTTAGAGAGGGAAGGTGTTTAACTAGATGAATTTCTTTTTAATTATTTGATGGGGAGAACTTTCTTGAATAGTTTTTTCAAGTCTGGAAGAAAATTACAGCATTTGTGACACTGAGTTTTACTTGAAGTTTTGGAATTTTTTTTAAAGATTCTTTGTTCATGTGTTGAAGTCAGGATTTCAGGAATATGGGGATTCACACATGTATCATAAGGCCAATTTTACTTTGTTTATTGCATGCATATGTTTCTTGTGTTAATACTTGCCTTATACACTTCAGCAAGAAATTTTAAAACTCTTATTCCAATAACATGCCTCAAATAACACTTCATATAATTTCAAAGAGTTACAGTTAACTTTCAATGTTATCGGGTTGGATAACTAAGCCTAAAATTAATTGCTTTAACTTGGTAAGAGTTAAGGTTTTAATTATTATTTGGTAGTTGACCATTTAAGGTTGGTTTTGGGTAGAAATGAACTTAACACCCTTACATTTCTTAACCTTGTCTCGCAAGACAACCTGCCACCCCGCATCAAAATAAACCCTCTTTCAATTCTGAGTTTATAATTTTAATTATGGAAATGTGTAATCAAGGACCATTGGCATTTAGCATAGGCAAGACAGAGGCCTTATAAGTGATCAATGGGAAGTAGTCAAAGAGAAAACATCCTCTAGCACCAAAAAATATACCCTGGAAACATGCCAGCTTAATGTCCAACAAGATCAAATGAATTAAGACAGCTGTTTTCAGTGGCTGGAAAAGAAAACATATTTCCAAAGAAGTACAGAATCAATTTAAATATGCATAGATACAAATAACAAAATGTTTGGATAAAAATGGTTATTATTAAATATTAATATCTTCAATGTTTCTTCATTGAAGAGAAAATATTGAAGTAATATATTTTCAATAATTGTTCAGTGGCAGAAAAAATGATTAACATTATTTGTTAAATGGGTTTGCTTTTTCAAAATATTATCCTCAAATATTATATTTTGATATCTCCCAAGCAGGTCCAGGTATGCACTGCCTAAAATTGAGTAAAATATTACACACAGCAGCCTTTTATCATGAGCTGCTAAGCATGACTTCACTTCATCAACAAAACTTACAATAGTTCCTGCCTCTGATGAATTTATGTTTATTGCATATTATTCAATCATCACTGAAGTGCTATTTCATCATGCTTGCTTAGGAAGGGCTCCATAGCAACATATCCTAACTTTAATGCAATATACTATATTAAAAGTACATACTACAATATTTAACCACACAATTAGGGAATAAATATAAGGATGCTGAAAAGTTTCTATTATACCTTATGTCGTAGCCAAATACAAAAGCTGTGCCTGATGTTGGAGCTGTAAGTCCAGTAAGGATGTTGAACAAGGTAGTTTTGCCTGCACCATTGTGACCCAGAATGGCTGTTATTTGTCCCTCATAAATTGTCAGATTAATTCCTACAGAATAAATGAGAGACAATGACAGTTTTTTATTCAAGTTATAGATATTAAATAAGAGAAAAATATGGCCACATTTTGATATGATTTTATCATTGCCAACAAGGCAATTTTGGAACAAAGTCACCTCCAATGGGCTAATCATCGATTCCATAAATTATTCCTGTTAATCCAAAGCAAATTAAATAAATTTTAAAATTATAAAACTCTATAGAAATTAACCAGCTACACAAGTTAAACAGGTAATTATGTATCTGAAACGGGATGTGATCAGCCATTTACACAGTCATATTTGTACAGTGGAACCTCAATTAATGAGCACCTCACATTGCAAGTAATTCACAATACAAGCAAAATTATCAGTTCCAAAAATGACTCGCTTAACGAGTGACTTTTCGCATAATGAGTGACAAGGAGAGAAGAATTCTCACCTTATTATGCACCTGCTACTTCAGTTCATGCTTAGCATTTGTTCCTCTAGTTTAATGGCTAGTGATCACACATTTTTCTAAACTTGTGTCCAGGCTTACTATTAGTGATTCTTTGGTTCAAAGTTTAATAATATTTTGTATATAGTTTTAAAAATTACGTCAAAGAAAAATCCATAACAAGAAAACCACAAAAGAATAAAAATAGCACTAGAAATCAAAAGTAAAGCCACTAAACATTGGGCACAAGGTGTGATCATGGCTGGTCTAGTACACACATCAACAATCAGTTGACATCATTAATTTGTATTTTCTTCAAGAACAAGGATAAAATTAAGGAAAGATGCTTCAAAGAGTGACAAGAATATCTAAGGAATGGGCATGTATTCATAACAAGGCCGAAAGGTTGCTTCTCATATGGATACAAAATCAATTGCAATGGGACACGATTAAGGAAAACAGCATTTGAGAGAAGAGAAAATGATTTTCGCCGACCTTGTTAAAAGATGTCAGGATCATCAACGGCTGAAGAAGTATTTAAGGGGAGTGATGTGTTGTTCAAGAAGTTTATGAAAAGAACCAGGATCTATGGCATTTTGGATCATGATGAAGCAGCCAACTGAGTCAAAGGCAACAGAGAACTTCATTGGCATCTTCAAGAAATTTGAAGATTGTGAAGGTTACCAGGCCAAAAAGGTTTTTAATTGTGATGAGATGGGTCTCTTCTAAACGAAGATACCAAAGTGAATCCATATTTCTACACATCAGTACATTGCCCGGCCACAAGCAATGCCATCTCATGATGCTGTTCCATGCATGTACAAGAAGCGGCTTGGAAATTACAATCCCTGCTTGTTTAACATCCAGAAAGTCCACTAGTGTTCTAGAAGGGTTAATTCCAAAACTGCAGGCTGAAATGTGAAGATCAACAGAAACTGCCGATTTGTGCATACATCAAATAGAAACTGTTGCATCGTACAATGTGTATAAGGCATTGCCCTAATAAGGAAGTGGAAATGCACAGCAGAAATTTTAATGATGATTCTGAGTTGCATTTAAACAAATTTTTTGTAGCATCGGCAAAAACAAATGTCTCTAGACAGTTTTCTAGCAAAAAGGAATTAGGTCCTTATCATAAATAATAAACTATTTATTTTGATTATTTTTTGCTTCTACAAATGGAGTCTGCATACCCAATTACTTCATTCCATGATAGAAGAAAAGGTGAACGTGATCCATGATCCTGAACATGGTACATATCATTTTCTTTGAATAAACCTAATGCATAATATATTTTTTTTGTATGGAATGCATTATCATATTTTACATTAATTTATGTGCAAAAGGCTATTTCATTAAAGAAGTGTTCTGCTTTACGAAGTGATCATGGAACGAATTACACTCATTGTATGAAGTTCCACTGTAATACATTCATATCTTAAAATTTGAAAAAAAAAAAATACCGGCATCTTTCTAATTCAAACATGGAGTGACTAATAAAGTCACATAAAAATCTTAATAATAACAAACTTTTTTGCAATTTCAATAATTCTAAGTATACATGAGGAATTTACTACTAATGTAAAAGAAAATATGTAACCTTGACCAAACACTCATGTTGTGAACTAGAATTGTCAGACAGTAAAGAATATTAGTAATTATGACACACAAACTGTACAGAAAGTAAAAGGTAGTTGGAATCACTTTCATATATGTAGCCATGTCCACACACATACTGTATATTCACATGAATTTTTGGATGAAAACAAAGAGCAATCTTTGTAACTTTGAAAATTATCATTTGCCTTCAATGAGACCTAAAATTCATGAATTTTCTTTCTCAAATATGTGCTCTAGCCCTTCCTTCCTCTTTCCGACAGTTTCATCAGATTCTGATGATGAGATTCGTAATGATTACCACCATCTCCTTCCACCTCTTACAGAGCTGTGCATCTTGCTAAATTGGCATATACTGTGACCCAAAAATTGGAACTTTGAATTTCATATGCCTATACGAATGACAGATAATGCAAGTAGATTCTCAAGTTTTGTACTAAGAGTCACATATCTAAGGTCAACTTAACTAGGCTTATCATGATTCAAAGCTAACAAAGGCGAAAGTGACTTTAGAAATGTGATGACTATTGGTACCACCCTTGATATACACTACAGGGCACGGAAAATATTCCAGTCGTTCATAATGCCCAACTTGAATGTATTATTAATTACACTTTACTGTAGTATAGTATGTTGGATGAATTTCATTACTGTTTGTTTCTTCCATGGTTACACTTAACCACCCCAAGCATATGAATTAATTCCTTACATGTACTGGGGCACTACTCTTAACATTCAGGGAAGACTCTCATCAGTCCTACCTCAACACTCTTCCTCTTCTAACATACTACATGGATTCCATGCAAGATTGCCATAATGCCACGAGAAATTCAAGGTGATTCCTACTCCCTCCCTCTCTAATCCAAACTACAAGATTTTTTAATTGCATTTCATGACCATCCAATCTGCATGTTCAAATGAAACTGTATGCTCAGTGGTTATACAATGGCTTCAGTCATTTTCCTCCAAATTGGAGGAAGGAGATGAAGAAGTGAGAGGATTGGAACAGATGGATTAAATGGAGAGAGGTTATTCATAATTTCAACCATTTAGAAGCATTCTGTCTGAAATTACACATTCCAAGCGTCAGTTCTCCATAACTTGAGTGAAAAGTTAAGGTAAGACATGGTGTGTCGCAAAACACAAGGGCAAGCCAGTAATTAGGTCACGCATAGCTGTTACAAAATACTCAGCGAGATGCTTATCTGAAACAATTTTCACTTCACAACAATATATTCAACAACATTCTTACACTTGTCTCTTTACCCACACCCTTAAACCCACTGCATTCAAGTATTTGAGCTGCAGTTTTCAGCCACAGAGTCACTCCTCATGTTCAACACCCCCATCACCTGCCAAATCTTCACCATCAAGGTGAGCTTTTGGGTGACCAACCAGATGAACATTGCTTGTGGCTAAGTTTCAAGAGGGCAATGGTTGAAGAAGTTGCCACCCTGATCCATCAGCTCTTACCAAGATCATTCATATACTATGACACATGAGGTCTGGGTATTACTGTGATGATGCAATTTTTCTGTATTCAGTAGGTGTTGACATTTCCTTTGATTAGTAATCTGTATGACCAATGGCAATGGGAACCAATAACTGAATATCATCAAGTTGGATTCCGATTCCATTTAATGAAACTTCTATAAACCACTCATTATTATTTCCAGCTTTCACGAAACAGTTTGGGACACAATAATAACTTTCTCTCACATAGAAGTGATGATATGTGGCTAACTGATGTAAACCTAATAGACTCAATGAATACCACACTATCACTAATGCTTTACTGTATGAATTCAACTGTTCCATTTACTTTCTGCTCTGTGAGCACCATTGGGTGTGATGAAGTTTCGAAAGTGCTCCAAGAGCATCATTTGGACTACCCTACAATACCTAATTAACAAGAGTTGTGGCGTATTCATGACACTTGAAGATATTGCAAAGAAGTAAACTAGTCATTCTCATTGAGTTGTTCATTGAAAATAGAAAGATAACAACTTAGATTAACTTATTTGTAGCATCAATATCTAAGACCAGAAATTTTTAAAAATTATGATGCCTTCCAGACTCAAATTCACAACACAGCAGATGACTGCTATGGTCTACTTCACATTTATGTTAGAGCAAGCTGTTCTCAAGTACTGCAGCATTTTGAATAATCAATATGAATGTCACCATCTAAAGAAATGAAAAATCTACCAATATATGCTAGGGATTTTGTCACAGAAAAAACTGGAGAGAAGTTGCTCCCAAAAAAATGCACAAAATGGCATGGGTTAGCGACTCACTGAAAATGAAAAATATTCTATACAAACATTTTATTCATTCACAGAGTGGACACTAAAATGGCGGACCTTAAACTGGGTCCTAGAACTCCTGAAGAAATCAATTCGGGCACTATTTTTCCCACATATGGTGAAAACTGTGACTGATGCTATCTTTGTGTCAGTTTGTACAAAAATTTGAATTTTTCTTCAAAAAACTTATTTCTCTTTGATTTTCATTATGTATATAGTATACTCTATGACTTACACTGTCACAATGCATACTTTATGGAAATGATTTAGAATGTGCAAAGGCAAATTTATCCCTTGCCCTTGAGAATGACATGAAATGGCAATTATTTTATGGTACTTGGTTTTCACAGCTCCCAGGACTTTCAAATGCTTTTAAAAATTCAAAGCAATATTTTTGGAGTATAAGTTGCAGGACTAATTCTCACTCTTCTTGTCCCTGAGACTTGCAACAGGGAAATACACTAATTGATGTATATATTATACAATAAAGCTTTAAAAACCAGCATACGAAAATATTGATTTTACATTTCATGAATGACTCAATGAAGTTAGCAAATTGTTCTACGTGCATGTGATATGTCCACCTATGCTTACCATTGACTGCTTTCACTTCTGGCTTCCTGCATGCATGAAATCTCTTGTGGAGATCAACAATCTGGATGGCCTCCCTACCCTTCATTTCTCGAGGAACCTGTTCAACATCCCCTTCAATCCCTCCATCACTCACACCTAGCCCCCCCCTTTCCTCTTCACCAGCATCCCTCCCATTCCCTCTTCGCATGGCTGATATAGCATTCATTGATGTAAAATCTCCATTCAATTTTGTCCGTGCATCAGGTGTTGTTGGTTTATGGTTGTGCTAAAATATATTAAAACATTCTGAATGAATTACACGAGAGAAGACAGAAACAAATTTCACTACTATTTGCATATATTCCAGAACCATAAATGTTTTCTGCGGTGTAGCAGATAAGCACAACAACTAATTGTAAGAAAATACACACACAAAATATTTCAGACTTTTATCAAGATAAGTAAGAGATAGTAAAAATATATACAAATTACTTCCCTAAAAAGTCCACCTTCAGAACACTTATCAGAATAATGAATATTATTAACAGTAAACAGGGACAATAACAGTATTTGAGTTCCCCCAAAAAAATATTAATTAGCAATGCATTTCACACATTCAGATTTTATGTGCATTGGTAAGTTTGGTGTTTTTGTTGTCTTATTTTAGATATTTCATGAACAAATTGAGAAGCTTCAGGAGTGATTTGGTGGAAGTCGAACATAACATCAGGTCTAGGCCTGATGATGATGTAATGCATCAAAACCTGGTTGTAAAATAAATCTTATCAAGTCGAAAAGTACTATGATCAGTTATTCGTATTTCATGAGAATTAAATGTCCCATTTGGCTCTCTTAGAGCAAAAAACAGTTACACATATCACGCGATATTTGTAAATTAATAGTTTAGCCACATATATGTTAATTTTAAAATGCAGAGTCTGTAAAGGAAGCTTCAGGAATATCAGAATTTATTATATAACCATGAACTTACTCTTGGAGCTACCTTCCTTGAACACCAAAAGGATGGAGTGAAACAAAACCATGGCTTCCTTTTTGTTCCATGTTCACCTTAAAAAAAAAAGATGCACATGCATATTACACAGTGCATGGTTTTGTTTACCTTAGTAAATATGAATCATAATGTAAAAAAAACTTTAATAACATACTTGGGATAACACAGTCCAGATAGTATGCTAGGAAGCCATATAAAACAATGTCAAAAGACATCATTATGAGACTTCCACCAAATGGTATTCCAGGACCAGACCATAAATTATCAAAACTCACTCCTTCCCCAGAAAGATCAAGGACCAAAGCCTGAAAGGTTACATTCAAAATTAAGAATCAGTAAAAACTACTGAATATTTGAAATGCAAATATGCATGACTCCACAGAGCCATGTCATGCCACACAATGAATCTCTTACCTTATCCATTGCTAAAGCAAATCCAGAAGAACTTATTAAAGAAACAAACCAAAATGCAGAAGAGCTGGAGTCATCGACAAAAACTTGAATAAAATATAGCAAACTCATGATATTCACAGCAAAATTCCCAAGTATTCCGGCAGTCTGAGGAGAAAAATTGAATCAACATCAGATGATGAATTTTATCTTTTAACATTAATCTCAAATACAATTAGCAGATTATTAAGAATTATTTGCAAATAAAAGACTAATGAATATTTAATCAAAATACTAACTTACCCTTGACTTGTCAAAAAATGGTGTAAGCATGAATCCAAACATTATGATTGACAAGGCATAAAGTAGGATGAGCAAGAATACTAATATGAAGTTGGTATGCTGGAAAACTTGTAGAGTAAAGAGCAGAACTGTACTTATGATTGTTAAAAATAAAACAAAAACACCATAAATAATAAACCATGAGAGCCTGCAAGTAAAAAAGAAAAATTGTATAGCAATATGCATATCTTTCAATGGTTTTTTGTTTATGATGCTCAAGTTATTTAGTGATGTTACTTATAAAATATGCACATTTCATCACTTATATGGAATGGAAAATTAGGGCTTAGAGTCTGAAAGTCCTCCTCCTGCAAATGCATTCATTCAAATCATTTAGGTAAATTATTCTTGGCATGAAATACCTGAATTAAATTTCTTTGACCCTAACTATTTGAATACGAGTCTACAGGGAAAATAAAGCAATATTGATACACTCAGTAGCTGGAGGAGGATTTTCAGTTTATCCGTTTCAATGAATACAATGAATAAAGTTGGTCACCTTGAAACAACAAGCCATCTATAAACTTTGAATGTTGTTTTAAGATGACTACCCATCATGATTTATCTATATTCATTGATACAAACATAAAAATGAAACACTAAAAGGACATGTAACAATCACAGCAGTGCTTACCAGAAAACAGAATCACGAAGTCCCATTATTTTCATTCCTTCTTTAATTTTATTTTCTTTTTCCCCAACAATCAAAATTAAGAGATACGTAATGAACTGGGAAAGAGCCATCACCATGTAAAGAGGAATCACAACACGGAATGCCACCATCCAACCTGGAAAATATATGAACAACATCATAAGTGGTTATGGGTTGGTTCCACTTGTTTTCAGCTCTAGTTCTGGTTTAGCCCACATTTTTATGCATGAAACATAGAGAATTTGATAAGTTAGCCTCTATCGAAAAAGTAAACGAAACTATGTCAGTTCGATAGTTTCTGGCTCATCTTTGTGGAATTTCATGTTCATTAAATGAAGAATACAATGTAGAACAGAGGAAAAATACATTATGTTTTTCATCTATGTCAGTTCGATTAACTTTTACATATCACTTTCTAGCAACTGCCTTCTCGTTTCCAAATTATTAGTGTAGAGTGCACAAAATTTCATTGAGTGAGAAGAATGAAGAATTAAATACACTGATTATGCACAGGATGAGTTGCTTTTGTGTATAATTTTTGAGGGACTAGCTCCTGTGATTCCATATTATGATGTACTTATGCCAGATGAGCTTATTCAGGGCATCCTGGTCAATTGAGAGTCTATAATGTGTATGAAGGGCAATACAGTATAATACTGGGATCTAAAAATGTTTCATGGTCTCTTTGATCATTTCTGTTGCATTATATGGGGTTTTAGAGATGAAAATAAGCCAACTTATACCCCAAGAGTTGACATTAGACCTTTCTTTCTTTATAACATCATTAGTAACAATAATCATTCAGCAGCTTTCTCAGAACTCAATGAGTCTCTTGTGCCCTCATGAAATCTTCAGCACAGTATAACTCTCTACATTGAACACCATAGTAGAAATCATGCTTTTAATTCTCTCACAACACATGCCCAGAGGACTGCACACTACCTACAGGACATAGGCTTTGCTGACTCTTTTCATATCTCCAGAAACAAAATTTATAGTTTTCTCTTATCTGATACTTACTAAGTGCATGAATACCTTCTCTCCCACATCAAGTCAACAAATTAATTCACATCTGTAATTCTACTACTACTCTTATAAATGTTTTTTACAGGAGAATCCCATTTATAAAATGCATTTATATATTTTGTACAGTCTATTTTCTTTGTCCATGAATCAATTTATTGTAACTCATGTCACGCTCTGTTATTATTATTATTATCAAATCTTAAATATCTCACACAAGTGTTGTTACACTGATATACATATAGTCTTTCTCTGTATTTTATGTTCACAACTGGTTCTTGCTCCATAAATAAATGAAATGAAACTTAAATAAATATCTTTTTTGGAATCAATATATTTTATTTTGATTCCAGTTGCCTTAAAAACTAGTGAAATATGGGAACCAAAGAAGTGAGTCAACCCATTAGTAATTATAAAAGAAATTATAGTCTGGAGAAAAAACATGAAAATCACAATAGAATATCACAGAAGGATAATTACAATGCACATTACATTCACGATAACTTCGAAAATCAGCCAGGAAACATACATTTCCGTGCTTACTTTAAAAGGACTGCATAATTACAACTTAATATTAAATACAATAGGCAAAGAACTTAAAAAGAGCATAATCAATTATCTTGACTGGTAAGGAAATAATAGAGGATACTACCATAGGTTTAGCCAAGTAAAAGAACATTAAGAATTTATTTATAATAAGAAATAATTATTTTTATGGAGATATTTTTACTTCCAAATGAGTAGAACAAATTACCTCCTGTATATGCTTCCTTAGGTAACAGTTCCAGCTGAATATCAGGCACTTCTATGTCACTGCGGTATGAATCCAACTAATAGCCGAAGGATAAAAAAAATTATCAAGAAATTAAAAAAAAAATAGGAGCAAGTTTTCACAGAATAAAAGTTTATACACATTTGATAAGCAAGGGACTAGCTATCCATCTACTCATATACATATACCTTATTCTGCAGAAAAATTTTATATTATGATTTGTAAGAAATTGCCTCTTTTCTAGACACATGCAACATGAAGCAATAAAAGCTCAAATATGTGACATAACACCTTCATTGAGGCTGCCAAGAGTATGATGAATTCTTTTGCTAAACTATGTTATATTGGTAATATAGCTTCAAATAGTTGGTCTATGAATTTTCAGCTCAATTGCTTTGAAAAGGTATTTATTCAGAGTAAAAAAAAAAATTTCTGTTAATGAAAAAACACCACACCATTAGAATATCATGGCTAGAATATCAATCATTTGAAGAGGATAACTCACACATGTGAGTCATTGGCATAAGCTGACCAGAGGTAGATGATTCAGGCTGTGTGCTACGTATCCTATGGTGAATTTTGACCTTTCAAACCTTCTGCTACCAGTTCGCACTTAACCTCCAGCCCATGCACTTCATTTTCTAGTTGAAGCATGTGTTCTGTGGAAAACTCAATACTACGCTTTTTTTACAGAACCACTAATCTGGGAAAATTGTTGAAAAATTTATTTCTTTAGTTTATCTTTTTATCACATGTTAAATTATATATTGTAGTTTCAGCACTAGTGTTAAATCATTCTTTCCTAAATTTTGATCTACAGTAAAATTAACTGTAAAAGTAATTACACTGAAGCATCATTCTGACATTGAAAATCAATGAACGTAAGGTGCACAGTTACTTTGGTGTCTTTGAAATTTGGCTTTCTGACAATATTTTCAGAACAAGAGGCAGGGGTACAAAATAAAATGCATGGGTCTTGACTTCATGAGTTCTGTTTCGTCCATCATCGGATAGGATTTGTTTGTTGTACTACTATCCTACATACAAATGATGAAAAGCTAAAGGCCTTGCTTATCTTTTCTGCTTCCAAATGAATTGCCTTTAAAATGAAGCCAAATCAACAAAAATCTTCAGGGGTAAAACAAGGGACATTTTCATTGCTCATGTTATGCCTACATACAAGTTTTGCAAGTGTTGAAAACAAGTTTTTCCTAACGTGTTCATAAAGTGCTGAATTCAGATTGTTGGTTAAGTGTGTGGATGATTGCAGATTGTATTGGCATTGATAAGATGACAGTGCTCATCATTATGGCTGAAAATATGGTAATGAGAAAGATCTGTGCTAAACTGGTCCTGAATGTCTTCACAGACGACCAAGAGCAGAGTCAAATGCCTGCTTGCGAAGACCTTCTGCAACAGCATCGCAATGATTCCCTAATCCTCTTACAGTCCCAACTTTGCACCAGAAGACTATTTCCTATTGCCAAAAGTGAGATCCTCCCTCAAAGGACAACCACCATGGGACCCTCAGTACCATCAAAGAAGCTTGCATGCGTACCCTTAAAGACCTTTCAGAATCTACCTACAAGGGAGCCTTTGAGACAAGGAAAAGTGACTGGCAAAAGTGTGTCAACGGTCAAGGGATGTACTTTGAAGAATTTTGAGGCATTGTGGCGATATCTGAAATAAATCTATTATTCCAAATTTTTTCCGATACTTTTTACACAAACCATGTAGGTCATTCTCCCTATGCAGTTAAAAATTTGCTCCTAGAACCTCATTGCTGGACCCTTCCTCACCACATTACTGAGTAGTACAAACGATTTGATCTTGTACAGTGTAGATAGGAGGTTTTTGAGATCTGATTGCGACAAGAATGGAGAAAGTGCTCAAATTTGATGGAAGTTTAAAAAAGGGTGGGCAAAGAAAGGAAGTCGCTAGGAAATCTGAAGAATAATAACATCAGCATATCCCTAACTGCATGTGCCAGTCTAGTTTATTTCTGATACCAGAACATCAACCACCACTTTCCTGAAGAATTTGGTTAATACACCCCTCCCTGTGGACAACACTGTTTAAACCCTTTTAGTGCCAGCCCCTTGTCCCTGGTATATGTGAAATTTGCCAGGGCTGGTTCGATAAATTTGTAGGTTCACACTTAGAAATTTATACAAGTCTAATATGAATGTGTTTTAGATAATTTTTTTGTATACACTTTAAATAGGTACAGGTATGATAAAAAAAATCAAAGATGTTGTTATCTTGTCTACACATTTAGAAAAAAAGTATAATTTTAAAATTCATTTTTAAAAAATTTTAACTTTTAGTTTCAGAGAAGAAAATTTGTCATTAATAATTTTTTTACAAAAATAATTTTTTCAAAATTAGTTTCTACTACAATCACTTAGCTCAACAAAAACAATTTAATGCTTTTGACATTATTTTTTTAAATGGTTACATTGAATATACTAAAATATGTGCTCAAGTCCCACACATGTAATCTTCCCGTGAATCAGCTACTATTTCTCCTCTATCCAAATCTTTGAACAGGGAACTCTTTGTAGAAGATATTCCTTGTTTTTTTGACAAAGCAAGTCCAACAGAATGAATAATTTGGGTAATTATTGCCACTGTTAATCTTTCCTAAGCAACACCAAAAGGGCTACTTACAGAGAATCTCATACCAGAGCAAAGATAAAACGTTTCATTTCCATTGAAATGAATTATCATTGTCATTGGAAGTGTTTAGGGCAAGAGGTGCGAGAGTCCTTGTTACAAACATGACATTATAAAAATACAAAGATGAGCTTGTAAGTAATACAGAGATGCGTGATAAAATGTAAGCTTAAGTTGATACGGCATCTGCTACAAAGGAAAAGAAGATACGCTACAATGCAGAAAACTCCTAATGTTCAAATAACCAAAATGTGAACATATATTTCATTTTCATCATGAAAATACATCAGCAATGGTAAGAAAGCATAACAGATAATCAAACGTTATCTACAAAAGCTTTGCAACGCACAGAAAGGTAAAGGTGCAAGTGAAAAAACTCCCTGTCACATTTTTTACACATACCCCTCTAGCTGATAGATTCTGGCACTAAAAGTGTTAATGGTGATCTTCATGGAACTGTCTTCAGAGTTGAATGGGAGTTCTTTGTTCCAGCATGCACTGATTACCAATCATGACTTGGTGCTAATGGAGCCAATTTAGAATATTTTCACAGTACAATGGTTCTGTGGACTGGATTTATGTTGCAAAGAGGGTGGTTTGAAATGTTTTTGGTCTTGCCCATAGATGGCATCACTACTGACTTGATTTTTTTCTCTCATGTTGGAACAACAGTGAGTAGCTGCCATGTGAAATTGCAAGCCATTCCATCCAGCAGCTTGCTCTGGGCAGTTGTCTAAATTAGTTGTGGTGCATCTTTCGTTTGAAATGAAAAAATATTGATTATCCTGTCGTGATACACTTCTTCATTAAGGAAGATTTAATGTTGACCAAAATTCATTTGAGAATTGTAAATGTGTATGGGGCTTCTTCTTTTTTTAATTTCCACCATGACGAAATGGGTGGCCAAGTTTAAACATGGACATGAAAGCCTCCACAAGAAGGATGTCTAAAAAATTCAGTCACACTGGAAATCATCAAAAAAGTGTACATTATGATTTTAGAAGATCAGCACATGAACATTCGAGAACCGCTAATACCATTAGGATATCAAAAAAATGCTTTTGTCTATTTTTGCATGAAGAATTGCACATGACAAAGCTTTGCACAAGAAGGGTGCTGCACTTAATCACGGCAACTACCCACAAGTGTCTGGGCGATGGGAAAATTGAAGGATTTGCACTATGAGCTTCTGGAACATCTACCCTTTTCTCAGAATTTTGCTCCCTCAGACCACTTCTGAAAATTCAAAAGATTGCTCGCTGTTCAATGTTTTTCATCCAATCAAGAAGCAATTGCAGGGGGGATCGGGATGGTACGGTGGCTAACGTATGGGCTTCCCACTGAGAGAGCTCGGTTTTGAATCCCGGCGGAAGATATTTTTCATGGTATACCGATCTCTACTTGAGGTGCTTTGTGGAGGGCACTTTGAGTGAGTACGCCGTCCGTCGGATGGGACGTTAAGCTGTGGACCCCTTGGCGCCTTTCGTTAAGAGCAGGCAAATGCCAATGCTGGGTTTCTCTCCACCCTTCATCCCTTCCTGTCATCCCTAATGGTGCAAATGACCTGAGCTGTCAGTCGCCTCCCCAACAAAACTAAAAAAGCAATCGTAGCTTTAAATGAGTACTTTGCAGCACTTTATGAAGAACACTACAGAGGTGTGATAATGGCGCTGGAATGTTGGATGAAATGTATTAATATTAAAGGTGATCATGTTGAAAAGTAAAACTTTTTTGAAAACAAATTGTAATTTTCATCATCAAACCAAGAACTTTTCAGATTACCCTAGTACTATATTTTCTCTGAAATTTTTTCCACGAAAATAATTTGGCCATGAAGCACTTATTAAGGTTGGCACTAAAAAGGGTAAATAGGTTCATAGGCAGATATTGTACGTAGATGAGATATTACATGCAGCTATTTCAGCACTGATGCATTTCTCCGACAATTTTGTTTCATGTTAACACCATATATCTTTGTAAAATTAAAAATATTTGCCTAGAGATTCCTAACATTGTAATATTTTTCAAATTATAATGGCTTATCTATTTTTCATGCAATGACTGACTTCTTTTTTCGGTTGAGAACATTTATTCCATTAATTTTCTTTAGAACATTCATTTTTTGGAAGGATGAAAATATATATAATATGTATAAGACTAACCCGAATTTTTGTGTAGTCTAGAAGAGCCTGAACAGCAACAAACCCAGAATAATAATACTTATTTACAGGACAGCTGTTTCCAGTTTCTATAGGTATTACCCCACTCCAATGGCCAGTTCCTTGCCTACAAACTGCTGGTGAGACAAAGAGTTCTCCTGTTGGTGGGGTAGCATTGAAGGTTGGATTTGTGCGAATCTGTAATGGGAACAATACAACATAATTGGTAAGAGAGTAAAAATAAAAACCAATATGTGGATAATTTACTTTAAGCACATTAGAACAAAAAAACTTATAGGAGAAAAAAAACAATTCACATATAATACTAAAATGGGGATGTCACGGAGTATGGCATAGTCTAGAAGAGCCTGATAATGTTATTATTAAAACAGAAAAATACCAATTAAAGTATGTGCAAAATATGCACAGTGACAGCAAAATTCAAATGAAGTTTCTCAAAATGTTATTTTGTTTGAATGAAGCGATGGGCACAAGCTACCAAATAATTCTGTCTCTCCAAACAAAACACAGCCCAACATCCTATTCTACAACATGCTCCTCTTGATCTCTGTACACTCCCTCCTTCCCTTCAACCCATCCAACATCCCTATCCTATTCCTGCTCTTTCCTTGTTTACCTAACATTCTCCCTCTACAACAGTCTTCAACATCCCAATGCCGATCAATATGCCCTTCATCCAATTTTCCTGATTTCTTCTATCAACGCCCACTCCTCACATGCCATACCTATCACTGAATTTGTTTTCCTTTCTGTCCACTTCACCTTCTCCATCCATTTCCACACCCATATTTCAAAAGCTTCCTATCAACACCTATCATCCTGCTTCAATGACCATGTTTCCGCACCACACAAAACCAGACCCCAAATAAAAGTATTAGACTTTCCTTAACATCCGTACTCAACATCCCTCCTCCTTGTAAAAGCTTCTTTACCTAGTGCAATTCTTCCCCTTATGTCTCTACTAATCTGATCATTTTCGTTCAAAACACTTCCGAGCTAGGTAAACTGTTCCACCAGCTCTAGTTTACATCCTCCTATTTTAATATTTAACTTAGCCTTTCTCTTTCTGGCAAACTGCAAAACCTTTGTTTAATTTATATTGATTCTCATCCCATATCTATTGAACAGAATTTTCAATTCACTCAACAATACTTGCAACCCTTTGGCTGACTTACAAATTAAAACTTGATCATCAGCAAACCTACTTTTGTGAATTCCTCACCATCTTTCATTCCTGCCTCCAGTTCTTCCTATGCGTCTTTAATCATTTCCTCCACATATACGTTGAACATCAAAGGTGATAATGAATGACCCTGCCTTACTCCTCTTCCATAATACTGCCCATCCGGACTCTCTGTCCTCCCCTCACACCTGAGCAGTCTGAGACATTTACTAGATGCAGATTAGTTTGCTATCCCACCAATCTATTCCTACTTTTTGCAATATATTCATTAGTATTTCCCGATTCACTCTATCAAATGCCTTTTTGAAATCTATGAAAGAGACCAGTACATCCTGATTGTATTCTATTTTCCTCTCTATTAATGACCTCATTACTGCAATGGCATCAAGTGTGCCTCTCCCATTAGCATTTATTCTGATTCATTAAAATGTTTTACCAACATTTACAAACCAGTTTGAGACAATTTGATATGTTTTAATGGTCAAAAAAAGACAGTAAGTTGGAGGGTTAATTTTTCAAATTCTAAATCCATATTATTATGTAATTTACAACATTAATCCACCATGATCAGCTTTCAATGTAAATCAAGTGACAATATAGGTTAAGTTACAACATGGTAGCCACCTAGACGAAACATTTTAAGGAGCTGCTTTTGAAACCAAAGCCCATAAAAAACACTGCACTTCTGCAAAATTTACTATTTCACGATGAGTCAAATTGGAAAACTGAAATTTATTATTTATTTAGGACTTTGGTCACAAAAAATTATGGAAATCAATGGGCTTTTTTTAAACTAAAATTTAACTTCAAAAGAAAAGTATTTAAAATGGTGCTCAGGTTGACTATTGGTAATGCCATTTTTTAAATTCGGCACAAATTTCTAAATCTAAACATAAATATCAACAAAGTTAACCGAAAATGTCTCACAAATGTTGGTTTCAAATAAAAGTTGAAACATAAGTATTCAATAGAGAAGCATTTCTGAGTGCATGATACTAATTTAACCTTCTCCATTATTATTGTATATATCTTCAATGGTATTACATATCATTAGAACACCTTACACAGAAATTTACCTCGTATTCCAATCGGCCAGGGAGCATAGGGTCTGATGCGAAGACAATAGCTATAGGGATGGATGTTGGCTCAGCCCAATAGGCACGACTTAACTCCTCTGGTGTTTCAAAGTAGAGGAATGATATTGGCTGAACTCCAGGTTCTTTGTGCATTGTTTGCCAGAGCGTGTTGACATGCTCCATGAAAGTCTGTGCCTCAGTAGCATTTGGTACAACAGCTAATGTATGATTTTTGAACTTGTTGAAGTGCTCAAAGAGTCTAGCTTCCCCCCGGGGTGTGTCCATTACAGGGAAATTAGGATTGGGTATCACCAACTTGATCAGTATGAGAATACCAAGAAAATAAAGTGGGAGAAGAATCTCCTGTAAAAGAAAGAAAATTCTTTGAGCAAATATACTTAGCATGCAATGATACACTTACTACATTTTTGTAGCCTTAAAATACTATTTTTCTCATAGGCAGAAACATTAAGTGTTTCATTATGAAATCTATACCATAGAAATATTAAATAAATACCTTAGATTTACACTTTTCCACTATAAAATTCATTTGGATGTTACCACATTGGTGTATGTACTTGATGATAATGTTGAAATGCATAGGGTATTACAATAAAAGTATAGTGGATAAGTACGAACCTGATTTATTTATCAACTATTTTCACAAATTAGAGCCTGCCACAACATCTGAGAACCATTCAATAAATACAAATTGACATAATCAGGTAAACTTAATAAGGCAGGATATACTTGTACTATATATAGTAGTAGTATATTGTTATATGTATTATAGTCACACTGTCATTCTTTATTATGCTCAAAGACATTATAAAAATGAGAACATTCAGGCCCACAGTGGTGGAATTGAAACAATGCATTAATTAAGAATGGGTAGCCCATGCATTGACTACCCATTATAGTACTTATATCATTTAATGAACAAAATGATGTCAACATTTAATATAAAATGTCACACTTTTGAAAATGTGTCAATCCAGGAAATTTTTAATTAAAAATTGATTCATGAAGTTCCATTTCAATTTTATTTTTTCCTATTGAACACTAGACTACACATTTTGTGAATACACAGCATTTTTTTGTAGGGATCTACATTTATATTGGTTTAGTTTTAGTTTAAATTTGCTAAATTTATACCACATCAGGTAGTAATATTTTCCATAGTATTCACTTTTTCAGTTACTATTTTCCTAAATATATTACCAGTTTAACATCATCACATCATCACTGGAACCTTCCATAATACTGCCATCTGTGATTGTTACAAGTTACACCTTTAACAGGGTTGAAGAAAAGGAATAAAAGGAATGTCAATAGAAGAGGCAATATCATAGTCATGTGGATTAGTTATGAAGAGGGTAAAACTCAAGTAATCGCATTGTGGTGTAGGTCTGAAATAGAACCTATAATAAAATATAGTTTGTCCCAAACCATGGTGAAGCAAAAATTTGCAGGCTCGGGGAAACATATTGTCAAACAAAAGTTACACTGAGTTTTCAATTCAGTTCTTGTTCGATTCTGTTTAGCTATGAAAAACTAACTCACATTTCGATTATCCTCACAAAAGGGTTCTGAAATACATTTCAGTTCCTTGGACTGGAATCACTATGGACCGATTTAATCTTATCGTCTTTTAAGCTAAGATCCTAGCATGCAGCATAGAGGTGGTGTGGGATGTGCACCCTAAGATTCATACTGAGTGTGTACCAAAATGGTAAAATCGTTTTTTAATGTGCTGAATATTTCTCAGCATTCATGATAACTATCACAACACAACAATGCATAATCAGGGGCGGGGGCACAGTGGGAAGGGAGTATGCCAGAATCCATGTTTATCCTAGGTGACACAGACCCTATTTGTGGCCCTGATCTAAGTTTTATTAAAAAATTCATTCTGAATTCTCAATAGTGCACTTGTGCCTGTCATTGTTGGTTCAGTAAATCTTACAAATTTATTCAGTATTTCATGTACATGCACGATTTTCTACAATTTATTCCTGTACATGCTGTCATAGGCCCGTTGAAAGTTCATGAATATCTGAGATATTTAATTCACAGTCAGCAGATGGTCTAATGCTGATCTACTAGGTATGAAGCCTAACTGGTTTCCTCAAAAATATTTTCTGCAAATGTGAAGTCATGCATGTGAAGTCATGCATGTGAAGTCATGCATGTGAAATCATGCATGTGAAGTTGAGCATTTAAGTGTCTTAAAGTCACTGTTCCAATTCAACATCTACTGCAAGGCTTCTCGCAAATATGCAAAATGCCTTCACTACAGCAACGACCACACTTGTGTTCAACTTAAGAGCCAAAACTATGGACTTTCTTCTAAAGTTATAGTAAATGTGTACATCATTTTCCACCAACATTCAATAATTTGACTTAAATGATGTTTCCTTTGTTAGTGTTTTGAAAATTTAAAAAGTAAAATTATTGCCCAAGACTACTAAATGTATGCTGTAATTTGAATATCCTCCTTTGCAGTTAATTAAACATCAAAGAGCGGTCAGAGAAATTCACCTACAAAATTTCCTGATTCTTACAGGTTTATCAAAATCATCCCCCGAATCTAAACCTTGCCATGAAACACAAATCCTATTTTTTAACCCGGTTAGCTAGGGATTATAAATGACAAAGGTATAAATAAATTGTCTTTACTCTTAAAATGGAAGAGCTTCTAGGAACAGTAAAAGGGAAGGAAAACCTCATAGCAATGTGTGATTGGAATGCTGTGGTCAGTGAGGGGTGAGAGAGAAGTAGTGCAGGATACTTCGGATTGGGAAAATGAAATGCCATGGGAGAGAGACTGATAGAATTCTGCAACGAGAAAAACATGGTCATGGTAAATACCATCTTCGATCAATATCCGAGAAGAAAATACACATGGAAGATGCCTGGAGGCAAAGCATTATCATAATTGACAACATCCTTGTCAGGAAGAGATACAAGAACCAAGTTAAGAAGTGTAAGGGTTAACGTGGCACAGATATAAATAGCAATCACAACTTGGTGATCATGGATAACAGGCTCTGATACAAGAAGATGAAGAAAGAGAGACAAACACCCAGATGGTACACAAAGTGGTGCCTTGCATGGGGTGAGATAAAGATGAACTTAATTTTGGTTTTTGACCTGACCAGCATGTTCAATTACCTAAATATAGCAAATAAAAACTAATATCACAACTAAAAGGGACAACAATCTCAGTAGAAACTCCCATATACAGAATTGTACATAGAATTCCTGACCTCTCTCCAATTTTGCCCTGAATTTTTGAAGCATGTGAGAAACTCCCACCTTCCGTTTGATTGAGTGACCTCCCAAGGGGTTGATTTAAATATTCAATACATGCATTTCTAAATATGAGTGACAGAATTAAATGTTTTTCTGCTTGTGACCAGTAGTATCATGAAAAAGTACACCAATTTTGCAAAGGAAGCTATATAAAAAATTGACTTAAGAAGTTGTTACAATGCAGAAATCAAAGAGTCAATTCTCTTTCCAGGGAGAACCATTGTTTTCATATTTTCCACATTCCTTCTCTGTCTACTTTCTAAATGATTTTGGAGAATATCTATAATTTCAGGTGTGTTCTCCTGTACTGCTACACTTTCACCATGTTGGAATTAACAGTAGCATACTTATGAGCATATTATGAATTAAATTAACAAAATTTAAAACATAATTACTACTTATAAAATTACATATTACATAACTGGTACAAGAGACAAACCTTTTCATATTTTCTATGGTTAGTCAGTTTTGACCTATTTTTCAAGACAACCTGAGGAAAATTTGAGTAAAGCACTTAAACATGAATTTCACATTCAGTCTACTTTCAAAACAATATCGGCAAACATCTACAGTAAACATCAGCATATATAAAAGATTTAGATTTCAACATACAAATCTCAAAACATAAGTTGAGTAACATAGCTAATGGTCCCAAAATGAACACAATAATGTCCTTGACTACGGAATTAGACAAACCATTGATATCCTAACTGTTAGATTTAAAAAAATATTTTACAGTTGATATAACATCAAATGGGATAACAAGATTCAAGTGAAATATGATGAAGAGTCAATATCATCAGGTGAGGATGTCGTCTGTTCAACAAAACCAGTCGTTTTAATAAAATTCAGTAATTTACAAAGTTTTCCAATTTCAGCTGTTTGGATGGCACAAGCTGCACATATTAGTATGCCAGCATTTTTCACAGGTTAGAGATGGATCATGGACCTCCTTATGTGTGATGGCAACCAATAATGGCAATTTTCATTGCTTCACTGATAAATAGTTCATGGAAAAAAGCATGGTGGGATTTCATTTTTGAGTGATTAATGAAATTGTTTTTACCAAAGTTCAAAACAAACCCTGATCATACTCAACTAAAGGCTTTCTCCATGCATGTATATTTTGTGAACAGCTACATTGGGCATTACTGCAATTTCTTTGCCAATGGCACATGAGAATTGAGTAGACAGCTCTGCAGTCTAACTTATGAGAACAATCATTCAAGGGGAGAAGGATTCTAATTACTATCACTAAGATAAAAAAGAAGAAATTTTGGAGATTCTTCATAAAAGGAGAATACACATAAACTGTTTAGGAACTTGAGTGAAAATACTTAAGAATCTTTAAATCATTTGTCAGTGAAAATGCAATCAATAAAACTGAATAGGGAATTGGATTGTTTACAAGTAATATGAGGGATATTTATTATGATAAGATCAGGGAGCTCTTATGATGCCATAACACTTGATGAGAAGGAACTGAAAGAGGTCATCACAATTGTATTTGATAATTCATTTGGCAAACAAATTCTATCATCTGCGGCAATCTATTCCAAGAGACAATTCAAATCCAAACATTTTTAAAGCCAATTTGGCCCACAACTTCTTCCCTGAAAAATTTAACCTTAGTTGAATTATGGCTTATGCCAGCTGAAATTGAGCTTTCAGCAAATGATGCAATCTCTTTCAATATGGATTAAAAGGATGAAATATTCCCAGGCAAATCTATTGGTGAATATATCTTTAATACTACAAGCTATAGAAACTAATTCCAGTTATGACATATAATCCAGGATCTGTACGGAAAATGTTTTCTATATCTAGAGAGTCATGTCACTTTTATCCTGAATGTTTCCATGCTGAAATGACTAACATTACATCATTTTAAAACAGACACCATGCTATTGTGCACGGATGATGTGAAACTCAATTGGTGAACTTTTTGAACATTTCAAAAGCTTACCCGATCACATCCTTAACTTCGGAGATGCAGGACTCTAGGGTCTGGGGTCATACCAGAAATAGCCATTTATTACTATTTGGGTCACGGAAAAATTCCAGGGGAAATTCTGCCGCTTACACCCTCGAGTGTACCGAAGGGGAATGGGACTCACCTGACTAGTCACATCATTATTCCAGCAGAATTTGCTTTTATTGATTGACAATGAACATCCACAGAACAAACTTGAATGCAATCACTTTACAAAATGACCCATTTAAAAAGTTTCAATGAAATGTCAATGAGTGCAATATTAGTGAATGGTTCAGTGAAGCTACGCTATTCACGTCACGGTATGAAAAGATGTTTGCTACCACACCTAAAAAACCTTTTCCCTTGATCATTGTACCACAACAGGGAGAATGTAATATAATACTAGTTGATATTCTTTTTTCCCCCTTTTATCTGGATTCTCCTTGTTTCTTCATCTCCATCCCCCTCCATCCTATTTCATATTCTTTTCTTGACTTAATATGTCTAGGTGACTGAGTGTGGTTTTACCTTTGTACCATAACACTGGGCTCTGTTGTCAGACATTCCAGACTGGGACAGCACCGTAATAAAAACTGTTGAACCCTGCTTTAATATACCCAAAGAACAGTCTGGAACTGGGATAAAGGCAACACCAGATGATCCTATGAAGTTCCTATCTAGAGATAATTGAGTTGCCAAACACTGCTAATTTGCAACAGATACATATTTTTTTGAACCTACAAAACCACATCCCATCATTTTACAATGCTGCTTCCTCTACCTACGATTGACTGCGAGAATTAATCTCCTCTAACATGTTGGTTCCAATATGAATAGGGAGGATTAAATTAACTAAATAAATTGTGAAATGGGAAGGTCTTAAAACAAGAATTCAGACTGATGCAGGGACAAATGCAAATAAAGAAACAACATCAACATTTTTTATACGACACATTCATAATTCATCAGATAGCAATGAAAATAATTTAGTTATATCATATTAAGTCTTTAATCAGAACCACAATGTCTGAAAACATATTCATTGAAAAATAGGGCCCATGCCTGAGTTTATGGGGAACTAACTGAAGTTGATATTATATTTTAAACGAAGTGGAAATTTTTAAGTGACATCTTCTGTGGATTTTCTTCAGTAGAATAAGGGATTTTCCAAATCCATCCAGAGATTTGGGTTAGGAGTGTTGTACTTTTCATATCCTTAATAAGCTGATCCTGTATTTCCCTACTAGACGATCGAGGTAACACAAAATTAAATCAACCAAAGTAAAAATGCACCTAATGCAATTTATTTGGAGTCATCTCTCTCCTAATACCTGCGGCTTAAATAATCTATCGCAGTATTCCTAATGAGAGGTTAAATACAAATGTAAGACCAAATGAATATTAAACCATACTCGTAGTATTCTCATTAGCTTATTGGAACAGACTACAAAATGATGCAACTAAAATACACAAACTAAACCTCTAAATACATATTAGCAACCGACATTTTCCATGAAAAAGAAAGGTGGTGTTGATTATAGTGTACCGAATACATTGCTTTTTATTTTTTCAGTATATTGTGAACTAAATACCTTCATTGCTGAGGTTAAGGTTTAGACAAACCAGCCCACTCTCTCATACATTTTTTTCTGGTATCCATTATTTACAATAAATCGGAAGTAACCCTCAGTTCCATGCTCAATTAATAATACCACGCAATGGCCGTCCGCAGACAAACCACTTCCCTGTTTTGGCAGAATGTATTTAGCACATCGTCATAAATTACTGTATTTTACCATTATATACTTAAACCTGTGGGAATTAAACTTCAAAGCGCTAAGGGATTGTAAGAAGTGTATTTCAGACTATATTTCAAAATCGGCCCCACACGGCTATTTTAGTTATCATTAATTTAAAATTCATCATGTTATTAGCCTAAATAGTGCTTTCAGAAGACATCCAACATTAAGTACAATTGACTACTTTTCACGTCATTCAGCATTAAATATAAACTATCGTCACAGACTTTAACTTAAAAAATTAAAAAAAAAATTGAATTAATATGAAAACGATTGTACACGGGTTGGAGGATTAACGCAAGAAGACACGGGCACAGCATAAAAATGCGACGGGGCTGATCAGACATAAAATACAACTATATTAATTCTAAATATGAATTACAGCAGACATATCACTGTTTATCCATTAAAGGTAAAGGTCTGAGGCATTTCTGTTAAACTATATCAAAACCTGAATATTCTCTACAGACTATGAAACAATGCCTAAGATATGGAAATTTGTACATAAATCACCCCTTAAGCAATTTATACAGTAAAATTTTCATATACTTACAGCCAAAGTCTTTCTTTTCTCACGTTTCTTCAGAAGAACGTTCCTGATTATCATTGCCTTCAGCTGAGATGTGAATACTGAGGATCTTTCAACCATTTTGAAGGCACTTATTTTTACCTCCTTTTCCAATATTGTCCTGCAATGATAAAGTTTCGAGCACAAAGGATTCACCGCACTAGCACTCGATTTTAATCAACCTCAAAGAAGATAATCCAAAGGATTTGAGACATAATATTTGTATCTCTAATAGGCTATGCTTTGCCACCGAAACCTAAAAAGTGCCATTCAGGCACTGCATTACTGTATTCGGTGGCCGACAGTAAATTTCCTGAAGCCAACTAAATGATGCGCTTAATGCACTCGCATAGAAAAAAATGAGTTCCCCGGGGATATCGCGATTTGATATCGAGCGTTCATCCACGATCTAATCAATTCTTAACAAATTGTATCTCACGACTATTTACTCAGTGGTTATCAATCCAATGCGCACTACATAACTATCAGAATAAGGGTTAACTATTGATAACACAGGTTCCACACTAACCTAATACGCTATAAAATGTCCATATATGGATAATACATCTTAGTGATTACAATTACTCATTATTATACATACTTACAGAAAATTATTTCCTGCATGGACTTTTATTATCATCCTTGATTTTGTGCATTTTCATATTCCTCATTGTTCAACTAGCAGAAAACTCACAGCCATGGATACAAACGTAACACATACGCGCACTACGACCTTCAGCTGTTTTGAGCTATCGATTCACAACAGCTTTGTTATTGATCGCTTTCCCCAATTCATACACAATGTATATACGTTTGTAGAATTAATTAAATTTACAACAAGGGTTAAATTCTGCGTTACGTTACTTAATTGGTGCATTGGTATGATATACGTAACCTTGCAGGAACCGAGAAGCAAACCAAAAAAGAGCAAGGATGAACTCCGAGATACGCAGTGAAGAGCGACAAAACAATCATGCGCCTTCACATGCCGGGAGAAATTTCCGGTTTTCCATGGTTCACTCGAAACATTGAAGAAAAACGTGACCCGATATCGATCGTTGACGCACTAATAACTGCGGTCTTATCACATGATTGTTTTATATCAGGCACCACAACGTGAAAGACAATACGTGCACGATAAGCCACCTCTCTTCTTCCAGGGTGGGTTTCCGCGCAGACTGAACACTACCCCCCGCCCACATGCGATCTGCTGCTTTTTCTCGCCCCCGCAAATCCGGCTCGGCTTTGTTAGGAATGGCGCAGTTTAATGGTTTGACATAATATGATTTTGAGCTGAATGTAAGTAATTTTAGAACACAAGCAGATCAACATGAGGAAATGGCACCGTAATGTAGATGTCATGCCTATTTTCCTCCTGAGTAAGATTTATTCTAATTTCAAATATGCGTCGAGTTGGGCGGGCATGCATAGTTCAAACTTTCAAAAAGTAGTGCAACCAATTTTATGTATGATTATACAAAAATGGGTTTTCAGTCCAATATTAATTGTTTTTAAAAAATATGTCATACATTATACATGGATGAGAGAATATGCCTATCAACGAGAGTATAGAAGGTCACAAGCATTTAGTACATTTGCTCATAGAATGCATTAATATCATTATGAATTAATTGATAAAAGTAATATTATGAATCATTTTTCGTGATACTATTAGAATTATAGCGATTTGTAACACCGATTAATATGAAATGATGTATTTAATGCCCTATGTGTAAAAATACTTTTTGGAAGTTAAGGCTCAGAGAAAAAGAAATTCATTTTTCTCAAAAGGGTGGATCATCGTTTTGGGGGATGTAGGGAACATATTAGAGTAAAAAGTTATTTTTGGATATTTATATTGAATATTTCATAAAACTAACGTAAATTATACTTAGATATGTTCGAAATGGAGACAGGGTCTAGAATAAGGTTGCCTCGAAGCATCACGCTGGTAGAAGCATTTCTCTGAGAATGTAATCGTATTAAAAAGCTACGGGTTCCAAAGGGCAAAAATCTCATTTTCATATAAAAGTAAAAATAAAGCCACGGGAAACCTCCACCGAAAGGGCAACGCCCAAAATGTCAAGGATCATCCTACTTTACTTTGGTGCATCGATATCAATAAAAGGTCAGAACGCGGAGAACGTCGCAATAAAATCTCATTAAGCCTATTCTCCTAACAATACGAAAAATCGTTGATGTATTGATATTCATATCCGGTAAAAAATAAATCGACCGTGACAGGACTCGAACCTGCAATCTTCGGATCCGAAGTCCGACGCCTTATCCATTAGGCCACACGGTCATGTCGGTTATTGAAACTAAGATTTTAATAAATATAGTTTTAGTTATTATATACACTGCCAAAAAATTAGTCATTACATGATGTTTTCAAAGCTAATTATACTATGACATATAACAAACTATTTTCTTTGACTAAAGCTACTATAGTTCTCCGAAATGTGGAAATATTGATATGAACAGGCATGCTTACCCAATAACGAGGGAAATGCTAAAATCCTGTAGATTGCATGATCGGCAATCGATAAATAGCGAATTGCGAACAAAGATATGAATAATGATCATATGTATTTCGTTTGGTACATATTTACCACGGATTAGATTAACATATAGGGTAGTAACTCAAGGGAAAAAGCGGAAATTGGCAATTTTGTCTCTCAAAATATTTCATTAATATACATTTGCAACATTAGTGTAAAAGACCTTCAATTTTAAATTGCCAGATTTTCGTAACAACTTGGATAGTGCTGCCGCGGTATAAAATAACAACACATATTCCATCACTAGCGGGAGTTTCAAAAGGTGAAGAATGATGAAATTCAATAAGAAAGTTTATTTAGCCTATTTTGACATAGAAACTTTACCAGCGCCAAGTTTTAATGCTCTAACATTTTATTATATTTAGTAAAGCTTATACTACAAAACTATTTGTCTGAAGAAAGTAATCGCTCAAGCAGGTTGGAAAAAGCACACATTAATAAAAAGGTTTAGTTTTGGAATACACCTTAAACAAAGTTTTTGGATTTTATATTAGTTTCGTTTGTAAGCGCTAAAATCAAACTGCAAAATATCAGTATTTATGTATCGGAAAAATAAGATATGAAAGAGTTCAGTGAAATAATTTGGAGAAAGCATAGTCTGGCTGCTTCCATAAATAGTCATTTTCCAAAAAATGTTTCCATTAATTTTAAGAAAAATCGGCAATAAATCATTTCAAAATTTAAAAAAAATCATTAACATATCAGAATTTAAGTGGGCTTCCAGTTTGGTTTTATATATTTTAAAATTGAAATATCCTTTAAAACATTTACTAATATTTCCAATGGTATACTGATTTATAAATATTTGGGAAGTCGAGGTGGCATATTACTTCAAAACCTAAATGTATGAAAAATTCTACACGATTTCATATCCAATGTTATGAATCAACTTGCACCCGTATTTCTTCATATCCTCTTCAATTGGTGCAACAGCAATTGTTTGTGCAAGTCGGTTTTTATAAATAATATATCTGGCATGTGAATTAAGTGTAAGACGAGAGTCAACAAACTTTTTAAATAGGTTTTATTAATTTAATCATTTAATTTATTTTATGCTGTTTTTTGATAATTTGATTAATTTCATTTTGAGAATTTTAGCTTCTATTGCAACTGAATTCATATGGCTTTAAGCTTGACGTAAAAATGATTAATTACAAATTGAAGCATACAAGCTCTTTGGGGAATCGTAATAGTATTGATTTGGAGACATATACTATATCCGAAGCTGTTTACGCTCCTAGCGGTGATTAATTAATTGGATAGAGATATTGTTTTCAGAAAGCAGAGGGAGACAATACAGATGGGACCAGAGGTATTATAACAATAGACACTCCATGTGTCGTAGGAATCTAGCAATATGTAGCTAGAAACACAGTCACTACTCATATCATCAAAACATCAACTGTTACTCGGACAGTGCGGAGTACAGAAGGAGTACTCGTACTGCTAACTTTCCTTTACGAATGTTCGAGAATAACGCACGCTTGTATCATTCTGCAGTCAAATTCAATTGTGAATTGAATGATGAGACGTTTCTTAACGGGCATCGTCGCAGAACTCTCAATTTCCCTGGCCTTCACGTGTTATAACCTAAGGAAATTCAAAGAGTGACGAACACAAGGCTAAAATCACTGAGCCAGAGAAATCATAGCAACTAAAACAATCGTTGAAAAAGTAAGCTTGCCGTTGGGCAAGGAAGAAAACCTCAAACCCACTTCACTGCCTCCAAATTCGCATCTGCTCCATTTATATTGGATTTGGTCTCTCCTTTCTTATCTGTCCCGTCCCTCACAATTACTACAGTCACGGGACCACTATCATAGGAGTACTGAACAGTAAAGGGTGAAGGAATAGGTAAACATTAGAACACACTAGTATTTACAGACTCTTCTCGCTGGTTAAACACATTTTCCTGAAAATGGACCATATATGCATTATTCCGAGTCATTAGGTATGCATCAGAGATATTGTTTTTCGTTTGTTCGTAGACGGAAAATGTTTACAGAATTGGTCATGAAGAGAAATCGAAATGTATTCGATTGTTTCTGACTCGACTTTGCGGAAGTTCATGCTAATTTAATGAATTTGAAAAAGAAATGCGTGTCAACTATTTGGAATTTATTCCCTCAGGTCTTTACATTCTGCTGCCGGGTATTGAAAGGTTTTACCTTAAAAGGGAATGCCCATTAATGTTGATTCGACTAATTTAACACTACCGTGGACATCTAAAGAATAATTCTAGAGATATATAAAATTTGTTGCAATAAAATGTTTACAAAATTATACATGCATTTCCCATTTGATTGACATAATTAAAATTTACATGTTCGCAAACACAACGCATGGTGAAAAAAAGTATTGAAATATACCAATGAAGCTAAACTATAGATTTTTTCGTCTGTTGCATATTTTGTTTAATTTACTAAATTGAAAAATTGCACTGCATTTCCAATTTCAAGATAAATTTCTACATTGACTGATTCATCAATTCTCTGAGTTGAGTTGAGTTGTTAATATTTTCCCTCTTTTCTTATGTCCATCAGTAGACTCATTATTAAATTTAAAATTCAGTTATTTTCTTTCATGTGGTGAAGTTTCAAGTAATCGTCGTGTTAATTTATTTAATATAATCCACGTTTTTTAAAAGCTGTATTTATAATTTTTTCTAAGCCGTTCAGCATGCTTGGTATTTTTTTTACAGATTTCTGCTTCATGCTCGTAGCACTATAAAATCTAGATATATAGATCAGCTGTTCTTGATTTTGAAGTTTTTATACTTTTCACTATCCAGTTTTGCTTAAACATAATGTTATTCTCCAGAACAATTAAGTAATTAAAGGCTTTTCCATGATCGTATCGTATGGAAATATCGTGCTGTAACAAATGAAATGCTTATATTAAGGTAGTTGATGAGTTTTATGGCAATATTTTGAATTTGTTTTATACAGTCATATAGATCTATATTTACACATTCTGCCATGCCTAATGTAATAAATAATTCTCACTCATATTGGTTTAAATCCTTTAAAACCCTTCTTCAATTCTGCACACTTTCTTCTAAATTCCGTCCAACATGATTGTCTTTTACTCACCCCTTCCTCGCTTGCCAATTGTTCTCCTCTCTATCATAGTCTTCAACATCTCTTTCTCAATGTAAATGCTCTGCATCCATCTTTCTTATCTATTTTGGATTTCTCCCAATAATCACCACTCCTACCCACCATGCCTAGCACTTCTTCTAGCTCTTTGTTTTCCTTTCTATCCATTTCATCTTATCTATCCTCTCCATTCCCACGCTTCAATAGCCTCCTATCTACCCCTATCATCCTGCCTCAATGACCATGTTTCCGAGTCATACGAAACCATATCCCAAATCAAAGTTTTAAGGAGCCTTTTCTGAATAACCTTACTCAACACCCCTGTCATCAATTCCCTTCTTATGAAAGCTTCTTTGCCAATAAAATTCACCTTCTAATGTCCGTGCTACTTTGAACATTTTGCTCAAAAATACTTCCGAGATAGGTTCTCGTAAACTGTTACACCTCTAGGCAAACTGCTACAGTTTAGGAGCTCCTAATTTAGCGTTTATCTTATCCTTCCTCGTTCCCTAAAACCGCATAACCGTTCTTTTGTTTACATTTATTGCCTTCCAATACCTATCGAAATGACTTCCCAGTGCTCTTAGAAATGCTTGCAACCTCTTGGTTGGCTGCTTAACTGTCAGTAAACATAACATATTTTATGAATTGTCCACCAGCTTCCATTGGTATCTCCAGTTCTTCCCAAGCCTCTTTAACTATTTCCTCCGCATATGCTAAATAACGACGAGAGGAGAGTTGCTGCGGGATACGGAAGTTTCGGTTCTGTCGAAAAACTCTGTCACGATCAGCACCGTGTGAGCCGGCGCTTTATCGTAGTCGCAACGCACTGCATTGTTTCTCTACATGTCCGGCCTCTTTCGGCTCACCGCGATCCTCAGCCTCTTCATAACCTTTAAGTAGAAATCTTTGTTGACGGTTTGACCTTGAGGGACGTATTCGTAATGAATCAGCCCTTGCCAATCGAAGAAACACATGACCAGCATGACCTTCACATTGGACCGGGACATGCGAGCTTTCTTTGGTCGCGGAGATTGAGGACCTTTCCACTGAGAAGACTGGGTCTTTGTCTCAACATCATAACCGTAAACCCAGGTTTCGTCACGGGTTACGACGATTTTAGTAAACTCTGGGTCGGCATTGGCTCGATCCAGGAGTTCCTGACAAATGTCCCCACGTTTTTGCCTCTGTTCATCAGTAAGCAACCGCGGGACGAATTTGGATGCGACGCGCGTCATGCCCAAAATGTATGTCAAAATTATCTGACAGGATCCAATACTAATGTTCACTTCCACGGCTGTCTCCCCAACAGTTTAGCGGCGATTTTCCCGCACCAAATCATTCAACAAATTAACATGGTTGGGGTCTGTCAAAGTGGAAGGCCGCCACGTTCGCGAATCTTCGCCTGTCGAGGTTCTGCCCGATTTAAAACGACTGTACCACTCAAAACACGGGCTTCGACTCTTAAATTCATTAACAGACTTGCTGAATCATTTCAAATGTCTCCGTAGCACTTTTGCCAAGTTTGAAACAAAATTTCACGCACACACGCTGTTCCTCTAGCTTCTTCATTGCCGCCGTTTAACGCGGCGACGAACAGGTTAAGACACGTACCTCTGATGCTGCGTAACGACTCGACGTAAACAAACGCAACACCTCTCGTTTTAGTCATCAAATATGTCGCTAGATGGCGCACTGTGTCTCGTTTCGATCGGTAGAACGTTTTGCGCAGAATGAAATCAGTCCGGTATTTTTTGACCACACCTTGTATAACTTTGATGAAACGTAATAAGTAGAACATATTTTCATGTATGCCAGTGGAACCGCGTTTTTTTTAATTGACGATGATCGAGATACACATAGATTCTGTTGACAATATTTACTTCCTATCGCCTCAACCCCAGAACGCATGCCAATGAACCGTCGTGGGTCAGCTGCTTCGTATCGAGACGAGACGGCTTATTTGCGGACGGCGCCTTTGGGGAAAGGCAACAGGATCACCCGCTGGTCAAGGACAGTTGATCGGCGGCGTCCCATGAAGTCATCGACGCATTAAACCGTTCGGAGCCTCAATAGATATCATTATCCTCCACCACCTCTCTCGCCCTCTTGATAAACAACCCGAGAAGAACATTCTCGGGTTTCCATTCCCGTTTCCCGGAAAGGGATGCTAAGAAAGAGGGGTTCCTCTTCTCAAACGCATTGCTAGTTGATGGAGGCTGTGGGGAGGAGTTTTATGGGTCGGGGAAGGATTGGCGACTTTGCGGAATCCGCCGTAACGAATGAACGCAGCGGCCGCGATACAGCCTTCGTACGTACCATTCCAAATAAAGGAGTGCGCCCTCGCGACCGGTTTCTCAGAGCAGTGAGCCGCACAAACAATAAAATGAAGCACGGGTCTTTTAGGTGGCACGCATCATGAGCGTGGGGTGAATAGAACTTGTTTGCGTGTAAAATAAAGGATAATGTTCTCTCTCCGCGGGTGTGTAGATATCTCTGCATGCACGTACAAGAGTGATAATACGAAAGTAAGGAGTTCTCTTTCTCGTTGCCTTTCCTCGTTTATTTTCCTTTCTGTCCATTTCCATCTTTCCCAACTTTTCCATCCTTCTCGATACCCACATCTCAAAAAGCGATGACCTACGTCTATCATATTGTACTACGTCTATCACCGCATAAAAGCATGCTTCAAATCAAAGGTTTTCCCTTATCTTTTCCCAACACCTCTGTCATCAACTCAATTCATCAACTAAATATTTTCGGTAACATGTGGAGTATAACAAAAAACGAATGTTTTTCTAAGAAAACAAAAATTGCACAGCATAAAATGTGCACTTCTTCCCAAATTATTGAATGGAAGCGAAATTTTGGTATGCATATATGAAAACAAAGACTAACTAATGCAATCGGTAAGAGGGTAAATATGCAATAGGTAAGAGGGAGAAATAAACGACTTACCTCCGTGAAGCTTTTGTATTTTTCAATGTAGTCTCCCTGTACACTAATGCACCCGGTCCAGCGATATTGCAATGACTTTATTCCATCTCAAAAATTAGATTCCTTCAAGTCTGCAAAATACCCGTCTACTTCGGCTGTACATCTCTTTGTTTGAAGAGAATATCCGTCCACCGAGGAGAATTTTGAGCTTGGGGAAGAGCTAGAAATCTAATGAAGCTAACTCAGACAACTAGGGCCGATGTGGTAACAATTCGTATCTTAGTTCACGCATGTTTAACATGGCAACGATGCTTGTCTGTGGGCGTGCATTATCTTGATAAAAGATGACTTTCTTCCTTGCCAAACGTGGCCTTTTTTCGTGCATCTTTTGCTGTAGTTGGTTTAGAAGGTTAGCGTAGTATTGTTCAGTAATTGTTTGAACAGTAGGAAGATAATAGTCGCATATCAGCGGAACCCCTTTCGCATCCCAGAAAACTGAAGCCATCACATTTTCGGCCGACCATATTGCCTTTGTTGTCTTTGGTGGTCATGGATCAACATATTTCCACTGCTTGGACTGCTGTTTTGTCTCTGGGGTATAGTATTGGACCCAATTTTCATCTGTGGTCGCAAATCGGTGCTTAAAAAAATCTTGTTGGTTGCTCTAAAAACGGGTCAAAAGGTTCAGAAATGTCTATTCTGATGAGTTTGTGATCCTGCGCCAAGAGTCGTGGCATCCATCTAGCAGATAACACAGGCCAACAGTGTTTTTGGTGCCGGAGCTTTTAATGTTGATTTAAAGAACAATTGGGGTGCTGAATCCAATTATGACACTAGTTTTTTCCTGTCAGCTATAGTTTTCAAGATGTAGATATGTTGTTACTTACGTAAAAAAATCTTCTACATGATGATATGGGAATATTATATTAATAATTATCTCATTGGCCTACAGTATAGAAATATAAATAAAACTTATTGACAGTTTATTGAAAATAAAAGGAACACCGCAGAGTGGTTATAAATTAGTATACTTATAGATTTATTTAACTTTGAAAATTATTTTCCGGAATATATCAAATATTAAAACAACTAATCGTAAGATGTGCCATATCTAAAAAAGTAGAGCTGTTAAATAAAAACGGATTTCATATTTGGATTCAGCTCTACAAATATAGTTAAAATCATCACAAAGATTCCCGGCACCAAAAAAATTTTTTTTTGTAGGCCTGTGTAATTTTCTCACATCCAATTCCTCTGTTATAATGTGATATCTCCGTTCAGATGACATCTCTACAGCTTCAGGGATTTCTCGCACTTTCAATCGGCAATCCTCCATGATAATTTTATGCACTTTTGCAATATTCCTGGGGTTGTGGTACATTTTGGCCGACCATTACGCGGATCCTCATCTAAGCTGTCCCCACCAAACTTAAACTTGTTTGTTTACTTGGCAACGGTTGAATTGGGAAGAGCAGAGTCCCCCAGAGTGTTCTGCAAGTCGCCATGAATTTTCTTTGCTTTCATACCTTTCTTTACGAAGTATTTTATCACTGCTCGAATATCAATTGATTCATCTTCACAAATCATCACTACACGGGAACAACAACAGAGAGGCGTCCGCACAACAGATCTCTTCCTAGAGCACTGACCTCTTACATATTTACTCATTAAGGATTATCTATCACTACGCGAGAAACTCATTGCGCTAGCGCTGACCTCTGGTATTGATTTTGAGAACCTTTCAAATTACTCTCGTGTGAAAAGTGTTTCGGTAAAAATAGGGGAGTTGAATTGCGTGAGGAATCAATCAGTTATGACAAAATGTGTATTGAATACAACGGTAATAGACGAGTATCAATTAAGTGAGCTATGCTGGTTTGGTCATTTCAAGAGAATAAACGAAGGAGATGAGAGAACATGATTCTCGTGGAAGGGGTTAAACCAAGAAATTCATGGGTGAATGTGGCCCATGAATCTCTCAAAATGAGTAATGTTAGAAGTTCCAGAAAGAGAAGAACGGGAATGGAAAAGTAATTAGCTTTACTATAAAAGAGTGAATTTTATAAGCCATCGGGCTCAGTTCAAGTCAAGCTCCATCTTCACTAATTATACCAAATGAAGGAATGAATATAAAGACTATAGTTTCAGCTAGTTAAAAATTCGATATTTCTTCCGATGGTTTTTAGTGTCTGGGTGAGAGGCATAATAGTTTGGTAGATAGTCAAGTGGACGAAAAAGGGATGGAAACAGATTCAAATCAAATAAAAGTTCAGAAATTATTAACAAGTTTTAAGTCCTGAGACAACCCAAGTGTTAAGATTGCTCAAAAAAATCTTTTGTCCATGGGACAACTTACGGAAGAAGCTATATTCATCAGGCTCATGTGAAAGAAATATACATTGCTACATTAAAGATAGGCTTGTTTAGAGGCCTTTATTTGAGCGACATTGAGAACAAATATTCCCTTCTTCCATTTAACCCATCGTCGTATACATATTATATTAGCCATAAAATTTACAACTATATGCTTAAATATAGACAGACATACAGTATGCATATATTTGCACATAGAATATATATATATATATATATATATACATCCATAGATTAAACATAGATTAAAATTGTTTAAACATACACTCATACTCAAAGTAAATGGATGTGAAGAAAGAGAAAAATTAAATAGGGAAAGTCTAAGCGAAGAATGGGGTTTGTGGGAAAAGCTAGGGGGTCGTGGCATTGCTCACCTAGTAAAAACTAACACAAGAAAACATCCAAGAAGAGAAGGGGGGTTTGTAAAACCGACGAAAACCCTATGAATTAGAGGAAAGAAACATATAAATTGTAACAATTATTTTTCACTTACTATACATATTATTTTGATACTGAAGTTGAAATGAAGAAGTTAATGATATTAACAACACATGACGAGTAATGAGAGACATAACGTTAACTAAAAATAATTATGCAAAATCCTACTGCTTGAGATGACAAAATAAAAAGTAGAAACGGTGACCTCTATGGCAGCTGAGTGAAATGAGGGAAGCTATACTGGTTTAGTTTTGTACCTGAGGAAAATGAATTTGTGAAGTGCTCTCTTAAATGTTGTTGTGGCTGGAGAGTTCTTTATGTCATCTGGGAGAGATTTCCACAGACGGCAGGGAGGGGAGGAAATTTTTGCATAATATTTATGTGTTTGGTTTGAAAATATCCTGTAGAAAATTGAAAGAATATGTAAATTCCTTCTACCTTCTGGTTTTAACCAGGGTATTCTTGTAAATGAGTCAGAAATATGATCGTATTTTCTGAGATCTAAGAAAGATCTAAGATTTACTTAGAAATGAAACGTACACAGGAATTATGGATTCTCTGGAGTTTGGTTTTCATTTCGTCTGAAAGGTCTTCGTATACCACATCACAGTAATCAAAGTGATGAGAAGAGAGGATACAAGAAGCATCATTAAATAGGGGGGATCAGTGTGCTTTAACCCTTTCGGTGATTGCAGGGATGAGTTTATTTTTCTGCAAATAGCAATTGTATAATCAATCCAAGATAACCTTTCACTAATGGTTGAAATTGATTGTATGGTGAGAGAAAAGATGGGAATCGAGTTACCCAACACGTGCGTGAGAGTAGAGTAAATGGAGGGTAGGCTAAACCGAGAAAGTGATTGGTGAATGTGGTACAAAAGATTCCCATAGCGAGGGAAAAACCAGAAGTCGTGGATACAGAAGAGCATGAGAAGAGTTTGAACGGGATATAGGCTAAAGAGGAATGGGCGAGTAGAGCATTATTTATTTATTTGACGACTTCATTGGGACTTCGAGATTTAGACTTCATAGTTCTTTCTCCCACCTAACCTCTGAACATTACAATACATTGAAATCAATTCCAAACACCCAAGCTTTAGGCGGGAGAAGACTCACCTAAGCGGGAATCTAACCGGCCAAAGTGGGCCGGGAGTTAGGTAGGGATGGCGGGCAAGAAAGATACCCCATCACCAACGGGACCGGTAATATGGGTGAAATAAGGGAGCATGTTTCCTGAAATTACATGAAATGAGGTCGTCAAGACTTTCCCCACCCAGAGAGCAACGGCACGAAGTATGAATGGTTGTATCGACCGCTTCCGGATACTGAGAATCCCATATCGACAGAGATCACCTAGGAATGAGGTAAGAATCAACATTTCACGAAAATATCTAGCACCGCAATCTCATTCCAAATAGGAATTTCCTCATGGAACGCAATGCGCATAATGAATTGCGAAGTTGTCAGCGTGCATTACGATGTTGATTATTTCATGTTCACAGGCTTTGGGTTTTCAGAACATTCAACGCATCTAACTCTGTGTTGATCTGAGTCGAGCCTCGAGTAAGTGGACCTAATCTATATCTTTTCGATTGGCTGAGAGAATTCATTCGATATTAATATGTGGAATATAATACATTAATAGTTTGATATATGGTATTAATAAAAAAGTAGAAATACCAACCTCGTTCCTCCAAGAAGTATATTATGAGTTCCTTCAAAACTCCCAAAAAAAGTGCCAATTAATGAGGGCAACTATTGAGTGAAACCATTCCAGAAACCATTATCTCTGTGGCGCACTTGTTAGTTTATCGCAGCACTGGGAGAAATCAAACCCTCCGTACTAGATTTAATTACTCGTTCTTTCGCTCAATCTGCAATCGGGGCAAGTTAATGATAAATAACACCAAAAATGACTATCCCTCTTTCCTAAGACAAAATCTTCATCAATAAAAATAATATTTACCTACAATTACTCGTACTTAATTAAAAGCTGGCTGTGATATGCTTTGCGTTACTTAACATGAAGATGAACCGAAGACGCATTTCTGAAATTTCAGCAAACACCTCGCGGTTTGTCTTTAAAGAAGATCTGCCGTTGGTCCCGGGTAATTATATAAACTGCATAGGTTTATAGGAAATTCGCAAGAAGACTGACTATAATAGATTGACCATATCAAGAGTGACGCAGGAAATAGAATTCCGAGTCAACAGTGGTGCGGAAGGTATCTTAAATTACATATTAAATCTCTTGCATGAATTGGAAGCAAATTTCTTTCATGATAATGCTCAAAATATATTATTAGCCCTTCCTTGCTGATCTACGGTTTCATTTTTCCCCAAAAATGATGAGGAATCAAGTTGGTTGCACACGACGGTGCTATAAAAATAATTCCGTCTCCTTATTTTATTATTTTTCTCACTGTCAGCTCATCTCGCATACCTAGAGAACTACTTGACTCTTCGATACCATGGAATATGTATCTATCGTAAAAATTATTCGCACTACTTAACAGATTTATGGTGACTAACGTTTGAGTGACACTTAATTTTGATATAGATGATGTTACATTTTCCGTTCATCACTTTGCCACACCAGATTATCAACATAAAAAGAATTCAAGTTACTCTCGATTAGCCTTATTGAGGGATCCATCCTGTTAGATTCATAAGATTTTTTTCATTTGATTCATTCTCTTTATTTTATCCGAAAAATTCTTCATATGTAGGTTGGGTAACTTTACTAGTTGACCCCATAGCGGATTCCAGAGATTTTATTACGTAAGTGTACGTAGAAAAGCGATTATCCCTCGTCTTTATCCGTCCCTAGCGCAAGTGTTTACAGCCAAGCAAGGGGAATATAGGTCGACGGAGATTACTTTTCTTATATCACCCCAATGCCTGCGATTTGTAGAGCACAATGGAAAGGAGAGCAGGTAAGACCGGAGAGCAGCTGTCTCCCAAAGCAAAAGGATACGATATTAATGCGCCGCTACACTCCCCCTGCCCGCTCAGCAAACCATGGACTTTTTTCAGACGTACCCAACTCGATTAAAAACATTGACACGCTATTTATTTCAAATGTTTGGAAAAGAGTGCCCATAAAAAAACTCACGATTCCAAATATAGTAACTATGTTGCCATGGGTCATATTCGCCGACTTGATCTCGGTGGCCGCCTCGTTCTCCCTTCCCTCGACACTGACAGGCATCCAGTCCGAAAGGGACGATTGACATTACGATCTAGGATCATTGAACTGCACTAATATCAAACAATAATGAGGAACAGAGTAAAATAAACAAAAAAAAGAAAAGAGACACACATGTATATTTAGCGGCTCTCTTTCATACGCATGGTCGTAATTTCAACAATAAGAACCATTCTTTCGTTTTACTCAAATTTCTCAATTTTTTGTTGCTCAAGTTTTCTTACCAGAAGTTATCATGTGGAGGTCAGATGAAAATTAGTCAGCCTAAAAGAAGTAAATTTCAACGTTCAGGTAGAATATTCGGAGTTGTGAATAATTCCCTGAACATTGTCTCGAAACATTGTCTGAAAATAAGTCTTGAAGTCATGCCAAATGTTTGTTATTATTCCATAATACCAGAACCCTTATTCTAAAATGATGGAACTAATAGGGGCAAATAGGGGTACTCCTACCAAGAGCCGGACATTTTCTTTGTACAACTCGGACATATGTACTGACATTTCTATGGTTTTGTTATCGAAAGCCCACCTTGGAAATCGGTCTTCGATGTACGATCCAATTCCAAATAAAATGCTTTCATACTCCTGGGAGTCGATTGGAGTGATAAGGTTTTGCGGGAATGGAGGCAGTCTCGCGAAAACGTATTTGTAAGCAAAGAAAGAAGCCGATGAAATCTTTGGAAAAGTCATGAAAGACTAGTAAAATACATAAATTAACTTTCCAAAGAGCTTGGTCTACTGTTAGATGATACTGTATAAACCATGATGAGCTGCGGGCTGTAGCTGATGATGGCGAACTCTTGGAAATTCGGGGGAACCTAACCCTTATTGAAAACTCTTGCTCTACTCCCGAATCGTTTTTCTCAGCCGTTCTGCTAAAGCTAGGAAAAGATAAATGAAACGGTGTACTGCAGTACATTTTTCATATGAAATAATAGTATGACCTTTATCTAACATTACGTATGTTTTAACAATAGCTCTAGGCTTATAATGCAAACACCTCTTTGTTTATACGTTTTGAAATATTTTCAGCGTGAAAACAACGTACCAATTGTAGGTCTAACATACTCGTATCTCGCACCGTGGGGAAACTTCTACCTTATTATATTGATCACAGCAACAAAAATATAGTAATTGATATTGTAGCGGAAATAATGATATTAAGCGCCAAATCATATTTAGGCTCTTTGATTATAACAATTTTGTTGGAAGTTTGATTCTTTTATTGAAATAGGATACAAGAGAACATTAGAAATATACACGAAAAATTAAATATTTCAGCTTTGCAGAGGTTTCTTTCCTGGGTAAAATTATCCTTGATGGGATTTCAAAAATTACCAAAAGGTCAAATTAAAAATTCCTGTTCAAATTTTGGAAAACAAAGAGTGGTAAAACACAAGTCGAGCATTGCTACAACTACGGTTGCTCGATTCTGTCTGTTCCGTACAGACCGACGCGACGGGTCGTTTTTTTCGTCTTGCTAAAAAAATTCGTAAGATATTCTTCTCTTACATGGTAATATTTATCCCTGATATAATAAATACCTGCATATTATCTTTCTTTGTCCAGCTTGGGTTTGACCATCACAATTACATAATTTTCTCGTCTCCATTTTGTTTAATCGTTTTCTTTAAACTGTGAGCACCTTTACGACCCCACGATACAACTACTCTTTAGCGCATAGCAAGGCTAATCACTCAACATTTGTACGATACGGCCATATGGTATATGATAAGATAATTCAGTAAAATTTAAGAGACTTACTCATGATTAACGTAATTTATTCTTGATTATGTATGGAGATATTGCTTTTTAATTACTCACGTCATATTTAACTGTTCATAAAAACTTTTAACTGTGCTCAGTGTAACACTCATTGGACACACAAACGATTTCAATTTTTAAATATCATGGAGTATTTGGGAGGATGGATTATGTCAATACTCCCTGCTGATATCTTCTGATGGAGACGCTTCTCCTATTGCTTTGGCAGAGTAAAAAGGGAGAAAAAGTGGATAAAAATGGATGCGAACAGATTCAAATCATAATGCAACAATTTCAGAGAGTAAAAATCATTCGCCTTGACCGTTTTTACTCTCTGAAATTGTTGCATTATAATACACACATAGCTGATGACTGCGTTAATAGTTACTGTTGCGGCATCTCCCGCAGTTTCTTGAGATTAAAATCAAATAAATGTTCAGAATTTGTTCACAGATGTTAGTTCTGAGGTAATTCAATTCCAGACCGATACACCTCGGAGGGTTTCACAAAAAACTTAAAAGTCACTGCTCAAAAGTCCAAAGAGATATTGTGCTGCGTGGTTTACTAAATTCAGCATTCCATAGATAAAAGGTAGGGTACAGATAGACATTCAAAAAACTATTGCCCGAAGCTGTGGAATTTTAGTGTACTAAATAATTACTTCTAAGCACTTAACATAAAAACTGTTCCTTAAGCAATAAATCATTCTTCAGATCTACATATTTTATGTATTTTCTCATTAAACCATTTTTCTCTTCCCTCAACCATGTTCGCCTAACATTCTCCCCCTCTATCAGTCTTCAAAACACTATACTCACCCATTATGCTCCCCATTCACTTCTCTCGTCTACTTCGTATTTATCCTTACGTTTCTCTTTCCCTATCCCTACTATGACATGCTTTCGTTTTCCTTTCTTTCCGTCCATATTATTTTATTCATTTTTCTCCATATTAAATAATTCTTCACCCCACGCTCACTTCTCTTCCCAACTTCAATCGATTTAAAAGTCATAAGAGACGCTACACTCCATTTTAAAAAAATGGCACATATTTTCTTTACGTTCATACGCAGAGCTCAGTGCTTTTTCAACCAAAGAATTCCTTGTCCTAATCCATTTACTGCTTTGCTCATTTCCGTCTAAAATACTTCCACATTCAGTGAACTATGACACCTAATCTAATGTATGCACTTGTTAATATCAAATTCAGAACAACATAACAATTACCTAACATAAACTACTGAAATATTAACACAAATGACAGTCAGTACTATGATTGGCCCGTATGGGTTAATGTGAAATGTATGCATCGTAGGACTTAGTGCCAATCAATCTCTACCTTCAGCCAATTTAATTGAATTTTTTTTTCAAATAATTCCGAAATTTATGTGGGAGACTTCTGTTTTATCTGGTAATAAATTCGATATTTCCTTCAATAGATTGTAAAATGTCGAGATAGGAGGGATAATAGTTTGATAAAAAAGCAAGAGAGGAAAAGTGTAAGACAAAGGGATGAAAACATATTCAAAATCAAATAAAAGTACAGAAATGGCTTTTCAAGTTGAAGTGCTGAGGTAATCCAAGTGCTGAGGTAGCTCAGCCTCAAACAAGAAATCTTTTGTCCTGGAAGTAACCCATGAAAAAAGGAAGATTCAGCGCAATCTTATTCGTAACATAGACAAGATATATATACGAATAACATAGACAAAATATATATGAATGTGAAAGAAATGTGCTTCGTTGCGTAGGTCATACTAAGAGAAAAGATGGGTTTCGAATCGTCCAAAAGATGTTCGAGAGTAGATCGAATAGAGGAAGGGGTAAACCAAGAATGTGATGAGTAATTGTGGTTGAAAAGATTCACATAACGACAAATGCAAAACTAGGAATCTTGGACACAGAAGAGCATGCATAAAACCATTCTTAAATGCAAAAGAAGTATGTCAGGGCAGAGCAGTTTGGAGAATATTATTATGGGTAAGTTTCCTAAAATATCACAATAACAATCTTTCAACAACTTTCCCCTCATCTATCGGGAACGGCATTAAGAGTTTATACATGTTGATGAGACAGTAAAAAATGGTCGAGCGCTTAAATATTTAAAACGTATTTACGTTAATATTCCTCTCTCATTAACGTCGTAAAACCGTGAGATTCACTGAACCAACTTGCATTTTAATGAAGATTAGTGACGCTGGAAATGAATTTCCATGCGTGCGTTATTACGGGAAGATAAAAAAAGTCTTATCCTGTTGATAGTGTCCGCTGAGAGGAGCGGCGAAGTCTGAAGCTACTTCCACATGTACATTTTTATTTTACCACCATGAGGAGTTATACCATCTCACCAATATAAGCGAAGTTATTTTTGACCTGGAACTTTTTTGCCTTTTCATTACGCCTATGCAGACCCACGGTGATCGCTCCTTTCTTTAAATCTCCCTGGTGCACCTCATCCACCGACGGGCTTCTTTTCCTTCTCTCCGACTGAGAGTGTCAACACACTCCCCACTAGTCCGGTGTCCCAACCCTTATCCATCCTTCCCTGCCTCGCCCATCCGCATATATACGTGCATACATTCCATCCTTCACCTCACGCATATTTGCACCAGTATCCCTACCATTCCTGCCGGCACGCCGAAAATAGATGAAAACAAGCGCTATGCGCATGCGTCGGTCGAGGTCGGGGAGCGAGCCACCGCGTGACGGCTCGGCGGGATCGGTCGGGAGGAGAGAGGAACAAGATTTTCCTCTCTTGTTGTCAGTCGGTGGGAGACCGCCTGTGTGGTAGGTTGTGTCGTGGATCGGCCCAGGCTTGCGCATCTGCTTCGCTGCTTTTCCAACCTTTGCGTTCAGGTCAAAGCGAGACCCTGAGCTTTGCCAAAAAAAAAATTAATAGTCCATCGCGGTGTGTGTGATAAAAGTGTTTCTGTGTGGTTTTTGGGAAATTTCATTCTTTCTGAAAAAAAATCTTCCTCGGAAAGGCTCGAGAGTTCCGGTTGTCAAGGCAACCCGGATTGTCGCCGGTGTTTTTGTTTACACTCGGGTCCCCCCGCACCTCCGACAGTCTTTCGTGCGTGCTTGTGTAGAGTGCACCTTCGTCTCGTCAGATACCACCATATTGCACGATGTCTTCCTCGACCCACACCTTGGTCTTGCGGAAGTTGTTGGGGGAGGAGCTGCTGAGGTGCAAGAGGAGGAGCGGAGGTAAGGCAGAGGAAAACGGGAAGAACGGAGAATCGAGTCCCGGGGTAGAGGAGAAGAACGGCGGGAAGCACGAGTCGACCGACGCCGAGGACGCCGACGAATACGAGGAGGAGAAGGTGTCGGTGTCCGTCGCGTTCGAGTCGGCGGAGGGCGTTGGGGAGGGCGAGGTGGGCGGTGACGTCGCCCTGGAGGACGGCAAGGTCCTCGGGTTGTACTTCTGCTCCTCTTGGTGCCCTCCTTGCATGAATTTCCGCCCGCAACTGGAGTCTTTCTATCGGAACGTCAGGAAGGGAGCGTGGGAGAAGAACTTCGAAATCGTTACCGTCGCGACGGACGAAGAGGAGGTCGGTTTCCGCATGACCTTCAGAGGATCTCCGTGGTTCGCCCTTCCATTCCGGGACAGAGAGAGAAAGGTAAGTTTTGTTTTCTTTATTAAAGCAGAAGTTTTCCGGAGATCATCTTTCTCTATTCTGCGTTGTTATTTTCATCGTCGGACTGGATACACACTCGTCTATTGTCGTCGTCTCTTTTACAAGATCAGCACATAACGAATCACGGGGGTAATTAATATTGAAGCAAGAATTCGGTGGTGGCTGAACAGAATATTGAAATTGTTAAACATAATTTTTGTTTATAATTAACGAATGGTCCATGATCGATTGAGGAAAATTTTGCTCCATGTTAGTATCCCGTAATTAGAAATGCGAAAATCCTTTTTCGTCCTGGGCGCACTTCTGAAATTCGTTGTGAAATCCATTAAAAACCGAAACTCGCGTTGGAAGTTTTCCATTGAGTAGAACTCTTATGATTTTATAAAAAGTAACCATGTTTATGGGAACTCCAGATTGATTTTTCACTAAATTTTCAATAACTGACTACATCCGTATTTAATCTAGTGACAAAGCGTCGGGGGAATATTATTAATATCGTAAAAAAATATCATAAAATATCCTCGAAAAGGCTAGTCATGAATGCGATCACCCATTCTTGGTGTCAGCACCGTCTAAGAGCATTTTTTACGGGTTTAGGCCATTCGATGAAGCACTCTTATTTCTTTGGATTAAGAGTTCTAGCGAGAAAGTGAAAGGAGATTTGATGATCGCAAAGGTGTTAACTGGTCGAAGGATATAAATTACAGCTGGCGAAATCTCGGGGTATTGAGTATATCAAGTTTCTTCTCCTGACAGTCGACCTGATTGGTTCCTTATTCTCTTGCAGGATGGCTAACTGGTAGGTCGTGTATTAGGAGACCATCATACTTCGTGGTCATTTTCTTTTACAAAAACGGCTCAATGCATAAGTTGACGGTTTATTATGCCCTTAGCCATTAGAACACTTCGTAAATCTATTGCTTCTTATTAGTGCTCTGCTCACATGGACTCCGGTCTGAGGTTGCGCGTAACCCTGTTCAAATATACACCTTCGTGTGGCGCATGAGCAGAGAGTGAATAGTTATCTACAGCACACACACACACACACACACACACATATATATATATATATAGATATTGATAGTCATAACAAACACAGAAACCAAAACACAAAAGAGGAAAAACTCACTGGTTCTCGAATTTTCGGTGGTCCAACCACCTTTCTCAAGAGGAATTAGGAACAGAACAGTTCTGTTCCTAATTCCTCTTGAGAAAGGTGGTTGGACCACCGAAAATTCGAGAACCAGTGAGTTTTTCCTCTTTTGTGTTTTGGTTTCTGTGTTTGTTATGACTATCAGTGAATTTACATTACACGTTTGTGGGTTTTCCAAAAAAGTGTGTATATATATATATATATATATATATATATATATATATATTATATATACATATAGCAAAACCATTTATTTGATAGTTGTGTCCATCCAAAAACCTACCTTAACCGGTGGATTACCTAATAATTTTAATAGCAGAACCCTTTCACGAATCACTCACTCCTAAGATGCTGGGGATACGGGAGAGAGGAACTGGGGAAGAAGTCACGCTTTCTCCTTCCCTCCGATTCCATTGATCCAAACAAGAATGTTTGAGAAAAAAACAAGAGATTTGGTAAAAATGAAATCTCTCGTTTTTTCCTCTCACATTCTTGTTTGGGTCAGTGGAATCGGAGGGAAGGAGAAAGCGTGACTTCTTCCGCCATCTCCTCTCTCCCGTATCCCCTAGCATCATAGGAGTGAGTGCTTCGTGAAAGGGTTCTGCTATTCCTTGGGATTGGTCGGGTCTGTTGGCATGTCCGAGACGGGCTCCTCTCCTTCCCCTCACACGGAAGTCAAGCCCCGCGATGGTTCGGTTGTTTATCCTCCTCCTGCCAGAGCCACTACACACACGTACGCACACACAACACACACGGATGGGAGTGGAGCGAGGGTGGTGACAAAGCGGAGAAAACGTGGGCGAATGGACAACAGAACAGGAGTCGGTTCAAGGAACCACCTAGGATTGGGTGCCTTCTTTGCGGACTGGAGGAGCGAGGTCTTCCGCGGCTAACCATTTTTGCATTTCATGGATTCAAGGCTGCAAGAGGCCGTCTATCGTTGAAACGCGGGGAATTCTTGAGGAATAGTTGACCGAACTTTAATAGTGAACGCTTTACGACCGAAATGTTCTTCTACATTTGGAGGAAAGATGAAACAATGTCGTCTATAAAAATACTGAACATTGAATGCATAAATCATTATAACCCGCCATAACCCCCTTTTTTGTAGTTGGCTAAAATGGAAGAACTCTCGAAAGCAGTAAACTAGGAAGTTGAATAGTTTTTATTTTAATTGATATAAGTGGCTAGTTTTCATCGTATACAAGGAATGTCGTCAAAAACATCTAGCGACCCGTCTAAGAGTTTGTAAACCAATTCCAAAAGGTAAACCATAGACAGTAATTTTAACAGAGAATGAAGAAGAAATATTGCTGTGTTGTCCCAACTAATTATCAAATATGCAACTATTTCAAAGTGTAAAAAATCATTTGCCTTGATTGGGATTCATTTTTACACTTTGAACTTAACTACATTTCAATGCATATTAGCGGATGACTCCCTCCCTTAAAGTATTTTCGCGGCATTTCCCGTAGTTCTTTGAAATTATCAAATAATTAAGTTGGTTTTTATATACAATAATTAACATTTTTCTATGTAATGTGTTTGAGTGTGAATGTTTATACTCCTAGCTTGATAACTCACGCGAATCGTTTATATCAAGAGAACAAATAATTACGAGACTTAAAGAGGTTGTTTACGTGTCTCCGATTGAGATTCTGTGTACCTGTAGCTCAAGCTTTTATAAGCAAATCCTAATTGCCATTTAAGATTTTGAAATCACATGGTTGAGCGAAATGAGTGATTTTAAAAACAATAAATAATTAAGTCTATATCTTGCGTGAATGTGTACGATATGTATATGTCATGTATATGTATATGTCTCGTATGTATACTATATATTCTCATCCAAACTCAAAGGAGTGCTAAGATATGATGAGGAAATGTTTATACGTAATGTTTAAAAAAATGTTGTATAATTACTATGGGCTATGACGTTTACCCAACTGAATTTGTGTAGTTTTCCAAATGAATCGTAATCCTAATTTAAAGTTAAAATGGAAGCTGGAAAAACAGAATCAAAGTACGAAAACTCGAAAAATCGTCTTTTTACAATGGTCTACCTTTCTTTCTAATGGTTTATAATATCTTAGATGAAGGATATTGCACCATTTATCCTAAATTTTATTAAAAAAACACAACAAATTGAACTCAAAAGTAGGCAGCGCAACCGAAATTTCCCTTGTCGTTTAAGAGAAGGAAGAGCCTTCGATACCTAAAAGTAGCCAATTAGGAATTCTTCTACTGTATTCATTTTTTAAAGATTCTTGTCCTCCGAAATGTATTCATTATACACGTCATTTTTTTAATGTAGTTTTCCATGTTTGGTTTCAGCCACAAGTCAATCATGTCAAATGTACGTTAATAGATAGCATGAAATGAGCGTATCCTACCTATGTGGAAAATCACTTTATACACGTCATTATTTATCCGTGTTATTGTCAAAGAGCATTTTTGTATATGCATTGGAATGATCGAATTTCAAAGTATCCGAGTACCAAGTGCTACGTCACCCGACACACGTTTCTTCACCGGACTGGTACCCGAATGCGGAAGCCTAATGAAACCCCTCGGGAGGGGGAGTGTGGGGGAGGGAGCCAAACTCGAGGTTTAAGGATACAATGGATACTTGAAATCTATTACTAAAATACCCCCGTTTCACCAGCGGCACCAATCCGCATTCACCTATATTTTACTCTCATTGTTGCTTGTATCAAATGGAATAATATAGGACAAGCATAAGGAAGTTCACTCAATGCGTGGAAGGTAATAGTCTCGTATACACACACACTCAACACACATCCAGACATCCATCACATGCAGGAAGCTGCTGTTTATGGCTGTATCCATTGCTGTTTTAAGCTCTTTGATGTCAATGTATTTTTGCCCTCAGTCGCACTTTCTTTAATGTTAGTGTTACGATTGCATTAGATGCTCTACGAAGTGAAATTATTTTATGAAGAATAGCGGGATAAGGGGGATAAGGGGGATGGCGCGTAGCGGATGGCTCCCCGCGACGGTACTTCGTTGCCCCAAGGAGACGAATGAGACAAGATTCCCTCGTCATCCGTGGGAATTAAATGGACGGAAATCGAATTTTCCACCTCCACCGGTATGGGTGGGAGGGCAGGAGGAGAGGGGTTGCTCTGATTAAAATATCATTGGAAAGCTCCTTCCATTTTCTTTGACTCATGCCTTGACTTGGTCTGACACGTAGAAAGTGAGGGAGCCGGGAAGGAAATGAAGTTTTGAAAAGGAATTGGAATAGATGTCGAGCAAAATTTATACCCATTATCTTCCCTTCACTTTGCAGTGCTCGAAAATTGAGCTTCGAGGTTGTATCGTAGAATTGAGGGGCGGGAAGAGCATGGAAGAAAGGCAAAAGAAGCTTCTCCATTAATCATTACCTTCCATCTACTCATTCCAAAGGGGTAATATTTGTTTCTAGCTCCATCGAAAAAATATTTTGTACTTGAAATTTAGGAGACAGGAATTTCAGTGAATAGACCGTTGGGCTGATGACCGGTGGGTGCGGGTTCGATTTCGGGTGATGATTCTGGGCTCACTGGGCTTCATCCAATTCGTGTGATTTTTCGGGTACCAGATCTTCCTGGGGAACAGGCAAGGCAAGGAACAAGCCCCCAGGCTGATTTCACACGCTTTATACAATGGCGTGTGAAATTCATACATTTTTCGCTTCGTTAGTATACCTGACCTAGCAGACCAAATCTCGGATTCATTACTGTGGTATTTCGTGTTCAAAAATTTAATTTACTTCCAGAATTTAAACCTAATCTTTACTCTAAGTAATTTCATGTTGTCCACTCCGAATGCATCCTTATTTCAAATCCGAACAACATCCAAAGTCCTAAAATTTTAAGTTCCTATTCTAACGAGTTCGGTTTTCTTCTTCTGCGTCTTCTGTCCTGCTGCTGTTGGTTTTCCTTTTCAAGGGTTTCGAGGGATGACAACCGCGGAAGCCTTGCATCCCCCACATGCCGGGCACGATACACGGCCGATTGGGCCTGGTCCCGTAGTTGCCAGGTCTCATATTCTCTATATTGTTCATCATTATATTCTTGGGAATAGTAGTTGAGGTGGTTTCCCGTTGCTTCCCTCATGATGCATACGAATCAATATAGTAATCCTGGTAAAAGGTGAATAGGTAATAGAAAATTAAATAATATTACATTGAAGAAATGAAAGAACATGAAGATAATGCACTTAATACAACTTGATTCTCATCGCAAGAACTGAAAAACACATCAATGCCACACTGAGTCAAGGAAGCCGTTGACCGCTGACTTTTGAATCTTGTCCTGCCAAGGCCACTTTTTTTCTTGGCCTTTTTTTATAATAACGTAATTTGTCGCTTCGCATTCTTCGAATTTCATTATGGATAAAAAATAATATTTCAAATTTTCCTATGTAAGGTACACCCAATTTTCTTGCTTCTCAACTCGGATGCAGGATGCGCCTGTAACTATATCTCTGTTTTGTCTATATATAGCCTCGTACTCCCCGTCTCGCCCGAGGAAAAAACTCCGAAAAAAAGATCATAAACTCAGTCATAAAATATTCGATTACGGCTGAGATAACATCTGATTTCAAGAAATTAGATAATTTTAACGTGCATCCCTCACACATTTTTTCTTTAATTCCTCCTACGTTTCTCGACTTAATCAAATTCACTGAAATATACTTCTATTCCTGCTATGTAAAATTGATATATCAGGTCATGTAGACGAGCGTAAAGAACAGAGAAGTATAATGCTACCTGGCTACCTAGCTGGATTGTATTTGAAATAAAAAAAATAGCCGTCACAAATGCGAATTTATTCTTCAAAAGATTCTCATTTGTGTGCTCCAATGAAATCAATTCGGTTTGTACGGGTAGTTTTTATGATTAAAAACAATACAGCTGCTGTGGTATATAATTAATATTTGTTATTATTTAAAGTAGTCTACCGGTTTAGGTAGGTTTTGGATGGTTTGGCGTTTAGATTTGGATATATCCTCTTGCTTCAATGACCACGTTTCCGCGTCGTATAGAGCTACGTTCCATATCAAAGTTTTTACGAGTCTTTTCTTAAAATTCTTAAACAAAGTCCCTTTCATTAACTCCCTCATACTTGTGAAAACCTCTTTATCTAGCGCAATTCTTGTCCTTACGTCACTACTACTTTGACCGTGTTGGTCCAAAACCCTTCCGAGGTACGAAAACTGTTCTGACTACTCTAATTTTTGCCCTTCTATTTTAATGTTTATGCCAGTCGCGGTAGTCCAGGGTTAGAGCATTTCTACTACTGACCGAAGGGCCCGGGTTACATTTCCGGGCAAGCAATCTCTGACCACCTGCAGCCCCGCCCAAGCTATGTGATTTTTCGGGTACCAGATACTGGGAAACCATAACCGGCACAGGGAAAGGAACTTTATCACATTTATATTTGGATTTATTTATCCACATATTTTCAATCAAAATTAAATTTTAATTTGCTTGAAAACACAAGTAAAATGCATGCTTTTTACGAGTTTGTCTTGCGGCTATGAATAATTATTTTGATTCAATTGCGATTACCTGTAATAAATGTTCAAATTTCTATTAATCATCATTTAGGACAAGATGGCGTTCTATACCTCGAGGTTCGACTATATTTCAATATTTATCCCATAATTATCTGATAGGAGAACTAAATAAAGATCCCTAGTGATGGTCCCCTTTAAAGCTAGTTGATTTTTCGGGTACCAGATCTTTCTGGGAAACCATAACCGGCACAGAGAAAGGAACTGCCCCCCCTACCCTGATGTATGAATATTCACACGCCGCCGGGCTTGGTACATGGATGAGCTCTACCATCACCTACTAAACCGACCTTCGGGTTGATTGCTGTGTTTATGGTTTTTTTATGGTCCCCTTTACGTTGAAATCTGGTGAGAAACCAATATCTTTTCTGTCACCCACCTCAAGGTGGCGTTAATCCACCGCTCACCACCATTGCTATAGTAGGCCGACATCGAAAGGCAGTCTGGTTGAAAAATTGGAAATGGTAACTCGTAGCACGAAGGGGAAGATCGGAGCTGGGACTGGCTGTCTGGAAGATATATACAAAGGGGTTGAGTGGGGGCGGGAGAGAAAATAAGAGATAATATTCGTGGGTTTCCTGGCTGGATGGACGTGGGGCGAGGTGGGGGAATCGGGCTGTGCGATATGGCGATATATCGACAGCGTCTCGATGTTATTTCCATTACCATAAAGTCAATATTGTTAACTTTTAGAATAAGGGATGATTATATTCATCGATATTTCGATATTGTCGATTTGACGCTATTGACGAGGATATAATCAATTTACCGATGTAGAAAATAGAGGCGATACACGATACCTACGAAGATATAAATGGCACAAAGAATTTGGATGATATTCTGAATATATTCATAGAAGTGACAACCTATGACCTATATGACGAGAATATAAATGTAATCCTCGTGATACAGGACTGTATATGACCAAAACACCAAATGAAAATGCATTCAATATGGACGTTTATGATTATGGTTCTCGATATATACTTTGTACCTTACCGCCTAGATGATAATGCTTTGCTCCTCGGAGCTTCCTCGAATTTTATTTTGTATCGAGTTTCAATATTGGAAAATAAATATCGCATTGCCTGGGAGCTAGTGACGAAGAAGAGGATATTGGAGATGGGGAACGGAATTTGGAATTCGCTTCATGAGACGGACGGCCGGGGGTGAACGCCAGATGCCGATGCGAAGATCAGAAGTGTTTTCGAATGGAATTCAGGTTATCGGAGGGTTCCGTAGGGTACGAGGAACCGCGACGGTTTTTTCTGGATAATGAATGGTGTTGGGCGTGGTTGGGGTGTGAATGCGGAAAAATTGATGTGGATGCCTTGATGTCTGAGATTGCTACCGCTTGGAATTGGGAGGTGGGCGGAATCCGTGGCCACTCTTGCGGCCGTTCAAGTCGACTATTCGGACTCTCAAGGATTGCATTGTCTTGACAATGCAGGAAGTTTAAGAGACGTTCTTCTAAACCAGTGGTTTCCAAAGTGGGCGCTACCGCCCCCCGTAGGGCGGTGCTCTGGTCTATGGGGGCGGTAGGGGTGCGCCAGAGGGTTCTAACAATGACATTTGCGAACGCTCGGTAACCTTCCGTTTGTCTCCGTTTACATTGTTTCCCGCATCCGTAAGTAATTTAAACCATGTGTCTACTTATATTTTAAAGTAGGAACGGTTGAAAAATATTTCCAAGCCTTTCTCGCACAAGGGAACCTTTTGAAGGTATCGTTGATTGAATTTGAATTGAACGTATCTCATTTAGTCTATCGTTGGCATACAGGGTTCGTCCGGAAAATAAGTGTACTGAGCTCAGGAAAAACAATTTATTACACTTTTACATATCTTAAGCTAATATTCCTCAAAATAGGACCCTTGTGAGTCGATACACTTGTTCCAGCGGCGTTCCCATTCCTGAAACGCTCCCGCGAAGGCATCATCGGGAACCTCTCGAAGACACGTCGTCACGGCCTCTTTGACGGCGTCCAAAGTCCCGTATCGCGTTCCTTTCAAACTCCTCTTTATCTTCGGGAACAGAAAGAAGTCCGGTGGTGCCAAGTCCGGGCTGTAGGGCGGGTGCGGCAGCGTTGCCACGCCGTGCTTGGCCAAGAAGTCCGACACGACAAGCGCGGTGTGAGACGGCTCTTTGCCGTGATGCAGCCGCCAGATGTTTTTGATTGCTGGCCGGACGCGGGCGACTCGTTTTCGAAGCCTGTCGAGCACTTGGGCGTAAAATGCAGCATTTACAGTTTGTCGTTCAGGTACAAATTCGTAGTGGACGACTCCCCTTTTGTCAAAAAAGACTTATTTGTCAAGACACTTATTTTCCGGGCGAACCCTGTAACTTCACGACACAGTACTGCGGGAGTAATGTTTAGTGTGAATAAAATGGGTGTGAATCCGGAGAGGAATCAACTCATCTGTATCTAGATTCGGTGTTTTTACATTAAATATTTACCTCGATAATCATTTTCCAAATTTTTCGGTTCTAACGTTATTATCAAGGCTGTATTGGTAAGTTATGTTTATTTGATAGTAGTGTCCATCCAAAAAACCTACATTAACCGGTAGATTACCTTAAAAAATTGGTAAGTTATTTTTCATTCATCGCATGATATCATTCTTGTCACAGTACTATTATGTATTTTTTGTACTATTTTATGATGACGAAGTATATTACGCAAATAAACGGCCAGTATATTATTTATGTTTTCATGACACGATAATATATAGTTCAAAAAGAGGACCTTTTCTCTCAAACTTCGTATATATATATGATTGAACTTTCCCTTTGCCGGCTAGATAGCGATTACATTAATTCCCGATTCACTGATCTAAGTCACGGTTTTGCTGCCACTGTGCATTTCCTTGAAGCATAGTTTTTTTTCAACAATGGGTAATATTCACAATAATTCTTAGAATTAAAAGACAACTTGGGAAATGTTTCGAAAATAAGTACCAAATGTTTTTGCTATTCATTGTGTTATTCACCGAAAACATCTAGAGCCTAAAATACTGAGTGCTTGCCTTCAAAAGTCCTTAAGCATTGTAATTATAGCGGTTAACAAAATCAAAGCCGATGCTCTTAATGATCGAGTCTTTTGGGAGTAATGTGGACAGTGTGTGAGGGAGTGAATAAAGAAGGGAGGAGAGGCGAAATAAAAGCGATCGCTTAGTGACATATACATATATCCTAGGATCCCTTGTATCCTAGGATCAGGCAGATGGAGTAGGGAGTGGGTGCGGTTGGACCGAGTTGGTATCCTGAAGTTGAAGAGAGAGAGAGAGAGAGACCAGTTTTATTGTGCATTAAGTCTTTTGTATAAATTTGATATGAAAGCGATACATTTATTGATTGTAAATAAGCATTTGATTAGTCCTTGTTTTTAATTTAATTATTTCATTGTTCCTCATTTGCATTTTGATTATTATTTTAAAGCTATCGGCATGGGGGGTGTTGAGTATAGGTTTATACAGTAGATCCAAGGGGGCGGTGGCTGCAAATAGTTTGGGAACACTATTCTAAACGACCCAATGTGGGGGCGATACGTATGTTTCTGGAGTATGGGATGGGGATTGTGTTAACTAAAAAAATGAGAGAAGTGCACAACGGAGATAAGGGTTTATTTATGCGAATGGGATTTGGTACAGCAATCTTTAATCTTACTTGGCGGTTGTGCACGTATTCGAAAGTAAGTCTGCACTTTCCAATTCGGAAGGCGAATGTGTGGTTTATTTGGATGACGGCTGCGATACCTAGCTCTTCCAAATAAATCAAGCCACGTGATTCGACACAGGTATCTTTCCGTATTAACAAGTGGCTAATTCCTCACCTCTTCCTTGTTTTTGGTCCCACATTGTCGCTCACTGGTTTACGGGATGTTTAATAAATAATCTTTCCAGCCAAGGGATCATTTACATCGTCAAGCATCACCTCGTTGACTGACTGTATCTCCCCGTTTCCTTTCACTTGCGACCAAATTTGAACTAAGTTTTGAAGTGAACATATTATATGAGATACTGATTTATTAATTCGTCAAGACTTTCGTGTGGAGCATGGCGCTCTATGGTTCCGAGACTTGGAACATTGGAAAAGTGGACCAGCGAAGAATAGAAGCCTTTGAAACATGGTGCTGTAGGAGAATGCTGAAGATTAAATGGAAAGGCAAAGTAAGGGACGAGGAAGTATATAGAAGAGCAGAAGAGGATAGAACCATATGGAGAACTCCATAGCTAAGAAGAAATAGATGGATTGGACACACATTGAGGCACAATGGATTGATTAGGAATATAATAGAAGGAAAGATCACATTGGGAAGACCAAGAGACATGTACATAGGACAAATTAAGAAAGACATAAAACAGAAAAGGTATTACAGATTGAGAGAATTGACATTAAATAGAGGCAAATGGAGGGCTGCAATAAACTAATCCTAGGATTGAAATACTGATGATGCGTGACTGATTTCTTGACCCTACCTAAAAGTTATGGCCTCATGCGATGTTCTGGGCGATCTACTACGCATTACATCATCAATTTTAGATTTCTTCCATGATGATAAAATAAGGTTTCAATTATCTACTGATATTTTTACTGAACCATGCATTTCGATGCATCGCATCACTTTAAATTATTGAGAAATGACATATTCTCGAGTGCCCCTCACCCTCGAAAATGCTACGGGACATCGAAACTGGTCGTTTAAATAAACGTATCGGGAAAATTGAAAAGATCCTTTTATCGTACTGGGTTGTCCTTATCATATGCTTTCCTCCCCTACTGTAGGTTTCATTCGGGGAGGAACTTAGCCTTTTAGAGAGACGGGAAGTCAGTCCCTTCGTCTATCTCCGTCAGCGACCATGAGGTTGACAAAATAAGCCGATGGCCGTATTCTATCGCGAAGTTCGTTGGTAATAGACACGAACTTCTCTCTGCAATTACTTCGTGACTCCTATTTAATTGTACTCGTTCAATTTTGAACGCAAAGCTCTCCTTTGTGTGGTCTTCCTCACGTCTCTCTTGGACAATCTTGCGATGATTCGAACGGTGGTGGGGAAAGGGCTGGCTCGTACCCCATCCCCGCCGCCCCCTCTTCCCGCCAGTCCCGATTTGACCGCGGAGGCCGTATCGGGAAGTCGCCCACGCGACTCCCTCGCCAACTTACATGAACAATTCCTTCCGCGGCGGTTGTTGGCAGGGGGAACCCCGAATGGACTTGCCTCGAGTGTAACCGTGGATGAAATATTTCCCGTCCATAATTTCACCTCTTTAAACCCATCGAAGTCTGTTTCCTCTTGGGTGTTGACCATTAAACATAGAAAAAAATTATCGGGCGATAATGATCGGCTCTCATGACGTCTGATGTATTATCCTGTCACTTGGGAGTGATTCATGCGGGAATGCGAAGTTTCAAGAACGGTGAATGATAAGTGAGAGTGCCGTAAATCTCCTTGGGTGTCGGCGTGGGAGAGCTGTAGGTACCACGGGGCGAACGAGGTGATAATGGATTAAATTATATGATCTTCAGAAAATAACACGGTTCATTTTTGTAATCTATGATACTAATTCTCCTATGACGGTAGGGAATCTAGCATTTTTAGTGCGAGACGTAGTTTGCGGGTTTATCGTTTAGTTGAAACGGGATAGCTAAGAATTTGGGCAGAAGCAGGAATATGTTGCTAGAGTAATAACTAGAGTTGGCGGGAGAAAAAGGAGTCGGTGGTAACGTGGTAGGTGGAAGGAGAGTGTTGGGTAAGTAAGAAAAAGAATTTTTTTTATCATACAATTTTATATTTGCCGCAGGATTGAGCTAGGGTGCTATAGGGATAAAAGATAAACATAACGATTTGAGAAGTATTATCGAGACCTGCGGTGTTTTCAAAACAAGAACATAAAAAAACATTAATTTCACTCATTGGTTATCAGAACAAATGACTGGCCTGGGGCAAATGAGATTTTGCGCATTATTGTTAAATAAATTAGCTCAACGTGAGGAACTGATAAGGAAAGAAAAAAGTGGCTTGAGCAGGTTTACTTGAAGGACTGCTGGTAATATCTCAATCTTATCATAAGATTAATAACCTATAAAATTGTTGAAAAATATGCTATAAATTATTATTTTCTTAATAAAGAATCGGTTCGTGTTTTATTATGCAGTTTAAAAGTTTGGTGTTCAAAATTCAGAAGTAATACTGTTAATTTACCCTTTTTAACAACTCAAGGGCCAGTTTAGGGTAGCCAACCTCGCCATTCTACTTTCATTTAGAATTTTCAGTCAGTCCCCTAATAAAATCTTACCTCCCGTTGTTTCATTAGGATAGATTCTCAGTATTTCACCGAATTTATTCAGCAAGAAATGTACTTGGAATTGAAGTAGTGATTGCAATGCCTCTTTGCTTAAGTACATTTTGTTTGAATGATACACCGCAAGAGTCATTCTAAAGTTATCCTGCGGGTGTCTTGTATCGGATTTATTTCGCGTCTCTTGGAAGAAACGCTAGTATATAAATTATCTTTGATCTTGCCGAACGAAAGAAAATATGGTTGTCGTAATGCATGCAGTCTTTGAACCTTCGGAATCCTCTCGTCGTAAATATTGGTTTGCGTTGTGGTTGAATGCGTGGAGAGTTCAAATGGGAATGCGGGGAGAGATCAAAGCGGTCAATTACCTTTGAGAAGGAAGCATAAATGACTGGGCAGGGTGGAATGGCCAGGGCAATTAAAATCTGTCGTCCCATTTGAAAAGAAAATTAGGTAAAATGCACTAATGAATATATTTTTGTAATTATTTCGAGGTAGCTTTTCGTATTGTTATATCACATATATTAATAATACGAGGCCCCTCTGGTTATTAGAAAAAATAGAGGAGCAGCTGAATTTCTCTAATTTATCTCTTTTTCTTAGTCACTTGGGCTGTTTATCAGTTACTACCCCCCTGCCACACACCTTTTTGGTGGCTCGCAGGGTACTTATGTAGATGTAGATGTACTAAAGGAAGAAAAACGAGCCGCTTGTTATCACATTATAGGAATAGATGTAGCTTACCACAATTTTAACTGATGGCAAAGAATTTTTAACGCTCATTTTAGAATTTTTTGTGCTTATATTTACCAATCAACCAAAAATGATATACGGAAGACGGCGGACGATTAAGTAACAAATGCAATGACTACTGCTGAGGCTCGGCAGGGCTATCCTGAGCGAAATTTCAAGATAAAATATTGTCGAATGTCATCGAGGTATCCTTATCTTATCATTCAGAAGAAAGAACACTTCAAATCTCTTATTTATCTTCCTAAAATTTTCTTCTGTCTTCATGTATTACTATTTAGACACTCATAAAGAATTATAGCACTTATTCGTCCTATTAATTTTTGTCAAAAACAATTTTTATGCCTCATCTGCCCTCATGTGATAATCCTCTCTTGGGTTAGAGCACATCAAGAACCATAAGCCGTATGACACTCAGACATTTTGGAGGATCAGTTCATTTTACTGTCGGAAAATTCGGTTTTCATCGAGGTTCTGGTGACCAGAAAATGTCACCGATTGGATTGTGGTAGTCTATACACAGCTATCATCTGGGATTTGAGACTGGAAACTCCTCAGTCTCAATACCACGCCACCATGTTAGTTTATTTAGCCGGTTTCCCACCGTATATGGTATCTTTTATTTCTTCATTAAGTTAGAATTCATGAAATTAGTTTTGTAAACTTGAATACCTCGATGTCACATGAGTCGGAGAAAAAACCAAAAAACTTCATGCTGATAGGCTGACGCCTTTAAAAAAAATTGCTATTATTCATCTATAGTAGGTAATAGTCTCGAAAGACGATTTAAGATCAATTATCACCAGGAATCACGCGGGAACCATAGTGTAAAATTACAATAGCCTACAATTATGAAAAAAATGTTTTGTTTCTCTGATCATATTTATTTAGAAACCAAAAGATGGCGGTAAATGATAATCACATGAAATCATCATCGTATTCGTTTAAAAATTATGATTAGAAATGCGACAGAGAGAAAATAATAGAAAATACGAAGAAATTAATAATATTCAGAAATTTTAACAAATTTACGATATAAATATCTGTACCCCTATTTTATTTGAAATGATCAGTACCTCAGATTTTTTAATTACTCGTGCATAAATTTATGAAGAAATTAATGGGGAATACCGGAATCATATATTAATAAAATAAAAAAATGAAGGAAGAAGTCAAACCACTCTTCAGGAAAACGATCACTTCAGTTACCTTTTACAAATAATGCAGATTAATCAGCTAGATTTTGCCACACTTTATAAATAATTAGTTCATATTATATTTCCTTTTTTAAAAAGGCATTGAAATCAAAATATTTGCTTTATTTGGTACTTTTGGATGACACAGACAAGACCTCAGGATAATATTTCTTTCGCATTCCTCATATCATTCTCTCTCTCTCTCTCTCTCTCTCTCTCTCTCTCTATATATATATATATATATATATATATATATATATTATATATATATATATTTATAATGAAATATAAAGATACACACACACAAACAAGTATTCATATAAAAATACATACACATACACAAATACTATATGCATAGATGGTGAGTGGCACGAGGAATGAACGCGGGGAGAAAGCAATTGAATTCTGCAGGAGACGGGTTAGGCATCACTAACACATGGTTTAGACACCAAAAAAGGCGTAGGTATACATGGAAAATGCCAGGTTACTCAGAAAGGTATCAGTTAGATTATATTATGGTTAGGCACAGGTTTAGGAACAGTGTGATAAATTTTCCAGTTTTCCAAGTTTCCCAGGAGCGGATGCGGACTCTGACCACAATTTAGTTGTTATGAAATGTAATGTTCGTTTCAAGAAGATAAGGCAAGGGCGGCGGGTTAGGAAATGGAATTTAGAAGCAGTAAATGGATTAACGAGGAAGGAGTATCAGCAGGCTGTAGAGAAAATGATGGATGACGGTAAAGAACTGAGTACTATCGAAGAAAAATGGGAATGTATCAAGCAAGGGATATTGGAAGCCGCTAAAGACACTATAGGAACCGTTAACGGGAAAAGGATAAGGAAACCATGGGTAACGGATGAGATGATTGCAAAGATGAATGAGAGAAGAAGATGGAAAAATGTAAACACAGAGTTAGGCAAAATGAAGTACAAAGAGTTAAACAATAAATTGAGAAGGGCCACAAATAAAGCAAAAGAAAAATGGTGGAAAACGCAATGCGAGGATATGGAAAGTTTACAGAAGAAGGGTGAAATTGGTGTTCTATACAGCAAGGTTAAGTTATTATCGGGAAGTAAGAAGGCAAGATCTGTGCTAACAGTTAAAGATAAATGGGGTAAGATAATAGTTGAACCAGGAAAAATCCAAGAGAGATGGAAGGAATATATAGAAACACTGTATGGTAAAGAACTTAGGCCGACAAGGTTAGACATAGAAAAGGAACATGACGTAGAAGAAGATAGCTTAGGTCCAGGCATACTCGACGATGAAATAGAAAGGGCATTAAAGGAGATGAAAGCAAATAAGGCCGTGGGGGTGGACAACATTCCTGTAGAAATGTTGAAATGGTTAGGGAAAGGTGGGAAGAAGGCCATATATGGACTGATTCGTAGTATCTATGAGGAAGTAATCTGGCCGGAAGATTTTGTGAGATCGGTGTTAGTCCCTATTCCAAAAAAGGCAAAGGCTTTGTCATGTGAGGATTACAGAACAATAAGTTTGATATCCCACGCAGCTAAAGCTATTCTCAGGATCATCAACAAAAGGATAGAGAGTAAGGCAAATGATTACTTAGGGGATGATCAGTTTGGGTTCAGGAAAGGAAGAGGTACGCGTGATGCCATTGCAGTAATGAGATCACTAGTCGTGAGGAATATAGAATACAATCAGGACGTTTTTGCCTGTTTTGTAGATTTCGAAAAAGCGTTTGATAGAGTGAATTGGGAAAAATTAATGCAAGTATTGCAGAAAATAGGAATGGATTGGAGGGACAGGAAACTGATCCGCAACCTGTACATGTCTCAGACTGCTCAGGGCAGGAATAGGATAGGGATGTTGGACGGGATGAAGGGAAGAAGGAGGTACACGCAGATGAAGAGGGACCTGATGTAGATTAGGTTGCTGGATTGGGTTTCGTTTGGAGTTACAAAATGTTTATTTGATAGTTGTGTCCATCCAAAAACCTACCTTAACCGGTAGATTACATAATAATAATATATATATATATATATAGTCACTTTCTTGGAAGCCCCACGAACGTGCACAATAATGTGAATTCACTAAATAGTCATGGCAAACACAGAAACTAAAACATATAAAAGAGGGACCTCTTTTATATGTTTTAGTTTCTGTGTTTGCTATGACTATTTAGTGAATTCACATTATATATATATATATATATATATATATATATATATATATATATATATATATATATATATATATATATATATATATATATATGTACATACCTACACACGGAAGCCTAACTGGAAAAAAGATGAACTCTCTGGCAGTGCATGTTTTCATTTCAACAAAGCAAAAAACGAGAGGAAAAAAACCTAGACATTGGGGGGACAGCATTGACTCAAAATATGTATGCAGAATCCATGTACGACTTTTTAAAGATCACGTATTTTTATTAGCTATTCCTACCACTATGCAGTTGAACGTGGGTAAGTGCTATTTTTTGGGCAATAATCTTCAACATTTTGGGAATTACAGGGCACTTGCTCTCTTGAGTTCACACGGTACCTCCCCAAAGGCAGTGAGAAGAATGCTTCACACATTCATTAGCGACGACGTATCGCCGCACCTTTCTCCGCGTGTCCTTGGGAGAATGAGACGGGAAAAAACAACATAGAAGGGAACATCTTTGGGAAAACCGACGCCTCTAGAGGGCGGTACTTCATGGCATTTGAAGGCCAAGAGCGCATGCGCCATCCGTGATCATGCAAGCTAGCCGACGAGAAAATATTAAAAGGTGGGAGGAGATTGGGTCAATTGCCGGGACACACCCATTCGACGACGGCACATTAACCACGGCTGTGTTTGTGTTACGTGATTATTTCAACGATCTTCCATCCTTCCAGATACCTTCGATGACCCTAATCTTAATCTTCAACTCTATTGAAAAACGCTGCCTATTTCAATTCCTCTGGAAAAATTTGTCGTTAAAATGAGCTCTGATAAATTTTTATTTTACTTCATAGTTTACCCTTTTTACGAATTTTGGTTCTTTATAGAGACAGTAAAAAAAGAAACCTACGTACTTTTGCATATTAACTCATGATCTGAAATTTCTGTCATTGCCTCTGTAATTGTTTCTGGCCGAGCACAATTTTAATGCAATTATAATAAAATATAATGCTAGTTTCGTGTTAAAGTAAAGGTTATTAAAAGTTCATGATCACTGAAATGAGTAAGAAAAATTTAAGGTTCACCAGAGCTCCTTGAAAAACGTTAGCTACAATTAAATGCGAGGCTATGAGTTTTGTATATATTTGACAGTTGGACAATTAATTCCGCCTACTGTTTCTCATGCGCAAAACAACGTCGCCTGCAATAGTTAAGATGTGACTCTACACGAGGACACCCAAAACTTGAGGAATCACCCAGGTTGAAATCGTGACCCTCCGATCAGTAGCCAAAAGCTTCACCAGGCAAACATCATCATCATTGTCACTGGTCATCCATGACAAGATTGGTTGATGACTCTTTCCACTCAATTCCAACGGATTTATGACTAAAGATTTCTTCTCTCTGACATCTTTCCTATATTGTTACCATGCATCTCATAAATGATCTTCCTGTCGACTACTCCTTCAACGGCTGTCTTCATCAGGTCATTGTTTTATCAAAATGGACCCTGTACGGTGCCTATTGTCCTTTTCCCCTCTTGAGTTTTAATTAGATATTTAATTAAATAGTTAGATTAGATGTGTATCTTCTCCCACTCATCTTCGTACCGCGTCTTTAGTTACTATATTGACAATCCTTTTATTTGTCTTTTTTCTGCCTCTGTCGTTGCCCATACATTAGTAAAGCAGAGGAGCACGTCCATGGTAAATATTTTTATGAAGCGCTCCGAGGCTTATGTTGTTGGTTGTGGTTTCCTTCTGGTTGAATGTTTTCCTTGTCCGGGTTATCGCGCAAATTATTTCCTCGGTCGCGACCAAATATTCATAATACGTACATTCGCAAGAATCGTAGTGACATGGAGTGTATATCAAGGCTTTCCAAGCAGCAGTAGGCGAAAGGGAGGAGATGGTCTGAGAACATATGGCATAGTTAGTCTGAGAAGCATATGGCATGGATAAAAAAAATCCGGGGTTGGCTTAAAGACTTTTTGAACCGTCTGGTTCAAAGAGTAGTGATAGATGGAGTTAGCTCAAATGCAGTAGAAGTTACTTCAGATGTTCTCCAGGGAAGTATCATCGGACCTCATCTCTTCCTACTTTACGTCAACGACATTAAGTACGTAGTCAGTAGTACGTTACGCTTATTTGCCGACGATGTAGTGATTTACCGTGATATCTATGATCCTGAGGACACAGCAGCTTTGTCAGAGGACCTTGATGCTATAAAAACGCTGGTGAGACCCTTGGCAAATAGAATTAAACTTAAAAAGTGCGTGGTCATACATTTTTGGAAAAAGAGCAATTCCCAGCCGAACGCCTACTGCAACACCGAAATGGAATTTGTAGACTCGATTAAATACCTAGGTATTACCCTCACTCACGATCTCTTCTGGATGAAAAATTTACGGGGAATACATTGACAAGGTAAGAAAAAATTAGGATTTAATGGAAGAGTACTTGGTAAATGTGATGAAAAAGTCAAAGAGAAATGTTTGCTGGTTAGGCCTCATTTAGAATATGCTGCAAGTATATGGGATCCTCACGAAGTTAGATTAATTGCCGAATTATATCACGTGCAGCGTAGAGGAGCTAGATTTGTAAAACGTTGTTGTGATAAACTTCGTAGCATATCCAAAATATTAGAGCAGCTAGGCTGGGAAACACTGACGGAGCGAAGGCTAAATTACAGATTGAAGCTCTTGCATTAATTGGAAGGTCTCTTTAGCAGTGATGTTGGAAATGTATTATTACCCCATCATACTACGGTTTATAATAAAGTTAGAGAGATTAAGTGAAGAACAGATAGATTTAAGATGTTATTTTTTGCATGAACGATAGGGGATCATAATAATATTGTTCGACCGTGGGAGGGTCATGTTCGGGTAACATTATTCTGGTGCGTATTCACCCCCTGCCACACACCCTGGCGGTGACCTGCAGAGTGTATCTAATTCATTAATAAAACCAATGGAAAATAGTTGGTGGAAGCAGTCAACTCCGGTCACTGTAGTTGAACCCGTGCATGGAAGAGCGACGAAGTTTTGTCAGGGGGGAAGAGGGGAGGCGGGCAGTCGAGGTTGAAAAGGCGGGAGGAGAGAGCACGTCTGGGTGGGTGGCTGAGGAGGGTCACCATTCTCAAAAACTCGTATTGAGGAGTCGGAGCGAAAGAGCAGAAAGCAATAAAAATAATTCAGCCGAGTCGTAGCATTTTCCTCCCCTTCTCTCGATCGCCTTTCCCTCCTCCTCCCTCTCGCCCGCCCCCACATCATCCCCTTCGCGTTCTTCTCATCTCGTTTGTTTATTCCTCTAACTCCTCCCCCCACCGCTCCTTTGACGGTGTGGCGCGCGTGTCTTGGGAGGGAGAGGGAGCCGAAGAGGAAAGTTGGGGTTGCAGAAAGGGAGGGGGAGGGAGAGTTGGCAGTCAGATTTTGGGATTCAGCTGTTTCACACGGGTTCGTGCGAATCGGTTACAAAAATTTTCCGAGTTCGCTAACCTGCGCTGAATTATTAAGAGTGTCTGCGTGAATTTACTTTATCACTGTTAGCTGAGTCAGTAAACAATGAGAAGACTTGGATTTCCGGGTTCATTCGCGCATAGCCGAAGTTCACGTCACCGCGAGTCGGAATAACCTCTCGTTGATTTTCATAATCGATGAAGAGTTGCTAATTAGTGTTTAATACTTGGTGAAAATCGGTAGAAGTGTAAATTAGGATTAGTTAGTAGGAGAAAATATATTTTTTTTTCAAAATGTTGTGTGCAAAAATATATGTTGAAGGATGGAACTGGTTTTCTTAAGGAATCCTCTTTGCTTGTTCTTTTTCCACTCCACCTCTTGGAGAGCGAGATGCGAGGGGGAGTGGGGAAGGAGGGCAAACAGGGCGTGTCGGAGGCTCCCTCTCTCTTTCTTCTCTTTCTTATCTCCTACCCTCGCTCCTTCAAGAGGAAACGAAAAAGAAAACAAAAGGAAGATCGCCGGTCGGAGGAAGAAAGAGGAAAGGTATGACTTGACGGCATTGGACGTGAGAGACGGTCGATGAAAAGATTAAGAAACTGCAAATAAAAGGAAAAGGAAGGGGTCGGAAAAAAAATGAATGTCGCATCCTCCCTTTTCTTTTGTTTCGTTACCTCTGGTTACTTCCTTCTCTCACGCCGAGAATAGGATCCCTTCAAATCCACCCTCTCCCCTCCACCTAACTGGATACCGTTTGGTCTCACTGATATTGCGATGGTTCGAGTGGGATATCGGGTCGCCAAGAAAAGCGGGACTTAGCATTTTATTCATATCGATTCACCATGGAGACATGCCTCACTGTGATGCGATTGCAGTCATTCACACATTTGGATACACGATATTTTAGTCTTAATACATTGCTCTAATATTCTACATAATAATGCATCAATTTCAGAGCGTAAAACTCATTCGCCTTGACCGGGATTCGAACCCGGTTCCCTCGATATCCGGCCGAGTGCTTTAGCCAGTTAAGCTACCGAGGCGTCCTCTTAAAATCTGAAATTTCGGCTAAAGCACTCGGCCGGATATCGAGGGGTCCGGGTTCGAATCCCGGTCAAGGCGAATGATTTTTACGCTCTGAAATTGTTGCATTGTAATGCACGCGTAGCGGATGACTCCGTTAAAAGTTACTCTTGCGGCATCTCCCGCAGTTTCTTGAAATTCTACATAATGTCGAGATGAATGATACACACATGGTTCTGGTGAGTAATACTAGTAATAATAGTATTATTACCGTGAATTCAGTAGTAGACATACTTGTAATTCGTCGAAATAGAGGAGTGGAGTAGAGTCCATGCATTTAATTAGTCATGAAACAGTATAGCTGTGGTGCGTATTCGCTACGAATGCGAAGTGAAGATGCACCACGTGGTATCCGATGCCCTCCATTTACATACGTTTTAAGTAGCACTAGTCTGTAATTAGACTAGTTTTGGACTTTTGAAACTGGTTATAAACATGAAATAGAAGTTACCTGGCTGTTTCCCGGTATACACTCGTGGTGAATTCTTCTCGGGACTGGCATTTTAAACCGATGGAGATATCGAGTAGAAGAGTTCGCCGCAAAATAATCAGAACAATTCCAAGTACTCAAGCCCCAGGCAGTGGATGACACCCCTGGACGGGAATCGAACCTGCGACCTCTAGGTTATCAGTCGAGGAATTTAATCCGGCACTATTAGAGTCACCAGTATCGATAAGTCGGGGATTTTGCAATAGTGTATTTGCACTTCAGTCAAATTAGATCATAGTTCAATCACAGATGTTCGGTTAAATATCTATATTATCCCTCCTTCGAGAGCTCCACCCAGTCGATCTTTCAGGGTCGACGCCGATTTTTCTACTCCATCACTGCAAGGACTCCAGTCCCCCTCCTCAATCTCTCTCACAAAGTCACTCTTTTATTTTTCTCTCACTCTTTCTTTGTCGACGTCCTCTTTTTCTCTCCATCTTCCCAATCTTGTCCTCTTGATCTTCGGTGGTGCCTTAATTTTTTTCTTCGAACTTATTTTTACCTCCCTAATTACCGGCCGGGTTTAATAGCCACTTTTTTTCTCTCTCCTCCTTACACTTCGAGCACGAGAGCCCGCGCAATTCTTTGGTGCCTCATCAGCGATTGGAAAATTGGAGGCGATTCGTAACGTTCTCCAACGGCGTGGAATGTAATTTTACTTTCGACCCCGCGCGTTCATTATTCAAGTGGAGAAAAATAGACGGCGGGGAACGTAATGGCATTTCGTTTGTCTGGAAAGTTAGGTCTTTGGTAATGCGAATAGACTTATTCGCTCTTCTTCGTTAATCTTTTTATGAACAAATAATGACACTTTTCCTCTAGTCGATTCATTTAGTGCCGACCATGTTTTCGATGCACTGCAACATCTTTGGTGGAACCTGGTTGGTAATATATTTTCGGGCTAGTGGAAAATTGAATTTGTTTGTTCGTTTATGCATTACCATTCACGCTGGAAACTAAGCAATTCGTCCGTTGGTCTATCGTGTCCGAGCAAATATATTCAGCAAATGGCGTCAAACCGGTACTTATTTGTTTTCGGGTTGATTGCTGGAATGGAGAATACTTGAGGTAGGGATTAGTGAACTTCCCCTTAGTGATGCCTTAGAGGTACTGGAAGGGGGAAGAGCAATGAGAGATGGCAACAGACGTTATACCGTGAGGAGAAGACCTCTATGCGGAATGAAGTTGCGACTAGCAAGAGCAATCAGTCCAATCCATACTCACTGGCGACAATTTACAAGAGATTGAAGGTTTAAAATCACCTGGAAGGATTGAGTATGATGGACGGTGATGAAAAATTATGAAGACGAAACCCTCATTTCGTTCTTAATTGATTGGCTTCCTGTGGTTTCCCTGTTCTGGTATGAATGATATCCAAACTTGAAGGAATATATTCGGCCGATGGAGGTAATTGCAAAAATATAGAGAATTTAACATGGAGCTAGTTTTAACACTTGTTAAAGCAATGGAAAACGAGATAGAAGGCGTGAAACATTTGAGAATGGCGAAATGAAGCAAGAGAAGGAAACATTTCCATCTAAAGCAAGAGCGGACAAAGCGATTGAGAAAACCAATTTAACTTGTTCACAAAATTTCATATTAAACATCCACTTCACTGGAGGTAAGTGGTGGTTACGGAAAGGTTTCAGAGGCGAAATTTAAGGGGAGGAATCGTTGAATTGAGTCGGTTAATGATTAATCTTAGAAGAACAATTGGAAGAGCGAGCACCGATTAAGGCGCTAGAAGACGTGGGATAACTAATATGGCATTAGAAAGCAAGTTGACTAACCTCAGATTGTAATTGAAGGAAAAATGGCGTTGAAGAGCTAAAGAATTAAGGAACATTAAACAGGTGATGTAGCCCATATAGAGTGCGTTCCAAAAGTAATGCAATTGAATTCCCTGTGCACAGGTTGGTGTTGTAGATGTTATTGGGAGAAAGACGAAATCGTACAAAAAAAAACTAAAACATTCGCGGGGAACAGTTTTGATCGGAGCTCACTACAATCCTTGAATTGTAGTGAGCTCCCAAATTGATTCCAATAGAATTGTTTATTCTGAACTGTTTATCTCACACTGGAAAGTAGTAATCATCCAATATCATTTTCGAGCTGCGCAGTATTCGGCGTAAGCTACTTTGCCCCCCAATCCCGGGGTTTCTTATACCCTTTCGATAAATGAAGTCGCTACTTAAGGGTTAGTTGGGAAATGGTACCGATGTACCCTAATGTAGGTGACCCGTAATCGGGCAGTAGAATTACTGCGAGGTAGGTTCTCATTGAAATGGTACCGATTAAGTAAGGTGTGACGGCGAGCTTCACAAAATCCAACAAGCTCGTCGAGAGGTATTTGGGCAGCGGACGTAATCGCGGGCGAATAATTGGATTTCACTTTCTCGGTCCAGTAAAGCGCCGCGGGGCATGGGGAGAGGTCGGCATTAAAAACGGTCTCGAATTATCGAGGCTTTGATGCGGAGTCCTATTCGCGAACTCCTGAGCGCGACGGGGTATGAAATTCACACATCAGGGTAGGGGGGTCAATTCCTTTCCCTGTGATGGTATTATGGTTTTCCAGGAAGATCTTCTTCTACAGTAGTCAACTTGTTGGATGGTTTGCAGCAGCTCTCCCAGCCTGGCGATCTGCCTATCTCTTCAGTTCCGTGCGTGAATGGCAGCTGAGATCTTGTATTACCTGAGTAATGTATTCCAATCTAGGTCTGCCTCCGGCGTTCTTATCCTCTACAACACCCTCTAGTATGTTGAGCAGCAGACTATCATGTCTCAGGGTGTGACCTATCCATGAACTTCTTCTTTTGGTTAATGCCTTCCAGGGACTTGGTAATTCTTTTCCTCTTCTCAATACCTCCACGTTAGACACCTTGTCTTTCCAGCTAATTTTGAGCATACGGCGATAGCACCATAGCTCAAAAGCATCTACGTTCCTCCTGCAGTCGACTCCAAGCGTCCAAGTCTCAATCAGGAAGATCTGGTACCCGAAAAATCACATAGCTTAGGTAGAGCTTTAGGTCCCCAAAGAGACTTGCCCGGGAATCGAACCCGGGGCCTCCGGTCAGTAGTCCAACGGTCTACCCCTCCCACCTCCCCACCACACACACACTACACTCAGCTTGAAAGGTTGCGTTTTCAAGAAGAAAAAATGTTTTCTTAAACGTTACATTAGCCGGGTGGGAATTCCTTGGTTCGAGTTCCTGTCAAGGGAATTTTTTCTGCTTGGAATTCGAACACATCCACACTACCATACTATCAATGATCTTGTGTTCGTACTTAATGTGTTTCTATTCCCTTTCCTTATGAATTCGTATCCGTATGAATCCGACAGTATGAATACGTTACTACCGTTTGGAGGGTTTTCGTGATTGAATTGTGTATAAAAGATGCATAAGTCTCCCCGTAGTCGAAATTTTCAAGCTGTGGAGATATGATAGGGACCAATTAAAAGTGTTTTTATAAAAATCATATTCGTATCGTTTTATTGGAAAGATATTAAATTTCAAAGAAAGGAAGCGGTCGTTCCGATGTAGGATGGCTTACACAGCGCCGTGGGCAAACACTGGAAACATGTCCTTGAGAAACTGAGTACTTTGATATTTTGGATGAATTAGAAAAAAAATGGAACGTCTATCATTTGGAGAGGAATATTTCTTAAAAAATAAGTGCCAATGAGTCTCGATCTATGCCCAATGTCCGTTATTTGGCGTTCGTCATATTTCCTAGTTCCATTAATATCTATGCTATACTGCTTGGAGATTGTAAATGTGTCCTGCATTGGGAAAGTGCTCGCTATTAGGAGGTGTCCTAAGGACCTGTTAGGTGGGAGGTTTCACAGAAATTATGTAAATGCGCATGTGTGGGTTTGTATGCATAATAATCTGGGGCGTTCCGTCGGGTTCATTTCGTGTCGTTCCACGTAATTGGCGACACACCCAGGGACTCTCGCGGATTGCATGAATGAGGAGCCGAGCCAGAGCAGTGCGTCGTCTCGTCTCCACTCTCACCCCCTCCCCACGGACCTTCACAATAATCCCCCTCGGGAAAACTCACCACCGCCCATCCACTTTGGCGAGAGTCCCCACCCGACGCTTTCGCTTTCGTACAGTGTGGGTAGGGGACCGGGGGGAAGGGGGGTGGTGGTGTGAAATGGGGTGACTTTCCGCGAGTCGTCAGTGTCTGCAGTTTATCCTCGGTTCCCAGGGCATTAATTTCCAACCATCAGGGTGCAAAGTGCACTTACGCTCTTTTTGTGTTCTGTTTGCGCTCGGGGTTGAGGGGTGGAGAGGGGGATGGGGAAATGGTCGAGGAGGTCGACGTCACAGGTGGCCTCCTCCCCTTCTATCACTCCGTTTACACTCAATCCCAATAAGATCCCGCGTCCGAACGTTTTAAAGATCGAGGCCTCGTATTAAGAATCAGCCAATGGCGCAGTTGAATCGTGACTTGGAAAGACAAGCAAGGTTTGCCGGAGGAGCTTTACCCTCATCGCTATTAAAATGTCTGTGTCGGATTAAAAGGTGTGCGAATGCCGGCAGAAAAGTCGTTTAGAGTAGGTGGAATACCGACAAAGAAATGTTTTGTCTGAGGGAGGAATTGTACTCTTCCCGTCATTATTTTATCGATTAGAAACTTGAGTATGCCAAGAGAAGCATAAATGCGGTCGGAATGAACTAATTGAGGAGTGTTAAATACGAGTTATAGGGTGAAGATTGAGTGGATTATGATGTTGTGCTGATTTATGGAAAGTTATGATGGCTTTGAAATGGGTGTGCTACGCTGCTTCGATCATATCGAGAGAATGGATGAGTGTCGAATCACCGAAGATTTATTTATACGAGAGAAGAGTTAAATGGTTCGAGAGGAAATGTGTAAAAGACCACGCTCACATGGATGAATGTGTTTCAAGTGTGTCTTGCAGCAAAAGAGCGTAATGAAGCAAAATAGGGATGTGGCACAAGCGAAAGAAATATGAAAACATGAGGCACTGTGGGAGATACTATATTAGTAAATGGGTGTACAAGTAAGTACTTGCTCTGAAATAACATAAAATCGGGCTAATATCATTGTTTACTACTCCGATAGGGAACGGTAGGAATGGTGAGCGTTAAAATGACTATGTCTTCGTCACGCTCCATAAGCGATCATGTAAAAATGGCTGAATCATTTTATAATACACCATTCATCAATTTATACGCACACTTTATAAAATTCTAACAGTTTTCGTAGTAATTTATGCAATACTGGCCTAGTTTCCGTGTGAACGGAGCGCTCTGCTCACATTCAAAACAAAATAACATTACAAGTGGAAGTTCTAATCTGATACACTCAGGCACAGCAACAGGTTCGGATGACGAAAATATTTTCATTGCTGTCACTTAGAACCCGGATAATGCAGCTGACCCATCCATTAATTTAATTATCGAGCCAGGCCTTTAAAAAAAGCGCGTTTCATTTGAATATTCCCTCGAGCTATGGTATCTCACTGACGCGATGTAAATTTTGTTTCATTATTTCATTCTTCTCAGAAGGCATTAGCGCAATTAATTCCTTCCTGGTATGCTAATGTAATCTAATACACCCCAGTTATTAAAAAGAGTAACCTCAAGAAATGCTCTCATGCTCAATATAAGTCAATTATGTCCACTATACGCTTTAATTGACACGTTTTCCACTTTGATTTGCAAGGCATCCACCGACTAGCATTTAATACCTTTGCTCTTCGATTTATATGATATTAACTCTGAAAAATATGCGTCTCGCCCTCTTTCAACACAACCGAGATGAATTTAATTAGTGTCGGTGAATGTAGAAGGGCTCAGGCTCATTTGATAATGGTGGCCGTAAATCTTTATGGTTCCTCATCTGCGAGACGGCATGTACTCGGGGCTAATTAGAAAGCCAGCCGTGGGGAGGGGGGCAGGAAGAAATTTTACGATTCTTTGGGCGAGTGAATAACGACTTGCATCTTCGAGCGTTTCACATGAATGCGATTGATGGCGACTACGAATATGCTAATGTATAGCAAGTTGTCAGCACCTTCGAAAACATGTCTTCGACAGATGCGGATATACTGATCCAGGGATATTAAGTAGTATTGATACCTTAAAAATATAAGAAGGATATTTGCGTCATCCCCGTGTTGATATCCATCCTTTGATTATTCAAGAAAACTCCAGCGATTCTACTTTTCTATTTTTCAATATATGAAATAGTACGAACAAATTTAAATTTCTTGTGGATTACTGGTATGAATGCGCAAATCATTGTGTTGCTCGCTGTTGGTTGATTTCGAGGAATATGATTGCGTGTCGTGGTCACTCACATGTCGAGGTGTACGATATATGACCACATAAAATTCATTTGTAATAGGAAGGAAAACTTTCGGCCGCTAGTAGTTTCTTTATGTCCTCCGATGAGAGGAGTTTTACTTCAGCGAGAGCAGTGGACAGCTGCGAAGTGTCAGCCATGTCAAAGGATACGTCGGTGGTAGTAGGGGTGTACGGCGTCCTATTTGCTAAAGCTATGGCTATTGTACTCCTTCTAAAGACTTCCCGTCTGTCTGTGCTAAAACTATTTTTCCGGGAGCGCTCATAGAGCGTCAGGGCACAATATTAGACTGCTCCCTGCAAGGGCTCTTGCAATGCCCTTACATCGCGGCTTTCCAGCCTCCAAGGCTACTAAGGCGGGTAGAGTTCTTCTGCGTTGTCAGGCGTTCGATTTCTTCCTGCTCAGAGCAGTCTTGGCTTCTTCTTTGCCGGAAGGGTGTCTTGCACGTCTAGGGATGCTATGGGGCGCTTGTAGCGGTCCCATGGCTAGACCTTTATGTCGCCAACCCGACGGATGAGGCTTACTTCCGCTTCTGCCGCTTTTCTGAAGAATTTTCCGCATGGCGATATCGTACCACATCGGAGCAAAACAAAATTTAAATTACCGATTTTTTCTATTAATAAATGGAAACCCCTCTGAGGTGGACCCACCCGGGTCCTCTGGGAGAGGTTATAATGATGGAGAAAGGCCGGTATATATTGCCTGAACGGAGACGAGGACCTCTTCCCGCATGCTCTCGCGAATACCCAGACATTGACGATGAGGGTCGGGGGTGGGCGATTGGCGTGACACCACGGCGGGTTGCGGTGCTCTCTCGTACTGACGAATGACGTCGGAGAGAATTCGCTAAACGCTTTTGTTAAAATCGGAAATATTTCACGCGTTCCATTCCCTGCCCTTTTCATTATGCAAGTGGGAGCGTCAACCAGGCGCGACGCCCGCGAGGAATACGCAAAATGCCGGCGCCGGCTACCTGTTCTTCATGAGTCCTCGGCCTGTGACATCGCTTTAATATTGTACGTTGGCTGTTACACGTGCATGGCGCAAGATACTAAATTGACGTCATGAGGTTCGTTAGGGCTTCACGCAAAATGCTGTCAACTTTTGTGCCTTTCAAGAGCATTCACCCTCAGGTTAGTTTTGATAGGTGAGGGAGAAGGTCTCCTCGAAATAAAAGGTCTTTGGCGTACGAAATTCCTAATTTCATGGTATGGAGGGAAAGGGAGGGGGGGGGCAGTTTTTTAATTTCCGTAGTCTCCGATTTCCACAAGAGATAGATCCCGAAGGTGTACAAAAAAAACGATGATGTGATTATATTTTTTTAAATCGGAAGAAAACTTGACAATAAACAGGAATTTAATCGTAAAAAGTAGAAACTTAACTGTGTTTTTCCTAGTTTTACAATTTTCGTAAATGGAGATCAATCATTAGAAGTATTACCATGAGGAGATCGGATTTTTGAAGCAGCACATTAAATCTCAGGGATATTTGAACTACACGCAGGTAATACTCCGTCATTGATGCAATATTATCTATGACAACAGAATAGACACAACTTTTAATTTTTGCACTGTATTTGAAAAGTTACTCGATCTTCGACAACTTGATCTAACCTTGATTTAACTCGGAAATGATACTATCTAACGCAATCCTATTCAGTTTATAAGAGACTGTTTTAGCCGTTACTACGTGGAATTTTTCCATCGTATAGAAAGAAAGAAAACAAGGCAATTCCACATTTACACTTTATTCAGATGACCATGATTTCACCACTGCGTGGCATCTTCAGGTAAAGATGCCACGCAGTGGTGAAACCATGGTCGTCTGAATAAAGTGTACATGTGGAATTGCCGTGTTTTCTTTCTTTCTATACCTGTTCAGTTTATTTCCAAAACACTGAAAATGAACATAAATGCGTATTTTATTATCATAGAGATTGAAAAGGTTCACACATAATTCCGAGCGTCGTAGTGTCTTATATAATATGATGTGACCTGTGATAATTAGAGGAGAAGTTAATGCGAACTCTGGTGTAACGGTTGATAATTATGAAGGCATCAAATATTGAGCCTACAGGGCTGCAGTAACATTCGGGACGAATTAATTTTGTATGTAAACTAGAAAATTAAAGTTCCGTTGCCTAGGAACCTGAGGGATTTCCCACCAAGTCTTTTTCGTTCATTCCGAGTTCGTGTACGTGATTTTTCGAAATGTTGGCGCAATCATTTGGTTCACAAACGTAATTAATCATCCGTCCCTTTTTAGAGTATCTGAAATGAGAGCAGATTTCAGTTTTCGTAACAATCAGGAACAGAGAAATCTCGGTATTCATTATTTTTAAGTGAAGCAGAATGGCAGAAGAATTAAAAGAAGAGAAAAAATCATAAGGGTGTAATTATTAGATAATAGGGGGGGGGGAGGTCACATGAGTTTTAAATCTCCCGCTTTTAACCTCATCTCTTCCCCACTATCCCTCCCGTCTGTCTCCCCCTTTCTCTCTTCTCCCAGTCCCTCTCTCTCTGTCTCGCAAACTTGCTGGCCACTCTCATTTAACGATCGCTTTATTACAAAACGGCCGAGGGGTTACCCGTGGCGCGAGTTCAAAGGCAGTCGTCGGTCCCCGTCAAAGGAATGGCCCGCGGGACGTGTCTCTGACCTTTCTCCCACTCCTCTCATCTTCATCCCCTTTCCGTCCCCCGTCACATCGGCCCTCTCCCTCCCCATCGTGTTCCGCAACCCCTTCCCGACCACTCCCGACTTTTCCGAAACCCCCGCCACACCCCCATCGTCCGGGCCTTCGGCGCCCGTCTCTCCTCCGTCCACCCCACAACTATTTCACGCAAACCTCGGCAGGGGAGGGGGAGGAGTACCACGACTCTACCCCCCCTTTCCCTCCTTCCTCACCCCTTCATATTTCAGTCCCTCCTCGTCCCCTTTGTGGTGCGACTGACCGGAGGGGACAAATGGGTACTAGCAGGACACACCCTTTTTCACGCGAGGGCATCGTCGCCATCTCCCTCCCTACTCTCTACGCCACCCTACCTACCACCTTCCCCGCTCCCTCGAAAACCGTCCATCGCTCGGGGTATTTAAGGGTGCGTACAGTAGGGTTGCCAACTCTCTAGTTTTGCCCTGGAATTCACAACACTTTCGGCACGAGGCCTTCTCAATATTAATAAAGTCGTTGAAGCTTTCATTTTACTTTACGGATTACGTAGTAGCGAACTTGTTTTTTTTATTTTCTCCACCGGTTCAGAATTTTTAATTGAGTAGTTAATCGATAGGATTTTTGAAAAAATATGTCGAATGCCTCTTTGTCTTTAAAACTCACAACAGTAATCCACCGAAATAGTCTCACGCCTGTATTTTAATTTATTTTCATAAAATCCGTCAAAAATGAAATATTTAAATGTGTTCATGCGTTTATATTTTTTCTCGCTGTTTCCCTATGCCTTCTTCATTAAAAAAACTTTTTTACCTAATTTTCATTTCGGGATTCGCACTCACTTCCTTAGAATTGAAATCTTTTCAGGAAAGGATCCACATTGTCTTTGAGAAACGTGTCTACGGGCTTAGGGTAGGCTTTTCATTGGCCATGGGTATTACACGCACTATTGTACTCCTTACTCTGACTAGCATAACACGAAATATCGTTAAATCTCATATTAAAATAACATTATAAATGGCTGTGCATACATTCTACTTCCCTTAATTTCTTCCAAGACGCCCATTATTTGTTCATCGCCTCACTTTTCCTACATTCTTTCCCCTACGAGTATTAACGTCTTCAGCGACCAATTGCCTTAAAGTATTTCCTGCATCAATCGTCCTGTCTACAAAGAATTTACCCCAACAACCCTCTTCACATCTTTCCCTATTGGACTATACCTTCTTCGTGATCGGCAACATGTTCGTTGTCGGCAAAATAAATCCCAGGTGTGCCAGTCCCGGTGGTCGCGGGAGAAGGGAAGGTTGCGCTGATGGTTGGCCGCTGCGGTCGCACCGGCGCGGCTCCCGCGCTGTGAAGTGAGCACGTGGGGGAATGCGTGCGGTCTTGCGAATATTTCCTTCGCCCTCTCCGTCCCCAACTCACCTGCTCACCTTCCCTTTATCCCTCGCCCCAATCATCTCTCGCAGGGCTCCTTGACTGCAGGGGCGTTTCATTTTTTGCCCTCCGGATTTGTCCCCACAAAACGGGTGTTTTGCACCGAGGATAGGGTAGCAAGGGTGCAAGATGCAGTTTTGACAGAAAGAGGGGTGGAGGTTCGGGTGGGGGTTGTTTTAGAGGCGAGGGAAGTCCAACGCGGAAGACAGACTGGATAAGAGTGGGCCTCCCTATATACCTACATCACCCACAAAGTAGGCCTAGAATCCCTGAAATATGACCTCTCCCTACGAGCAACACCACACACCCAGTCCACAGATTTCCTTATCGAACTGACCCAACTCGTCCTCACCAAAAATGATTTCCAATTTAACAACAAAACCTATTTACAAACAAAAGACACTGCTATGGGAAGGTGTACGGTCCCTGCATACGCCAATCTTTTTATGGGTAAACGTGAACATACCTTTCTCCACCGAAAAACCCATAAACCACTCTTCTGGACCCGCTACATTGACGACATTTTCCTCCTTTGGTCCTATGGACGCGAAACTTTATTATCCTTAATTTACTCTCTCAACTCCTTCTCGGTATCTTTCACTTCATCTATATCTGATTCGAATATTACTTTCCTAGATATTGACATTCACCTCCAGAACAATAAACACCCCAGTCCACATTAAATCGACCAACAACCAACAATACCTTAATTTCAATAGCTACCACCCAACACATACAAAATGCTCCCATCTCTTTCTCACTCTCAGTCCGTGGCCTTCGTCCCTGCAACAGCACCCCCTCCCAACAGAAATAGATGGACCAGCTACATGACTCTCTCAGAAAATGTGGGTACTCTGAAAAACTACTGGATAGTAAAATTCTTAAACCGTCAACCCAATACACTCCTCTCCCCAAACCAAACTCCCAAAAATACCCTAACCTTATCATCACTTTCTTCCCCGGAACCCACAAAATGAAACATATTATCTGTGAAATCTTCCCAATTATTAATGACAGTCAATCCACATCACCTTTATTCCCACATTTATTCCTCCGTTTCGTTTACACGCCCGTCGATTTTACCAGGCATCTTCAACTCGTCTAGACCATCTGCGGCTGCCATCTTCCAAGACCCGCCACCTCCCTTACTACCACTTTACAACGAGTTGTCAATTCGAAGGTTGACAACTCGTATATATATGTATATATATATATATATATATATATATATATATATATAGATGATGCGGAAGTACTCACGAGAGCAATATAACTTTTGGACGGCACAATAGAACACAGAATAAAACAGATAACACGTAAAAGGACACTCACACTGTAGATGATTTGACCTTTCGGCCTACTCCGAGGCCTTCTTCAGGTCAGACCCGGTATGTATGTATATATATATATACACACACACACACACACACACACACATATATATATATATATATTTTTTTTATATAGATTAGTTTGCTAGGTGGGGAGTCACAAAATGTTTATTTGATAGTGTCCATCCAAATCTAAAATATTGCCGGAAACACTGAACTCAAATAAATGATCAGTGATTGATTTCGAAACGAGAATTGAACTTATTTAGGACACAAACAGTAGAAAGATTCGCAAAAGTTTCCTTTTTCAATGAATTATGGAGACAGCTTACAGGATTGGAGCATCTCGCACCTCCCACTTCCACGTCCAAGGAACCCGAGGGTACTTATACTCTTTTTCCCTCGGGAACGCTCTTGTCAAGCGAGTATTCTAAGAGGAATATTGACGCGTCTCCCCCGCCTATCGCGAGGGAAGGAGTACAGAAAGAGAGAGACAGACGACTGCCAGCACAGAGCTGCTGCGATGGGATTGGGGTGGGGGGCTTTAAGCGAGTAAGAGAGGGTTTGAGTGTCGCACTTGGGGGTCCGGAGTCATGTCCTCCTTCTCTTTCAACTCCGTGGTGGAGGAGGGCGAGGAGGACACATTGTCGGCGGGGCGGGAGTGACGAAAGTGGGGTGGCTTGGGGGAGGTCGCTCGTCCGCATCGAGAAAACTGAATAATCACCTGGATGGATGAGGGAGGGATGACGCGGTGTGAATTCCTCCTCCTTTCACCCCTGCTCCCGGTACCATCGGACCCTCAAACTACTCCCCCCCCATCATTCCTTTCGCGTGACCCCCATGGTGCACGTTGGGGTGAGAGTAAATGGACCCCTCCCAGGAGTAAGGGACCCCCCCCCCCCCCGAGGGTCCGCCATTCCCCCCCTCTCCCCCCCCCTCGTTCTCTCGCTGCGAAGTTCGATCCTCAGACCGTCTCGAGTGCGAAACTGGACGGAGAGAGTTCTTTCTTTTTTCTTCCATTATTTTCATCACGAGTGGAAATTTTCCAAACCCTTTAGTGGAGTCCTCCACCCCATTGTTACGTGCACCCCGCATGATGTGTTCTCACACAGGGTCCAGCTATGCGTGCAAGAGAGAAGCGGGTGTTTATAAGTCTGTTTGTCTGTCATGTACACAAATGTACGTGTAAACTCTAGTTCAAAACGTAACTGAACATAGAAACAAAAAGAAAGGGTACTCACGAATATGGTTGATATTTCGATAGTCAAGTCGATATATATATTATTATTATTAGGTAATCTACCGGTTAAGGTAGGTTTTTGGATGGACACAACTATCAAATAAACATTTTGTGACTCCCCACCTAGCAAACTAATCTATATCAGGTCCCTCTTCATCTCGGTGTACTTCCTTCCTCCCTTCATCCCGTCCAACATCCCTATCCTGTTCCTGCCCTTTCCTCGCTTGCCCAACATTCTCCCCTCTATTACTCTCTTCAACATTCCACTACCGCTCAATACGCCTTTCATCCATTTTTCCTGCCTCCATAGGATTTCCCCCAAAAAAAACCCCTCTCCTCCCCCACCATTTCTAGTACTTCCTCATTTGTTTTCCTTTCGGTCCATTTCACCTTCTCCATTCTTCTCCACACCCACATTTCAAAAGCCTCCAATCTACGTCTATCCTCCTGCTTCAGCGACCACGTTTCCGCGCCGTACATCGCTACGCTCCATATCAGAGTTTTTACGAGTCTTGTCTTAACATCCCTACTCAACGTCCCCGTCATCAACTCCCTCCTCCTTGAGAAAGCCTCCTTGCCTAGCGCAATTCTTCTCCTTACGTCCCTACCACTTTGACCGTGTTGGTCCAAAACACTTCCGAGATATGTAAACTGTTCTACCTGCTCTATTTTTTCCCCGCCTATTTTAATATTTAGCTTAGCCTTTTTCTTTCTGGAAAATCGCATAACCTTTGTTTTACTAATATTGATTCTCATCCCATATTTATCGCACTGAACCTCCAATTCACTCAACAATGCTTGCAACCCCTTGGCTGACTGAGCAACTAATGCTTGGTCATCAGCAAACCTAACCGATTTTACGAATTCCCCTCCGACTTTCATTCCTACCTCCAGTTCTTCCCATGCCTCTTTAATCATTTCCTCTACATATACGTTGAACAGTACCGGTGACAATGGGCAACCCTGCCTTACACCTCTTCCTAACACTGCCCATCCGGACTCTCCGTTCCCCACTCGCACCTGAGCAGTCTGAGACATGTACAGGTTGCGGATCAGTCTCCTGTCCCTCCAATCCATTCCTATTTTCTGCAATAAACGCATTAATTTTTCCCAATTCACTCTATCAAACGCTTTTTCGAAATCTACAAAACAAGCAAAAACGCCCTGATTGTATTCTATATTCCTCTCGACTAGTGATCTCATTACTGCAATGGCATCACGCGTACCTCTTCCTTTCCTGAACCCAAACTGATCATCCCCTAAGTAATCATTTGCCTTACTCTCTATCCTTTTGTTGATGATCCTGAGAATAACTTTAGCTGCGTGGGATATCAAACTTATTGTTCTGTAATCCTCACATGACGAAGCCTTTGCCTTTTTTGGAATAGGAACTAACACCGATCTCACAAAATCTTCCGGCCAGATTCCTTCCTCATAGATACTACGAATCAGTCCATATATGGCCTTCTTCCCACCTTTCCCTAACCATTTCAACATTTCTACAGGAATATTGTCCACCCCCACAGCCCCATTTGCTTTCATCTCCTTTAATGCCCTTTCTATTTCATCGTCGAGTATGCCTGGACCTAAGCTATCTTCTTCTACGTCATGTTCCTTTTCTATGTCTAACCTTGTCGGCCTAAGTTCTTTACCATACAGTGTTTCTATATATTCCTTCCATCTCTCTTGGATTTTTCCTGGTTCAACTATTATCTTACCCCATTTATCTTTAACTGTTAGCACAGATCTTGCCTTCTTACTTCCCAATAATAACTTAACCTTGCTGTATAGAGCACCAATTTCACCCTTCTTCTGTAAACTTTCCATATCCTCGCATTGCGTTTTCCACCATTCCTCTTTTGCTTTATTTGTGGCCCTTCTCAATTTATTGTTTAACTCTTTGTACTTCATTTTGCCTAACTCTGTGTTTACATTTTTCCATCTTCTTCTCTCATCCATCTTTGCAATCATCTCATCCGTTACCCATGGTTTCCTTATCTTTTTCCCGTTAACGGTTCCTATAGTGTCTTTAGCGGCTTCCAATATCCCTTTCTTGATACATTCCCATTTTTCTTCGATAGCACTCAGTTATTTACCGTCATCCATCATTTTCTCTACAGCCTCCTGATACTCCTTCCTCGTTAATTCATTTACTGCTTCTAAATTCCATTTTTTAACCCGCCGCCCTTGCCTTATCTTCTTGAAACGAACATTACATTTCATAACAACTAAATTGTGGTCAGAGTCCGCATCCGCTCCTGGGAAACTGTGCGAATTTATCACACTGTTACTAAACCTGTGCCTAACCATAATATAATCTAACTGATACCTTTCTGAGTCACCTGGCATTTTCCATGTATACCTACGCCTTTTGTGGTGTCTAAACCATGTGTTAGTGATGACTAACCCCTGTCTCCTGCAGAATTCAATTGCTTTCTCCCCGCGTTCATTCCTCGTGCCTAACCCATAGTCCCCCACCTCACCACCATCTCTTCCTTCGCCTACCGTCGCATTCCAATCCCCCATCACTATCAAATGTTTCCCTGCAGGAACACTCGCGACTATATCCTCTAACTCATCATACATCCTATCGACTTCTTCCTCCTTGTGGTTGCTCGGTGGCATGTATACCTGAATAATGACCAAGTTCGACGGCTCTGCTTTAATCTCTACGAGTAAAATTCTATCTGTCGCTTGCTCTATGTTGACTACGCTTCTTCCTACCCCTTTATTCAAAATTACGGCAACGCCTCGTTGGCTCTCGTCCCCGCCGCTGTATATTACTCTATAATTGTCACTCCAGTAATCCCCGCTATCCTTCCATCTCACCTCGCAGAGGCCTAACACATCTATGTTACCTCTTTCCATCTCTCGCTTAATATTTTCTAATTTGCCTCTCCTCAACATTGTCCTGACGTTCCAGGTTCCTATTCTTACTACTTTCGCCTTCTTCTGAGTCTTCTGTCCTGCTGAAGTTATATCTTCCCTGCAAGGGTTTCGTGGGATGACGACCGCGGAAGCCTTGCCTCTCCCGCTGCCGGGCACGACACACGGCCTCTTGGGCCGAGTCCCGTAGTTGCCAGGACTCATATTATCTATAGTGCCCATCATTATATTCTTGGGAATCATAATTGAGGTGGTTTCCCGTTGCCTTCCTCAATAGTGTTTTTAACGTGACACCATCACTTAATGGCCGCCCCACTGGGGTCAGACGCCATTGCAGCCGCCTCACTGAGGAACAGACGCTGCGTGGACTACCTTTCGTCTGGCTCCTAACCTTCGACCTATCTGGCATGGGTGACCCTTCCAGGAGTAATTATTATTACTCCCGCCAGCACAGCTCTAGGGGTCATCGGAACACACAAGCCCTTCCACCACGACAAGGTTGTAGTCCATGGGAGGGATATATATATATATATAAAGAATAGATATATATATATATATATATATATAAAATATATGTATATATATAAAATATAAGTTGTGTCCATCCAAAAACCTACCTTAACCGGTAGATTACCTAATAATAATAAAAATATATTTTCGAATGTATGTGTGTGGGTTGCGGTAGTCCAGGAGTTTGGACTACTGACCGGAGGGCCCGGGTTCGATTCCCTGGCAAGCCTCTCTTGGGACATGCTTATAAATAAATAAATATATATATATATATATATTTATATGTATGTGTGTGTGTGCGCGCTCATGCAAACAATCGTCATCATTATCGCACAATCGTAAGATTAGTTGACCGCAGCCCTCCATCCTACTCCATCTGGTGCTAATTGGCTTACTTGCTGGTATTTTTATTGCAATGTAATTTTTTCTTTATTTGTCCCATGCATTTACCCGTCTGCCCTCCTCTGGGCCTTTTCCCTCCATTTTTCCTTCTATTATATTCTTCACGACTCCATTGTGCCTACAACGGATGGTGTGGCCAATCCATCTGGTTCTTCTTTTCTCAATGGTGCCCCATAAGGTCCGTTCTTCGTCTATTCTTCTGTATACTTCTTTACTTCTTATTTTATCCGTTCATTTGATCTTAAAAATCCTCCTCCAGCACCAGGTTTCGAAGGCTTACAGTCTTTTCTGGTCTACTTTTCCGATGGTCCATGCTTCTGATCCATAGAGTGCCACCCTCCTTACGAATGTGTGCACGTATTGTTTCCTCATCTTCTTTGAACAGAGCAGTTGTCTTTTCATTGTGAATGCTCTCTTAGCTGGAGCTATTCTTCGCTTGATGTCTGTAGCATGTAATACTTCTTTCCGTCCCATGTGATGTCCCATGACTTCTTCCGTCCCACAAACAATCGTACAAAGACATATGTTAAATAATTGCTGTTTTTTACTATATTATTAAATTTTAGTCTTTAAAAAAATACACATAAATGTACATTCGGGTGCTTGAGATTCGATTTTATTGTGATTGCATATCGTGGGATGGAAGTACGAGTACTTAAATCTGTCGGTGAATGCATCGATCCCCTTTACATTATCCTGGTGACCAAACCCACCAATATAATTTGGGGCCATAATCATTCCCTCAGTGTTGTAACAAAACTCAGGTGTCCTGTACCTATAAAAAAATATGCCTTGCCTTCTCTCTTCGTGGATTAAGCGTTTCGGAATAAGATTGTGAAGTGCGAATAACCCTCAGTACGAAGTTTCTATTTATATATAAACCTGAATAAAATCATTTCAAGGTGTACGACACGCAAACAAATGATCGCGTTATGTTTGGCACGTAAAAATATTCCGATTCTGGACGCAGGATGGTGTTTGGGGTGGTTGTCAACGTCCCATGGACTTGTTCATCGTCAGTCCTTTTCTGAGCGACAGAAGGGATGGAAGAGTGGGAGTGAGGGTCATTAATATTGATCACTGGGGCAGAGTCCTCGCACGGAATGCCTTTGCTGTTGGGGATATTGTTGCGAGGCCACCGCTACGGGGCCGAAAGAATCACGCGCCCGCCGTCAATTTCTTTTACTTCGGGGTTGGCATCCCCCGACGCAAAACAAAAATTCGCCGAGAGAAACAGAAAAAAAATAGAAGACTCGGATGGAGTGCAAACACAGAGCAGGAAAACAGCGTGAGCCAACCAGGAATAAAACGAAGCAAAACGGGAAAGGGTGAATCAAGAGCACTTTGGCGTTGGAAATAGGGTCTAATTTGCGTCGTATCTTCGGTACTTTTCGTAACACGGTGTCCGAAACACTAGCCAATGTGCAATGGTCAAAGTAGTCGTTCTAGAACAGGATTTGGCATCACGAAATAGTTCGGACACTTTATTTCGAGTCAGCCCCATTCATTGGGTGTGAGTTTACTTGCGTCATTAGTCGCCTCGTCCATCCGAATCCCGAGCCCAAGCGAAAATGAGTGCCGCGAATCACCTCCTAGTTTGCCACCATACCTTTATCATTACGAGTATTTACAGCCTCCAATCGGTCCCTGCCGTTTGATTTCCCCAAACTCTTTTGTTCGCTGGGCCTCTGGGACAGGTGTAATTATTGAATTCTCCTTTGACTTTAGCCTGGTGACTGATTTCATCTTTTCATACTTTTGCAGCTCATGTCTTGCCGTGTACCTGAATATTGAAGATTCCTAGGCGTTGAAACTCGTATTCAAAACAAAATAGTGGGTCATGTTGTCGGCGTTTAATTAATCCAACGTGATTTTAAGTCGAGCCTCTCCTGGAAAATTTAGTTTCATTATTTTAAGAAACTTAATTTTGTTGAAGTATAAATGACAAAAACTGCATATTAACCTATAGTATTTTGTTTACCTTAGTTACCTTTTACCTTCCGATGAGTAGCAAGTCAACAACTCAATAATCTAGAATTCGCTTTTACTCGGCTAGCTCTCGTTGCCGATGTTAGTTTAACATGAAATGTTCTTACATTATTATTAAGTGGATCACTGAAACATTTCCTTAAACTGTCGATCTACTTACGGCCAGGTTAGCCACCCTTTGACTGCCGTAATTAGTTCCTCATTATTAATATCCTAGAGGAAATATGATATTCTATCTTCCTCCCCTAGGTTTTTCTTTGCCTTTCTATTTTCTACCCCATTCTATGAACGGCGAGGGATGGCGTATCCTTGTGGAACCCCTGAACCACGACACAGGTTCTTTGGTTCATAAAATTTCAATAAAGACATGAAGCTACTAATAGAAACCCGGAAGGCACATTGATACATCAAGTAAGCTGGCATGTGAAATACGACGGAGCTTACATTTCCAAAAAATTTAATCAAATACTTCACCAATTCAAACGACTCGGTCGATCTAATTAACAAGGTCCGTTTCAAGCACAGGTCATCTATAATATTTTTCACTGACTTGCGAAGTGATTTGACACAATTGAAGAACGACGATCTTTGACCAGTTGTTTTCCAGCAAATACTATACTCAGAGGAAGACTTGTACTTTTCCACAGATGTTTATTTTTTGGTACAACGCGTTTCACCGACTTGCGGCATCATCAGGTACGGATGGTATTTAGTATGGATAGTAAATACTTCCACGAAGTGAAGCCTGAAACAATAGAATATGCTATACTCGGACTTTTGTCATTTTCGGGAAGTACCCATTAAATTAAATTTTAGTTTTTATTAATTTTCTTAACTGATGAGCAGTTTGCAACAGAATATTATCAATCTTATCTTCGAAATAGTAACTGTCACCATCTAGAGAAGCACTAGATATCCATTGGATTTATTCATGCTTGATAAGTTAATTTAATATTTCATTACAATTTATAAAGTATAATGTGAATTACCATTATTTATGTTGAAATAATCATCTTGGAAGACTAAATGTAAATTTAAATTAGAAAATTATTACGTTTATTGTTTATTTGTTATTTAAAATTGCATCAATGTGAATGCCTTATTCCCTTTCAGTCTCTGTCATGCAATTTGTTGTAATTAATTCGTTGCAATGATCGATTTAGTGAATGAGTGCCATCAGCTTGATCGTGGAACCGCATTGAAAATATCTGAACTTGCCATCCCTGCCATCGCTTGCCATTGGACAACGCTGTTGTATTTTTTTTTTCGTTCGGAAGATGGTAACCATTATCAAAGTGGAAACATAGGCATGGCAGGGCTTCACTGAAACGAAAATAGGTCGATTTGGTTAATGAAAATTTAGTGCGTGAGGGATGGGAGGAACAAATCCAACGGAAAATAAAATAGAGTCTAACTTTAAATACCGATCTACATTCCTCAACAATCTAGGACTAGGGCTTAGAGACGAGATGCTAGAGAATAAATCCATGGAACACTTGCCAAAGAAAGTACTGTTTTGTGAAGTGTTGGGTGGGCACACGGTTTGAATGGGAAGACTACCTGGCGCATAACTATTAAAATGAAATTCACTCACAAAATTACACAAAATCCTAAATGGAATCGGAATTTGTCTTCGAATTTTCACGAAGTTCCAATGTAATAAATATTACAGGATTACTTTGGATGTTTCACTTTTATTTTTAGGAAATGAAAATTATCGAATTGAAAATCATTAAAAGTCTCTAGATGTTGATATTAGTCGAACGATCTTCTAAACGGAATAGAAGGATACGTTTCTTTGTTTAATTTCGACAAAAAGTGAACTCACGAAAATTAAAATAAATACGTAAATTGAAGTAAATGCCTCCAAAATGGGAATAGTTTATTTTCACTAGAAGAATGGAAAGAATGATTACATGAAAGTGTGAGTTTCGGCTTAGAAAGAATTGAATCGACGAGATCTCTCCTGATTTCGGACATCCTACCAAAAAGTTTGCGAAGGATGATAAGATTAATGATGACATTTGGAGGGAATGAAAGCATATCGGAAAGATTTCTGGTTGATTGTGAAGTATATGAAATTGATACAAGTATAAAATTGAATTTTCTCCGAATTTGTTATTTGCAAGTGCAGCTTGGATGTGTTCATGCGTATGGATTAGCATAAATTTTGACTAAATGCGATCATGAAACTTAGATACTATGTAGACATGGGCTTTGTGTAGGTACTCAAAGGAGTGTTTGTGATAAATATTGGGTAAGAAATGAGTTGGTTGTGAAAAAATGTTGATTGGATGCATCGCTAATTTAGAAACATAAAAGAAATTTACTAAGTCGTTTTTCTTACATAATAGGACGGTTTAGAATCAAACGTGATACGAAATATATTAATCGACTCGAGTGAGACAGGTTTATCGCCAAATCGCCATTTGGTGTTTTTGGACTTTAGGTTTTACCCTTAACAATAATTGTCTTATTATTCAGCGGGTCGCGGTGGCCTAGTGGGTAGAGCGCTGGACTACTGACCGGAGGGTCCCGGGTTCGATTCCCGGGCAAGGCACTTTGGGCACCTGCAGCTCCACCCAAGCTAGTTGATTTTTCGGGTACCAGATCTTCCTGGGAAACCATAACCGGCACAGGGAAAGGAACTGGCCCCCCTACCCTGATGTGTGAATTTCATACGCCGTCGGGTTTAGTACTGGGTGAACGCTACCATCACCTACCAAACCGATCTTCGGGTTGAATACCGTGCTTATGGTTTATGTATGTATTTATTATTCACATATTTATCCACATATTTTATTTTATATATGGTTTATATTTGTATTTATTATTCACATGGTGATATTTATCACACATTTATATATGGATTTATTTATCCACATATTTTCAATCAAAATTAAATTTTAATTTGCTAGAAAACACAAGTAAAATGCATGCTTTTTACGACTATGTCTTGCGGCTATGAATAATTATTTTGATTCAATTACCATTACCTGTAATAAACGTTCAAATTTCTATCAATCATTTAGGACAAGATGGTGTTCTATGCCTCGAGGTTCGACTATATTTATATATTTATGCCATAATTATCTTATAGGCGAACTAAATAAAGATTCCTAGTGATGGTCCCATTTACGTTGAAATCTGGTGAGAAACCAATATATTTTCTGTCACCCACCTCATGGTGGCGCTAATCCACCGCTCACCACCATTGCTATAGTAGGCCGACATCGAAAGGCAGTGTGGTTGAAAAATTGGATATGGTAACTTGTAGCACGAAGGGGAAGATCGGAGCTGGGACTGGCTGTCTGGAAGATACATACGAAGGGGTTGAGTGGGGGCGGGAGAGAAAATGAGAGATGATATTCGTGGGTTTCCTGGCTGGATGGACGTGGGGCGAGGTGAGGGAATCGGGCTGTGCGATATGGCGATATATCGACGGCGTCTCGATGTTATTTCCATTACCATAAAGTCGATATTTTTAACTTTTAGAACAAGGGATGATTATATTCATCGATATTTCGATATTGTCGATTTGACGCTATTGACGAGGATATAATCAATTTACCGATGTAGAAAATAGAGGCGATACACGATACCTACGAAGTAATAAATGGCACAAATAATTTGGATGATATTCTGAATATATTCATAGAAGTGTCCTATGCGACGAGAATATAAATGTATTCCTTGTGATACAGGACTGTATATGACCAAAACACCAAATGAAGATGCATTCAATATGGACGTTTATGGTTATGGTATGATGTGTGAATATTTACACGCCGTCGGGCTTGGTACATGGGTGAGCTCTACCATCAACTACTAAACCGACCTTTGGGTTGATTACTGTGTTTATGGTTTATAATTATTTATTTGATGAGGATCGTTAAAAGGCAAGAGAGGCGAATTGAGGGGACAGACCGAGAAAGCCATGGGTAAATTCGGTCGGAGATATTCTAAATAGTACAGGAACGCATGAAACAATACGTAAATGAGTGTAATTGAGGTGAAGTAGGCACGTATGCAAAGAATGGAGTGGAGGAAGTAAAAGGGAGTAAGATTCCTAGTGTAGCCTTAATTGAGACTACTTTGGCCTTATGAGACCAACAGATTCATCTACATCAACATAATACCCCGCAAGCCGCCGCAAGGGCGTGTGACGGGGGGCGTTAGGTCACCACCCTGAAAAGGGAAAAAAGAAAAACCACATTCAAAACCAACATATAAATGCAAACCCAAATCCATACTGGTGTATATATTAATAAAAACATCCTATCATTTTATATGCATGCAAATACATATCTACCTCCTTTCATTTTACACGCATGCATTTACATATGCAATTATCTAACAAATGATTGCACCTTTGGAAGCAGTAAGAAATTTATCCAATAAGATTTCGCTATCACTTGAAAATTACGGGTATTATACGAAAACACTTATAAACATGTACGTGAGGGTTTTCTATACGTGATTCCTTGCGCTCCCACACACGAGAATTACGATGTTTTGCAGAAATTGGGTTTTGTGATAAAAAGATACTTGAATGGAAACAGTCAGTTCCACCCAATATTTCGATATAGTACAATCCTAAAGGGATCACCACAAATTGCATACATATTGAGTTAAATTGCTGCTTTAAATTTATCTAGATATGCTATCCTGGTGCCCTCAAGTTTGCCCTCATTCGCTCCCGAAAAATCCTTCGCCAAGGATCATTCGTCAGTTTTATCATTTTGCCCGCGGACCAAGAAACCGCGAGTGGTTGGCGAGGTGCCGAAGGAGGGGGAGGGGGAAGGAAAAGGATGAGGAGGCCGGGTGCAAGAAGACCGACCACCCGAGAGCAAGCAAAACCCGAGCGCGCCTCCTCTGCCCTTTTCTTTTGTCATCGATCGGTCCTTGGAAGTGCAAGGAATGCGTGCAAGAGGGCGTTTTTATGCGTGTGCGAACGTGGATGCATTGGGCTCGAAGGAGGGCGATGGAAAAAAAAGGGGGAGCGTTCGGTGCAAGCCGGGTTCTCGCTTTTGGAAGAGGTCGGAGGAGAGGGAGTTATGCGAAGGGGTGCCCTCCCCCATACACCCTCGAAACGTCCCCCCTTTTTTATTCTCCCCTCCCGGCATCGCAACCCCGAAGGAGTTCCACCGGAAACTGTTGTCGTCTCGCGTGTCAACGTGGCTGCTCGCTTGTCACCGTTGCCACTCTTTCGGTTCACGGCTTCGACTCGTTACGTATGGGGGCGCATCTCGAGAGGGAGTGCGGGAGTGAACCGCTGGGGTACGAAAGGCGACGACGGGGTCCACGCGAAAAGGTTTTAGTGTGACCCACAAAGTATCCCTACCCTGCATCACTCCTTAGCAAATTGTCCAACTGAAGAATACAGCCTGTGGGTCCCTTCGGGTGTTGGGTAAAATATTGAAAGTTATCACTGCATCGTCATTCAGTGTGTTTAGACTTTAAGTATTTGCCTCAACAATAGTTGTCTTATTTATTTCATGAGGGTCGTTAAAAGGCAAGGGAGAAGAATTTGAAGCTCCTAAGTGTCTGCCGTCATATCTTTGATTTCCCACCAGAATATGATGAGTGTATTAAGGTCAAGAGTTCAAAAGTATCTTTTGAAAGTTGAATTCAGAGTATTAAAGTCAAATCTTGGGTTACGAGATACAGTTACCCTTCCAAGGTGGGCCAATGAAATTCATTCTACTCCTCACCGTCTACCATCTCCCTCATCTTACATCCGTAACTGAATGCACTGTAATTTGTTCATCAAAATAATTTAATGAACATTAAAATATGCAATGTTTGTGACGTCGTATTTTTTTCATCGAAACTTTAGTTTGCTTCGCCACTTCACTATTTCGATGCCTTTTCATTTAGCGAAAAATTAAACTTTATGGGTGGCGTTAATCCAGGGGGTAGAGCAATGGACTACCTACCGGAGGGCCCGAGTTCGATTCCCAGGTAAGTCACTCTGGGCAACTGGAGCTCCACCCAAGATGTGTGATTTTTCGGGTACCAGATCTTCCTGGTAAACCATGACTGGCACAGGGAGAGGAAATGGTCCCCCTAACCTGATGTGTAAATTTCACACGCTGTCGGGCTTGCTGATGCTCCTTCCTTGTCAATCCATTTAATTCTTCTACATTCCATTTCTTGACCCGCCGTCCCTGCCCTATATTTTTGAAATGGATACTTCACTTAATAACAACTAAATTGTGGTCAGAGTCCTCATCCGCTCCTGGGAAACTGTGCGAATTTATCACACTGTTCCTGAACCTGTGCCTAACCATAATATAATCTAACTGATACCTTTCTGAGTCACCTGGCATTTTCCATGTATACCTAAGCCTTTTGTGGTGTCTAAACTACGTGTTGGTAATGACTAACCCCTGCCTCCTACTCAATTGCTTTCTCCCCGCGTTCATTCCTCGTGCCTAACCCATAGTCCACACCTCATCACCATCTCTTCCTTCGCCTATTGTTGCAATCCCCCATCACTATCAAATGTTTCCTCTCAGGGACACACGCGATTGTCCTCTAACTGATCGTATATCCTATCAACTTCATCCTCCTTAAGATTACTATGTGGTATGTAAACCTGAGCAATGAACAAGTTCGTCGATTCTGCTTTTATGTCTACAAGTTTTGTTCTATCCGTTGCTTGTTCTACGTTTACTACGCTTCTTCCTACCCCTTTATTTAATATTACGGCAACCCCTCGTTGGCTCTCATCCACGCCGCTGTATATTATTCTATAACTATCACTTCAGTAATCCCCGCTATCCTTCCATCTCACCTCGCAAGGACCTAAAACATCTATATTACCTCTTTCCATCTCTCGCTTAATATCCTCTGATTTTCCTGTCCTCAACATTGTCCTAACATTCCAATTTGTAACTAATTTCCTCTTTTTGTATTGCGCCTTCTGTGTCCTGCTTCTATCGGTTTTCCCTTCCAAGGGTTTCGAGGGATGACGACCGCGGAAGCCTTGCATCCCCCGCTGCCGGGCACGATACACGGTCCATTGGGCCGGGTCCCGTAGTTGCTGGGCCTCATATTCTCTATATTGTTCATCATTATATTCTTGGGAATAGTAAATGAGGTGGTTTCCCGTTGCTTTCCTCATGATGTATACGAATCAATATAGTGATCCTGGTAAAGGGTGAATAGTTAATAGAAAATTAAATAATATTACATTGAAGAAATGAAAGAACATGAAGATACAATACAACTTGATTCTCATCGCAAGAACTAAAAAACACATCAATGCCACACTGAGTCAAGGAAGCCGTTGACCGCTGACTTTTGAATCTTGTCCTGCCAAGGCCACCTTTTTTCTTGGCCTTTTTTTATAATAACGTAATTTGTCGCTTCGCATTCTTCGAATTTCATTATGGATAAAAAATAATATTTCAAATTTTCCTATGTAAGGTACACCCAATTTTCTTGCTTCTCAACCCAGATGCAGGATGCGCCTGTAACTAGACCTCTGTTTTGTCTATATATAGCCTCGGACTCCCCGTCTCGCCGGAGGAAAAAACTCGGAAAAAAAGATCATAAACTCAGTCATAAAATATTCGATTACGGCTGAGATAACATCTGATTTCAAGAAATTAGATAATTTTGACGTGCATTCTTCACAATTTTTTTCTTTAATTCGTCATATGTTTCTGGACTTGATCAAATTCACTGAAATATACTTCTATTCCTGCTATGTAAAATTGATATATCAGGTCATGTAGACGAGAGTAAAGAACAGAAAAGTGTAATGCTACCTGGCTACCTAGCTGGATTGTATTTGAAATAAAACAATAGCCGTCACAAATGCGAATTTATTCTTCAAAAAATTCCCATAAGTTCGCCGTGATACATCATTAATTTATATAATAATAAATAAAATATGAATACTGACTTTTAATAATCAAACCACTTTACTTTTCCACATAAACTTTTTAATTTTTACAACCCAGGTTTCGTTATAGCATAACATCATCAGGTTATGTTACCATCAGGTTGTAAAAATTAAAAAGTTTATGTGGAAAAGTAAAGTGGTTTGATTATAAAAAGTCAGTATGAAGATTTTCCACCAAGTTACGCCAGAAACTGTTTCATTTAAAATATGAATAATAAATTCAAGTGATGAAACCGATTGAAGGGACTTCCGAATGGTATGCCTATTTATTCCGACTCTAACGGGAGCTTTATTTTGAGTACTTCATCTAAAATTGCGAAATAGATGCCGACAGGTTTTTTTCCCCATAGTAATATACTAATTATTGCGTATGAAAGATTCTTTGAGCATAGTTATCAAGATATTGGCGCACTCATCAGAGTTGCAGTAATGAAACTTAAACCGCTCTCGTGTAAGGGAATAGGGAAGGGAGTCTAGTAGTAGGTACCTTCCTAACGTAGGGATTTCGGGTTATTCCTCTTAGATCAGTGTACTCGTTATTCTACGTATCTAAAATGATAATCGTTCAATCACGCCGTTTTCGGTCATTTTGTTTTGAGTTTTGACTTTGCTTTCTTTGTGTCATTCATCACCATCTTTATGTGTCCAGAAGTTACCGTTTCCACGTGGATTTCAACATGGATTCGTATAAATTATAGAAAAATTTGTGATATTTATAGAAATGAAGATGAAAAGCCGGAGAACGACCGGACCAACACAAAAACGGTTCGTTTACTCTCGCGTTGGGAAACGTCAGAGCCAGGATGGAGTGATTAATGCGATATTGGAATCCAATAGTGGCCGCAGAGGAAATTAATTTCGAAAAGAATGTTTTTGTTTTCTGGGCTGGGGAAATGGGAAACTACTCATTGTGCACCTTTGCTCTTCGTGAAGTTTTCCTGCTGAATGGTTATGTACTTTTGAAAAGTTGCTTTACACGGTTTGCATTTTCCGTATACATGAAATGATTTTTGGAATCTAACGCTTTGATTAAACTATTTATATTTCTAATCTGGATTTCATAAAGCTGTGAATTTATATCATAAAAGATTACTTACTTGTTATATAAGCCTTTATGTTTAAATGCATTACATGTATATTTATAAATGAGAAAAGATTTGACGATGAGATTTGAATAATTGATTGCTTTCACTCTGGAATTTTCTCACCTCTCGTTCAACCGTATTTGAAAGTTATGAATTTCGGCGTGTTGTTTTTTAGAAATATTTACTTAAAAAGAACTATGTTCTACAAGTGGTAGACTTACTTCATTGATAAAAGCCAAATCGATTTCGAATCGCTCAATAATAACCGTCGTTTCTGAAAATTATATTCTGACACGTGCCCAGAGTTGTTATTATGTTAATGTACAAGGTTCGTCCGGAAAATAAGTGTCTTGAAAAATAAGTCTTTTTTGACAAAAGGGGAGTCGTCCACTACGAATTTGTACTTGAACGACAAACTGTAAATGCTGCATTTTACGTCCAAGTGCTCGACAGGCTTCGAAAACGAGTCGCCCGCATCCGGCCAGCGATCAAAAACATCTGGCGGCTGCATCACGGCAATGCGCCATCTCACACCGCGCTTGTCGTGTCGGAATTCTTGGCCAAGCACGGCGTGGCAACGCTGCCGCACCCGCCCTACAGCCCGGACTTCTTTCTGTTCCCGAAGATAAAGAGGAGTTTGAAAGGAACGCGATACGGGAATTTGGACGCCGTCAAAGAGGCCGTGAAGACGTGTCTTCGAGAGGTTCCCGATGATGCCTTCGTGGGAGCGTTCCAGGAATGGGAACGCCGCTGGAATAAGTGTATCGACTCACAAGGGTCCTATTTTGAGGAATATTAGCTTAAGATACATAAAAGTGTAATACATTTTTTTTCCTGAGCTCAGTACACTTATTTTCCGGGCGAACCCTGTATTATATATTGTATAAATATATATATTATTGTGAACTCGTAATCGTATCGTTTTCGCAAAATGTAGGATAGGTAATTAGGTAGTTTTACAGTTTTAAAATAAAATCATTGAACATGGATATGGAATTTTGTAGCCATCCAGAAGTGAGACAGTCTCTTTCTACTCGAGCGTGCATGTACGAATACTACCTATATATACATGTATTCAGTCACCCGATAACTGAATTTGTGCGTAAGAGTAGTAAAGGAGTCGGCTTTCCTTTCAATTTTCTCGAAGATAGGCGTCCTCGTACTTAAGATGTACTTACTTGTATGTAAAATCTTTATTTTCTGTTTTGTGAACAGAAGTTGATTCCGTCTTGTTAATTAGTTCTTTCTACGAAGTTTCTTCACTTTAAAAAAGTTTGGGAAAGAAAGATGCCGCGAATTGAGATGAATGGGAGATGCAGTATTTCTAGCTCCATCTAAGATAAATGGTTAAACTTGGAATCGTGGCACATCGCATTTTTCGACGAAAATTAGTAATTTAAATTCATCCCGTAGTATGATTTGCGCTGATATTAACTTGTAACCAACTTTCGTTTCTAAGGGGAGGTTCTTGGACCTCAATCGCTCCAGCCCTTCCCCTTAAAAACTCCTTCTCAAGTCTAATTACGAATATCCTCCGAATGCATGAGCAACAGAATTTTAAAATGATTTTCTGCTCCAAAATAATTGCAGTCATCCAGATACAATGTGCGTCCTTCAGACAATAGAACCAAACAATGACTCTTTAAAGTTTTTCGCGGTTTTTATTCATTCATTTTCAAAACTCCATGGTCGGTTGGAGTGTCTACTGTATTATCGCTATCCGTCGCTAAAGTTTTTACAAAATAATATTCACGGAGTCCACTTTGACGAGAGCGTTCCTGGAATAAGATAATGGAGTTTCGTTGCTCGTTCAATTTCTCCCTTTTTCTCATTTTACCCAGTCACATTTTTAAAAAATATTTTACTCAGCGGGAAGTTACCACGGTTGCATGGGGACATGAAAAGGTGAAAAAAAAACTCGCGTGCTTGCTTCTCGCTCGCTTAATACTCTGGAATAATTTACGTCTCTATTGCGAAAACACTGCATTGCACTCAATTGTAATCCATGAGGTGGACACAAATGAAATGAAAGCACGTAAGAATTCATTTCCCAATGGTCGTTTTACGTTCTGGTAGGTACGCAGCATACTTTGCCACTCGCAGAATAGTCTTTTTTTTAATGGTGAGCGGTCGAAGAATGATATGAAAAAAAATTCATAATTTTTGAGCCAATTTTCGCGAATGAGTTGCGTATATGATTGGATTATTTTCATTGTACGAGCGTGTTTACCCCATTTTTTTGCTATTTTGATCATGAACTTGTATGCCAGTTCCTCGCAAGAGAAAAATTTCTCGTCCATTGCTAACAATGGTGACTCAAGAAATTGTGACAGTATTGTGTGCTCATCTGTCATTGTGTTCACTTTTTCCCTAGTTATGATTAAAGAAATATAATGAATATATTATGAGGGGAATTACGCTCTAAAGTTAGGATTCCACTTTAGAAAAAATGGTTGCGAAACTACGAAAAGTATGCATGATAAGTGAATGTTTACGTACGATTATTTTTTAAGTTGGACCCATTTGGCAATAAATAAAAAGAAAATTCGTTAGAAAAAGTATTACCTATTAAGGTTTTAGTTTTCCTAAAAACCTACAACACCTTTATACATAATTTTCGTTCCCTTCCAAGCACTTTTCGTAACGCTCCATCAGATTCTTTTATCCCTCAGCATGGAATTTCTCCGTCTGAAATTCGAACTAGTTGAGTGGGTTTGGGTTACTCGTCGTCTTCAAACCAGTGTCCAAGTTTACTGTCGTCTAACCCTTCACTCCTCATTGTAGGTCCAGAAACTAGGCACAACTCCTGATGTATTTGAGCAGCTGGTGATCCTTCATCACACAAAAACCGAATCACAATACGCACTTTACAACTGGTGGGAGCTACGATTTTATCCGACAATGATATCTGCATTCGCTAACAAACGAACGACTACTGAATAAAAAAAAATAACTTCAGTGGCTTTTGAAACGGTCAATAGATGGCACTGCATGAGCACAGCAATTTTTTTGACCCGCCAGTATTTCAATATAAGAAAACGGTCATCAGTTTTCAAATATGCCTCGTATTCATTTATGTCCCAATTTATTGCCAAAAGAATTGGGTTTTAAACGTTGAAAAGTCAAGATAATATATTGCTACTCGCTCACCATCGTTGCCTTACCTCTTGAGACCCGTCTATTGAAATAGTATATAGTATATTAAAATAGTATTTGTATGTATTCTCCATGAAATTGGATTTATCGGGGAAATTAAATGCATTTGCAAATGAACAGATTCTTGTGATTACAGCGTCAAGGTTAACTTAAATTGATCTTTTCCAGCCAATTGATGGGTCGAGACGCCTCTTCCAGAATTTCCCGTAATTAATCACGTCGAACTAACTCCAACGGAATCGGGGAGGAAATTCGCATCCGGTAGTAAGACTTATTAGAGTGTCATCTTCGTACCGTAATTGAACCTTTTGTAGTGATTTATTATCAGACATTGCATTTATCCAGGTTGAGGTGTTTTTTTTTAATGATTGCTGCTGATGTTCTTATCTGGTGTGGTGAACGGAAACTACTTTCACTTCGGGAGGTTTTTCCCAGACGGGTCACCCTTAGCGACCATCCCCGTCCCCTAAGGGTGCCGGGAAACCCTTTCGAAACACACGATTGTAAGTATCATTGTAGCAGCGGCTGATAATGCGTGAATTTTTTTTCTTCCTCATCGCTCAGTTTTTCTTTCGGCACAGAAAAGAAAAAAAAAGATCTGCCGAAGGCTTTGTTTGGCTTTTCCCTCTCAGAATCACATAATTATCCTCCTAATAATTTGCTCAATCCTCCTTTGATCGAAGATCAAGAAGCAAACTCCGCCCGCATTATTTTCAAACTTATGCGACACTTCAGGTTCATTAAACAACTTCCTCTAATTTGCATTAGTAGTGCAAGTAATGAAACGTTAGAAAAATTCCAATTCCAATTAGATCATTATAATGTTAACCATAAAAAACAGTATAGGCACTGTATTCTTTCCCTGTGCTACCATTCCATTTCCTCACCTAGTTCTGTTGAACGGAAAAATGGTCCCCCTTAGATTTTTGAAAGGAGTTATTCCACTCTCTGCCCACTAGTCTATGCTACCCCTCCAATGCATCTGTAATGCGTCAATGTTGGTCGGTGTACTCGAGCTATATACCCATCAACCTGAAAAGATGTCATTATAATGTCATCACCTCTCTTATCCCCTTCCCAACTCTTTTCACTCATCCAAAATATCAACCCTTTAACTAACTTCTCCACCTCTCTCACTATAACAGCCTTCGAGCATCCCTTTACTGCTAATTATGCTCTCGATTTACTTTTTCTGTCTTAATTGAAATTAGTCAACAACTTTCTCTCCTCCCCTATCATATCTAGCATGTCTTTCCTTGCATTCCTATTTAGCCAACCTATTTTCTATGCTCTCATCCGTACACATGGAATGGAGTTTCTGGAGTATACCTGTATTCTTAAGAGCGGGTGCAAATTCGATTCGACTCGCAGGTTCTTGTGACTGGTTTGCGAATCCTAATGGTTAGAGTACATTTTTATATCTGATATTATCTATACATAGTGGAGTAGGACGCTTGACTACTGATCGGGGTTCGATTCCGGGTGAAATGCCTGGGCATCCTCAGTTGCACCCCACTTGTGTAATTTTTACGCATCGGATCTTCATGAGTAATCATACGTACACAGGGTATGTTACGGGCCCCATAAACCAATATTGTGCTGATTATTATTTGTCTGTTCCATGAACTGGGTACTTCGCGAAACAAAGACAGGAGAATCACCACGGTGTAATTATGGGCAAAAAAATAAAAAGTATGTTAAAATAAAGGTTTAAAATGACACTTTTAAGTGCATTTTAATTCCATTACAGCTAATTATTCGTTATTATATATTTCTATGTCTTATACCTGGTACGACAACATAACTTCCTTTTTGAATGCGTTTTGTTTTTGCAAAAAAGGAATTTATGTTGCCTGCACCCTGTAAAACATGACACATGTACTCTTTAGGCCCTCATCCCCAGCAATTTTATGATGTAATTTTACTGCCCTAAGTTGCTAGAGGCATTGAGGAATGATGAAGTCGTTCAAGGGTTCCAAAACGCGCTCCAAGGTGGCTTGCCGTAAGCCGTCCGTTGTCCGTTACCATAGAAACGGGATGACGGAGTTACAGACCGAGCGATGTGATTGGTCAGCTTCAAGGTCGTTCGCGTGCCTTCATTTCCCTCCCCCCATCCGAAGCAATCCTAGTGTTGGCCTCTGCAGAGCGTGATAACAGAATTTAGTGATTCATCGTGCTCCCTGGGGTCCGTTAGTTAAGCGGTATCGCAGATAAGAAGCTGGCCTGCCATTGGAAATTTGGAAATGAACTCCCGCAACGTCCTCTTACTTCCTGTGGGCACTTTGTGGAGGGGAGGATACCATGAAAGGTAAGGTGTTAAGAAATTTGTCCCTTTTTTTGAACTTGGTACCTAAATTTCTTTAAAATATCCTGCGCCTGATGATTTGGAGCTGTAATTATCCGCGACTGTACTGTGGAATTTGCGTCGATTACCGATGGATTTAATACAAGGGCGAATGTACGCAATTGTTTGAGGTATCTTATCAAGGACTGTTTTCACGTAAAAGATTTTCGTCGTCATTTGCAGTCATGAATACTATGACTGCCTTGACGTTGCTCCCCACTCAATTCTTCCGTCTACCCACTTGCTCTTTATGCTTTTATGTTTAATTACTTTTATATAATACACTCGATACAGGCAACCTACCCGAAATCTTCTGTAATGACTACCGCTTACTTTGCTTTCCTTATTTGTCTCAATTATGTCAAGATTGGGATATGATATATGGCCGTTGACATTATCTTTTAATTTCGGTGTTCACCGTAGGCCTAACTTTGGTGGGTCTCCATTTCAATTTTTATTTCAGTATCTACTTAACTAATCAACCTACCTACTTAATGGCTTTCTTTAGTTTACCTTAATAAATCTCCTTTGGCTACAGATTTCCGTAGTTTCTTTACTAAAGATGCATAGTTCTTATATTGTGCCGCGATGAAGTGTTTTCAACTTACGAGAATCATATTTTCATCTTAGCGTTTATATTTATCATCATAGAGAACGCTTTTATTAACTTATATTGCGTTGCTAATCGAGATTTCTGTCGTATTTCATTATTAGTGAGTTAAATAGAGAGCACGCCGAAGGGAAAATTATTTGAAAATAAGTTTAACACATTATAGTAAAATAATTGTAATCATAGTTACAGTTAATTGTATTTGGCCCCAGAAATTTCACTCGAAGATAGTTTATAAATAAATATTTGTTTATTTTTCATTTTCTTGAGTTACGATTTTGAATTGAGTGAAATGAAATATCATTTCTCCCTAAAACGTTCGTTACTTAAAAGCCTCCATTGAAATAATGAGTATATATTTTAAATATTTTATTAAAATAACCGGAGTCATAACATTATTTATCATTTTATTATTGTTATATCAGTGACATTATTTGAACTCTAATTACTTTTTTTTGTTTTAACTCGACTTTACATTATTTCTAAGATATTAATTGAGTTGACATTAGTAATGGTAGTTTAAGTGTATCCAAAGGCTGTCATATCGTCCCAAAAATATATCTTAGTAAAAGAAGATTTATAGATTTATCTTAGAAAAAGTAGATTTTTTTCCAGGAAAAAATACGAGTATATAGCAAGAAGCTTTAGAGTATACAGCATAAGTTCAACACAACGAAATAACCAGCCAGTGTTTCACATGCTAGAGAGGTTTGATTGGAGACCATGTATTCGTTACTGTTGGAGCAATGCTAAATTTTCTTTTTTTCCCGTGCATCGAATAGTTCACGAATTTTTTTTTGAGTAATCAATTAGTTAAGATAGGTTTTGGATAGACACAACTACCAAATAAATATTTTGTTTCTCCTAGCAAAACACAACATCCTACTCTACAACAAATCCCCCTTCATCTCTGTTCACGAATGGTTCACCAAAAATATATTAAATTTTATGCATTCTCTAGTGAGTGTTTAAGGTATCTCAATAAAGTTGCACCATTTTAGTAAATGGGTAGATGCGTTCGTAGCAAGCGTGAGCATCTAAATTGAAAACTCCAGTGAACTATGCACATTTCGCTAGTAAACTCTCGTATAATTTGCCCTTAAAACGATTCCGTAGGCTACAGGTACAGCTTGTACGTTCAAGTTGTATCTTTTCCTGCCACATTTCCCATAGTTCTCTCTTGTCTTACCCTCTATTGGGAGAGGACGGAGTTGGTTGACGGTGAAAATAATTCTGTTCATCAATTTTGTTTCAGTACTTCCTTTGAATCACTATACGATGTTTAGTTCTTAACAGGGAGTGACGGAGGTCGAGAATGACCCAGTTCTGTATTCCATAGTCTTTGTTTTTAGTGTTCATTTATTTGTTTCTTCCTTTCTGATATTTAAAGTTTTTTAAAAGAAATTTGCGCACGTACTATATTGAAGGGAGCCCGAAAAACTTTTTCAACTTCGATAAATATTCCATTCGCGTTTTATTTTCCTCCTTTCTTCTCGTTTCGTAAAATTTTGTGCCATTCATCTGTCGTTCAGAATGCCAGTTACGGATATTTCAATTTTTTCTGTTCAAATTTTATGGATATTTATTTATTATCTTGTTTTTTTTTTGATAGAGGGAAGGAGTTCCAGCATCGAGTTGCTTCTTTTTTTCGTCCGATATCCCGTTTTCTCCATTTCCTGCGTTTTTGCTGAGTTCGCCTCAAATCCGTTTTGTCGTTATTTTATTCAAAAGCGTGCGGGCAACTCGTTTCTTTTTTTTTACGCTTCTCCGCTTTTTTTTTAATTTTATCAAGCGTGCGCGTAGCCCATCGTCGCATGTCGTCATATATTTTCCTCCCCCTGCAGGCATTTTATCTCGTGCTCGTTTGACAGCGTGCGTAGTGTAATATGCAATATGGCTGTGATGGGGGGGTCGGGGATTGGAGGAAGGCGGGGGGGAAGCGTGGGGTCGGAAATAAAAAAAAGGGGAAGGCACGGGACGAAGAGGGCCGAGGGTCGTGAGGGGCGAGGATAGGGAGAAAGAAAGGGGAGGGGGAAGAGGGAGATAGAGAGGAGGGTGAATCGTCTGCCACACACCCCCCTCCTCTCTCTCTCTTTCTCCCCACCCACGTGTTCGTGGAAAAGCGTAAGGATTCAGGGGTGTGGGGATGGAGAAAACGTGGTACGCGAGGGAGAGAGGGCGGGGAAGGGTAATGGGAGAGACAGGCGCTCTGCTGAATGAGTCGCTGGGAAGTGTTGGAAGGTAGAGGGCGGGACGGAGTAGGGGTTTCTGGGGCCGTGAGGATGTATGGAGGGTGAGTGGTGGGGACGAATGAATGAGACACGAAACCTGCTTTCCCTCCCCATGCTTCCACGAGTGCGTGCCCCGCCGCACTTCACCTATCCCACTCCCGCCTGTACTTTGGTACTTTTCCTCCACCTGGGGGGAACGGGGGAAACCAAGCGTCACAGACGAGCGGAAGTTTCAGCATAACCAGCAGGATGGTTTTCGCACTGCCAGCCAAGGAATAGTTCATCCTTGAAAGAACTCCGGGTCCCTGACGGTTTCGTTCGTTAATTTCCTGGATAGCAATCTCAACAACTAACCTGAAGTTCGCATATTTTAATCCCGTTCATAACAAATGGATGTAGTCCTCCTCTTTTAATGAATGCAATTTTCTTCGGAGATAGTAACTGTGTTTAACATTAAAATTTTGATCAACCCAATCGTGCGCGAGGAAAATAAATCAATTTAGTCAACGGCATTCATTATTCCGCAAGGTCATCGCTTCAGAAAAGGTCGTCTCCTCACACACTACATGATGGAAAACCTACCGTGTTGTATTCGGCAGAAGTATTTATTTTTTGCGAGAGAGGTGCCCGATGGATGAGGTGGCTTGCACCATTCAGAGGATTAATGAAAGGGTTATTTTGGGTAGACAATCATGATACCACACACCCTCGATTGAAAAGTGCAAATAGTAATTTGTTCTGTGATAATTGAATGATATGAATGCTTCAAAGACCGAAAGTTTGAATAAAATGTCAATGTGCCCACGACCATTCAAGAAAATTAATTCCCCATGTGTAAAAATAACTATTGGTACTTCATATATTAAAACAATACTCCAGAATCTCACTACAGTTGAAACATGTTAATATTTCTATGAAAGCGGATGAGTGGAAACTACACGACTGGAGTAAGTGAGATAGCGCATAACAATAATTGCAATATTGCTCGAAGAATCTGTTTGTGTACCATCTGCTGAGCTGTGATAGGGACGGTTATTCATGTATATGCAAGGGGTAAGTTTCATTGAATAAATTAGAGCGGAGAAAATGATTACTTTCAATCACTTTAATAGGCTATAAAACGAAACAAGAAGTTAATGAGACGGTTTGTTATATTCCAAGCAGACCGTGGCACGCACAACACTCAGTTGTCCTGAAGTTAGTCAATTTTAGATATTAAAGGTATTTACATCTTGGAAGTGTACGACGGGCATTCAAACTCGTAAGGACAGCTAATCTTTTTCTCGGGAATGATAGTAGATAGTAAGTGTGGTCAAGCTTAACACGCTCGAGCACTCGTTATGAATACTAGATATAGATGGCTCCACCGTAGAGCATACAATATTTGCATAGTTCCCGCTGGCGTGAGAAAAGTTTTCAACGTTTAATATGGCGTCGTTCATTATTAGTTTTAGATTTATTTAGTGCCCTACGAGCTACTACCAGGGTGTGTGGCAGGGGGTGATTACACACAAGAGTAACCTTGACCCAAAACCCCTTTCCCTCCTAGCGAGCGAAGTCGGACAAGCGTTATTTTTGTCTGATCCATTTTCATTTATGGTAACTATGATAAACCTGTATCGTGTTCTAATTTCAGTGTTAGAATCCTTCATATCGTATAACGGTGGGGGGACACATTATAAATGTCATTGGTAAAATTTAAATTTTCAAGGAACGGAGCTACGGTCGTGAATTTGTGAAAAATTTACGAAATTTGTGAAAGTTTACGGTCCCGGTATTTTTTGTTTACGTCATTGATAAAGAGAAATTCTATAAATTTATGTTAGATAAATCTGTAATTTAGCATACTCACTATGAGTGATTCCCCAATCCAGATCCTCATAATTTTGATTCACTCTGTTGTTCCTAACGGCATTCCTCAAATCTAGCTGCTATACACTCTGTTGCTCATCCTAGCGGTGGCTTGCAGGGTACTAAAAACTAAAAAAGAAATACACTGCACGCGATCCAATTCGGCAATCAATCCAACTTCATGAGGTTCCCATAGCAGCGTATTCTAAATGAGGCCTAACGAACGAAAGATAACGTTTCTCTTTAACATTTTCGTTTCATTTACCCAGTGCTCTTCTAATAAATCCTAATTGTTTGTTAGCTGGTCCACATATTTTCCGCAGCCTAAGTATTATTATTATTATTAAAATTTACATGTGCAAATAGACAAATGTCAGGTGGCACACAAGTCCCAAGTGTTACAATAAACTTGCCTTGGAAAAATAACATGGTTTCTGAAATACAATCAACATCACAAAAGATAATAAATAAAATAAGCCTGAAAAAAGAAAAAAAATACACTTCAAGGAAATTTCCAAACACCAATCTGTAGTACATAAAAAAATCCCCATTTCATTAACATTTGTTTCCCAATCAACAAGAAAAAAAATTAAGCTATTACATTTAATTTTATACAACACATCAATCAAATGATTACAGAAGTTGCTTAAATTTTTTCTTAAAAGTTTGGACTCTGTTAGGAAAGGGCTTAAAAATTTTTGCAGGTAAATTGTTCCAATCAACAATTGTTTTATTTAAAAAAGAAAATTTCTTTTTATTCGTTCTTTGTGCCCGGCATTTTACCTTAAAATTGTGGTCATTTCTCCCTATAAAATTCGGGTTCCCCGCCTCTTTCCTTAGATCTGCCCAAGCCTTCTCCCCATTCAGGATGCGGAACACTCCACAGAGTTTGCTTACTTTCCTTCAAATTGAATCGAGTCTACATTTTCTATTTCCCTGTTGCAGTAGGCGTTCGGATGGGAATTATTCTTTTTCCAAATATGCATCACCACGCTCTTTTTTAAGTTTAATTCTATTTCCGATGAGAAACTCAAGCGTTGTAAAATATTAATATTCTAAAGAACCCTGCAACAATTCCTTTTATTCGCATAATATTAGTATCATGCGAGCATTATTTGAAAAATTCCTCTCTCTTGCTACCCTAAGTATCGAGTTTTCAGGGATTGTTGGAGCTCGTGAGATAAACTTTTCCGTGGGGGTCTTGTCTGTCTTGGGTTCGTCACAATATTTCTTTTGCTCGGTGGGCTAATAAAAACCTTTTAGTATCGTAGATGACACTACGAGATTCGAAAATGAAGGGATATGTATTAGTTGCGCAGCCAATATAAAAAAAAATAAAGCATTTTTATCGATGAGTTTGGTGTGTGCACAAGAACAGCGCGATTGCACATATTCTCCGCGAGCGTTGTAAAATATCCATCGAAATTCATCGTTCTTTTGTGAGACACGCGGTGGTGTTATGGGTGTGAAAAAATTTCGACCATGAATGTCGCCGTTTTATGAGTGCTTGACGGGGCCAAATATTGTGTGACTATAAATCCAAGAATTCCCCGGGAAATTCATAGTAAAAACGAATCGAATTCCAGTTGTTTTACTTTAAAATGCTTATCTTACTAAGCATGCTCCTCATTTTTTCGTTGCTAAAGATTCGATGCTCTACCAGTTTGTAACCCTGACTTATGACTAGCCAAAAAGTCGTCCATTGCGCTTCATATGAACGAAATGCAAATATCCTCAATTGCTTGGAATTTATGACTGATTCGCTTCATTAAAAAGTAAATCATCGTTGCTCTTCGCGCTAAAATCTTCATCGACCGCACAAGTTGCGACACGCGTCCGAGAATGTCCCAGTCGCCATCCGAATGAATTGGGTAGTTCGTCCAAGTATTTCGGACCGGTCTATTAAACAATATATTTGGCGACATTTTTATTTATTGTTCATTACATACAATGATTACTAATAATTGATAATGACGTACGTAATTGATTCGCATAATCGCGATCCTCATTACCTCTCGCTCATCTTCTTCATCACCCTTTCTCTTCTCTCCCCCATTTTACCACACTCCGGAACGAGAGAGAGACTTTTTTTCCTTGCACTCTTTTCGGACCTCATTTCGATTTTGAAGACTCGCCACTCGCGCGTACGTAAGTTATTTTATTTGACTTTCATCTCATTCCACTTTAGCATTGGATTGTTTTTCGGAATTACAAACAGAAATGAGAGTTCATCGCACGGTAAGGTAATCTGGTCGTAGCTCTGTAATTGGATATTACTCGAATCCTTCGAGAATGTTCTGCAGGAATGCTAGATTGACGATATTGACAGATTCCAATCTTCAGTGGAGTAATAGTTGTCTGTGTTGCATTCTAAACAGTAATAGAAAAATGAACCTTGATTGAAGTTTTGCTATCAGGATTTACTTACCTTTTACGGAATATCGGAGTCATCGCGAAGTGCATCTAATTTAGATAATATATTTTCTGAAAAGTGGCTTTTTCAAATAGTATGTTTTGCTACATCTTGGATTAATTGAAAAATATATGTTCCCAGCTTCATGCTCTTCTGATCAACATTTCTCCATAGAAAACGTTAACACCAACAATATTTAAATGGTGGTACACGTGCGAATCCATAGTACTTTTCAATTTTACTTGATTTTTGAAACTTTTTGCACTTATTACGGAATTGTACCTATCATATGTTGCATTTTCATGCAATAAATTCTGTTTTCACTCGCTGATATTGCAAAAGCAGACAGTATTATGGCGTAATAGACCGTGTAACGATCATCGAATAAGATGGTTTTGGTTTTGGTGACATTGCTGTTAGATTTTTGGGTAAACATTGGTATGCTTCTCGAACGAAGGATAATGAGGTGTGAAATTAGATAGAAATAGATACTTTTTCGCAAAGTAGTGTAAATTGAATAGTTCCTAATTAGTCACTCCGGAAACTAGCTTGCGTGTGATCTCTTGAGATTAATTAAACTACAACTATTTGGGCTAATTAGGTTTTGGATGGCCTCTCATTTCAGATACACGGTTTTTGATGATTATTACGCCTAGCGTAAACCACTATGAATTATTTGGCTGTTTTATCCCTTGAGTTCACCATTAATTAGAAACCTAGGCTTATTAAACTTGCAGCGATAACGAAAGAGTTAATTAAAAATACTATCATTCTTATGAAAAGCATTGACATATAAATTAACCTAAGGAACACAAATGGTGATACAATTACTTCCATGTTAGAGGGACTAACTAAAAAAGTTCAACTTACGAGGGTCATCCGGAAAGTAGTACCCGTTCGTACCGCATTAAGTGCTGACGACGCGAGTAGCCGCTGGACGAGGTCAGATAGCTTCAGTGGCTTGTCTGCCTTCTCTGAGCCAAGTTGCGTGACGCTAGCATTGCCTGTGTTGTTTCTGTGATTGTTTACAATGTTTAAAAAAATTGAGAACGCCGCCAGTTGTGAAGTGAGGGCAGTGATTAAATTCCTCAATGCAAGAAACGTTCGCCCATGTGATATTCATCGCCAATTAAAGGAGGTGTATGGAGACAATGTAATGGACGAGTCGTCTGTTCGGCGGTGGTGTCGCAACTTCAACATGGGGAGGGGGAACACACACGACGATGAGCGTTCGGGGAGACCGTCTGTCATTACAGACCAACTGGCGAGCTCAGTTGACGAATTCGTGAGGAACGATCGGCGCGTCACAATTGATGACATCTATGAGCATTTTCCCAATGTTTCTCGAACAATTGTTCATGAAATTGTTAAACACCATCTGCATTATGCAAAAATTTGTGCAAGATGGGTCCCTCGCATGCTTACAGATGAGCACAAAACCAAGCGTATGGCTGCAGCACTGACGTTTTTGGGACGTTATTCTGATAAAGGAGACTCTTTCTTGACTCGCATAATTACTGGTGACGAAACATGGGTTTGTTATGCATCACCTGAGAGTAAACGACAGTCAATGGAGTGGCATCATGCTCATTCACCAAACAAACCAAAAAAAATTCAAGACAGTTCTGTCCACCAGGAAACTCATGGCAACCATTTTCTGGGATCGACGAGGTGTATTGCTTATTGATTTTATGGCCCGTGGAGACACTATTAATGCCAATGCGTATTGTGAAACATTAAAGAAATTACGGCGGGCAATACAAAATCGGCGGCGAGGTCTATTGTCTACTGGTGTCGTTCTCGTTCATGACAATGCCAGGCCTCATGCAGCTGGGATAACACAAAAACTTTTGCAGCAATTCAAATGGGAAACTTTCGACCATCCACCGTATAGCCCGGACTTGGCCCCTTCAGATTTTCATCTCTTTACAAAGCTTAAAGACTTTTTGGCAGGAAAAAGATTTGACAGCGATGAAGAACTTAAAGAAGGAGTGACCCTGTATCTCAATGAGCTGGCGGCGAAGGACTATGCAGCAGGAACACAGAAACTTGTCACACGTTATGACAAATGCCTTAATTTGCTTGGAGATTGTGTTGAGAAGTAGTTTAAAGTATCCTCTTTCAAATAAAATTTTTTATGTTTGTTAATATTTACTTTTGTGTCTTTATTTCACGAACGGGTACTACTTTCCGGATGACCCTCGTATATCTTCTGAAAAGTTTAAGGCTTTTACTACGTAATTTATTAGCACGAAGACTAACTTCATTTATGAAAATGAATTCAATAAATGCAAGGGTACTACTTTTCATTAATTTTAAAAGATTCTCACCAGAGCTTGTGTTTAAAAAAAATGTTTAATATGATCTTGTTCCATCTACAGGAAGATAATAAAACTTTGTGGAACGAGTCATTTCTAATTGGATAGAAATTCTTGTCTTCTTCGGTTAACCACGGAAAACAAATTTCGGTTCATCGTATTTCTGTTAATTCTTGATTTAATCGTTACTAGATCTTTTCAGAGAAAGAATGTTTGTTTTGGGATGATATAAAATAAATTTATAAACCTAGGTAACTCGTAATGCCGTTGAATTTCGTTGGGCACCTACACAATGGAGAATCCCAAGTCACGCTTTAATTCTGCGCATTCGCCCCTCCCCTCTGATCCTCGATAGTCGTAGACCACTGCACCAAAAATGGAAGACAATTGGTGAAATGCGAGCGACGGATTTTAATTAAATCCGCAATCTGGGGAGGAAAGGATGGGGGAAGTGCAGAGGGAGTAATACAAACGGGAGGGAGAGGCCGCGACATCCGGCCAAAGTTATTCAATCGTAGTTTCGTTTCATTTCGCCCCTTTTCCGCTTTCACGACGCGGGGATATATTTCCGTAGTCGGTCTCATTTACTTCACTTCGCCCCCATGACGCGAGCGTGCCAGTAGAAATAAAACCACCACTCAGGGGGCTTACTGGCGTGCTCGCCATCTATTAACCTCACATGAACTATCACCCTACGCTTCTGCATCCTCACCCTCGCCATTCAAACGGTGTATTTTTCCTTCATACTTTCACTCTGTCTATACTCTTTTACATTTATCCTATAAATTCTTGTACCCCTCAAATTCCTTCCCACCTATCACCTCCGAGTCCGAATCCATTCAATCTATTCGAGACTCGTCGACGCCATCGAAGTTATTGTTTAAGTTCATTATTCGTTTAACCGTAGGTGAATGAACACAACAATCCCCGTGAAAATCGTTTCTCTCGTCAGTGGCGAAGCGAGCGCTGTGATTCGAATTTTGTGTGCAAAAGGATCATCAGCTGCCCAAATCGGTCGGGTGTCATGCCGAGTTTATGGACCTACAGTAATGAGTGAAGTAAAGGATTGCTGTCGAGACTACTTAAAACATGTCCGCACAAATTTCATGATGAAGAGCGTGGTAGACGCTGTGTTCAGACCGATGAAATCGCTCAACAAGTGGACCAAGAACTGCGATATGGTCGATAATTGACGATTAGTGCTCTGGCTGGTAAATTTCCTTGGACGCACTACTATTTATACGATTGCTGCGGAAAAGCTTGGAAATCACAAATTGTGGGCAAGGAGAATAGCGAAACTGCTTACCACCCAACTTGAAGAGGAAAGAATATTGAGTGGACGAGAGTTTTTGGACCGGTATACCTGATTACTCTATTGTACGAGGCGTGTTCATAAAGTAAGGCTCGTTTGGTCAAAGGAAAAAATATACTCATATGAAACACATTTTATTGGCACTTTTAGTTAGTTACAAACCTACTTCACTTATCTACATAATCGTCGTTCACTTCTAAGCATTATTCGTACCGTTGCACCAGCTTCTTTAACCCCTGTGCATAGAAATTCGCCGCCTGAGGGTTGAACCAATCGACAACACCATTCTTGAGTTCCTCTTCGGTTTCGAAACGTTGTCCACCGAACCACTGTTTCAAGTGCAAGAAGAGGAAGTAGTGGCTGGGTGTAAGGTCAGGACTGTACGGTGGGTGGTTTAAAGAGTTCCCTACAACCTAAAAACTCTCGTCCACTGGACATTCTTTTTGCTCTTTGTGGTGGTCGGTGAGCATTTTCGGTACCCACCTTGCACGCAATGTGTGGTATCCGAGGTTTTCCGTAACAATATTGTAGACAGTAGTGCGTCCAAGTTGAGGAAATTGTTCAGCCAGGCCATTAATTGTCAATCGACGATCACATCGCAGTTTTTGTTCCACTTGCGAAACAATTTCATCGGTCAGAATACTGGGCCTACCACTTCGCTCTTCGTCATGGACATTTGTTCGTCCATTTTTAAAATCACAGCACCATTGTCTAACCTTTCCTTCACTCAAAACTGTAGGTTTATAAACTAGGCAAATTCCCGATGAATTTCAGCAGCCGACAATCCTTTTACATACAAGAATCGTATGACAGAACGCACTTCACAGCTGGCGGGATCAACGATTGTCGCGGACATTGTTGTTTGCATGCACGGACAAGCAAACGACTTCTGAAACAAAAAAATGCTGCTATAGCTTCTCAATGAATCAGTAGATGGCGCTGCAGGAGCAACACTGTGTTCTGAAGCGCCAATATTTAAATATAAGCAAACGGTACTTACTTTAAGAATACGCCTCGTACATGTACATAAGACGGAGATGACTTGGCCTTGCACCTACTGACTGTCCTCTTCTAACACTTGAAACACTGATTAGTGGACGACCTTTTGGAGACGACGAGGATCTCAAGACCACTGTTATCACCTCGGTCAATTCCCAGACAGCGGACTTCAGTGCTGAGGGATTAAAGAAGCTGGTGCAGTATTACGAAAAGGGCTTACGATAGAAGTGAAGGGCGATTGCGTAGAGTGAAGTAGTTTTGCTGGGAACTAAAACCATCATTAAACACTTTTTCTAACAACTATATTTTTAATGAAAGAACCGCTCTTACTTTTCAAATGTGCTTCTTGAATGTAAGCTGATCTTATGCTTAGTATTCATTGGTTTTCTTCTCCATCCTTTTGTTGATGATTCCAAGTAACGCTTGTATGCCGCGTGTAAAGTCAAGCTTTTAGTACTATAGTACTCATATATATTTTTTTCTGTATTATGAGCGAACGACTACCGACGTCCATTGCGTCGTTAGGGAAAGTCGAACAAAATTTTAAATGCGGGATATTTGTGAATGATTTCGAGTGGATGAAACCACAAGTCTCATTCATTTCGCTCTTTATCAAAAGATTCCAAGGGATCCATCTCATCCGACGGATAGCGTAGTGGGCTGCGATTGCAATCAACCAAGAGGTGATCAAAACTCAATCGATGCCGAGATATGATCCTGGCTCTTTGGCTTGGGAAGCAACCGAATGAGTCACCCTACAATTTCCCTCCCCGGGAAGAAAAGAAGGTCATGCCGATTATTAAGCTGCAAACTGTTTCGCCAATCACGGACTGTTTGGCTTCCCTTAAGAGAAGCCAAACTTACGATCCCTCGTACGTGAGATTGCTTGTGTGGATTCGTTTCCACTGCGCAAATCAAAATTAGGAGTCTCATCCGAGGTTAAGTGCTGGTCAAAATAAATTATATGTCGCCACAATTAAAAGTAACATTTATTTTTTTTTAATTGGGGAACGGTTCGCGTACGCCACACTTCTTTCCGGGGCGTCAGGATGCAGTCGGCCATGTTCTCGCGGCCGGAGAAAAGAAAACTTGCGACGGGGGTCTTTTCTCCTTTTGCATTCCCTTCCCGACAAACCCTCACCACCCCTTTCCTTCTCTCCTCGCCCCACATGCCCGAGTCGCTTTCGCCGGAAGTTACCCTTTTCCCCCCCTCCAATATCCCTGGGCTCGCGCCCCAGACCCTTCACCCCTTTCCAGACTCGCTGCAGCGGCTTCATTTGCCGGACGGGGCTGGGGAACATAACAAAAATTTTTTTTTCCGGGAAGCGAGAAAACAAAAGGAGACCGTCACTCGACGCCGGGAGGCCTTCCTTCTGTGCTTCGTCCATAGCGGGCGAGAGAGAGAGAGAGAGATGGAAAGCGAAAACTTTCGCGTGTTGGAAAAGAGTTGGTTTTTCTGTGCCGGGAAGAGTGCGAGGGACGTTTGGTAAGGGGATCCGTTTGCGCCGTCTGCGAAGGTCTGGATCGAATGCCTAAACGACCACCCCTCACGATCCGTCCGTCTGGTCGCGCCTAATCTCATGTGTCTGCGTACTGCTTGCGCGCGCGCGTGTCTGTCTGAGCGTTCACGCTTGTGTGTGTGTGTTTGGGGGGGGTCGAGGAGGGGGAGTTACTCGCGTTATCCCCGACTCGACGTCGTCGGAAGGGGTTTTAATGGAGACACATGAAGTGGCAGGGGGTGGTGATGGTTGGGTGTGCGTGGGGGGGGGACTGTGTGGGATAGGTGGGCGGGTAAGGTCTTTTTTTTGGCATCGCGGGATGGATGGAGTTTTGAGGGAGGAGGGGTCTGGGCTTCGGTCTCCGGTCTCGCTTTGCCAGCGGCGTAGACGTCGTGGGTTGGTGGTGGTGCTCAATTAATTGAGCTCCCCTCCCTTTCTGGTTCCTCCGCCCTTGGCAGCCTTCCCTTCTCATCTGTCGCCTTCGCCACGACCCACACGTCCAGGGCCAACTTCCTCTCCCTCTCGAAATTTTTCCTCCTCCTCCACCCTTAACCCACCCTACACAAAACCCCTACGGACTCACGCCAGGCTTTCCCCTTCCCGGTCCTCCTCCCTCCCAGATTTCTTGGGTGGTTATGTATCTCATGACGGCGTTTATGGGATGACGGAAAGGCTTTTTCACATCGCTTCCGCTGTTCGGCCGATTTTCGGCGATGGGATGACGTTTTTGAAGGAACGGGTTTTGCGTGACGTTTGCGGACTGAATGGACCGATCCTCAAGACACTCAAGAGGGAACGGAGACATTTGCAAAATAAAAGCGTCGTTCGTGGTCGTCGCTACTTTTCGGACGAAATGCCAGTGTCGCGTCCCGGTGGAAATAGCTTCTCGACTTTTGAGCTTCGAGACCATTCTTTTGAAAAAATGTTTTCACGTGACACAGAGGTATTTCATTGTGTTAATATACTCAAAGGTGAATAAGTTTTGTCGGCTGCATTAGCAATTCTGAGTCATTTGGTGTACAAACTCAAATGAATTTTAATAGTATTTTTATGTCTTTCCGGAATTAAATTCTCCCCGAATTATCCCAAGCATGTTGATTACTCAAAATGTTTACCCATGTAAATGAAATGCTTCCGGGGCCATGCGTTTAATATCCAAAGAATTTTATTACTCGGCACAGGGTGCATATGGCTTTTTATTGACTCAATTGTCGGGCGAGATTGATGGATTCATTTCAATGCCATCTCGCTGATGCCTGAGCTCGTATGGCTCTGTGAGCATGCGATGCTGTGGCATGCATAAAATTCCGCAAGAGGAGAAAGAAACTTAACCATTGATATTTAAGTTTCAGATTCTGTCTATTGGTAGAGCAGGAAGCTAACTTATAGAATGTGATTGATAACTATTTTATTCGAGTCCTTATATTTTTTCAATTAAAATTGTTGTTAAATTTTGCTTGAAACGTCATATAGCATAAATACCATTCTTGACGTCATCCCTCGATATTTATCAAATACCAGCTACAATGGCTATTTTTATGAGAGTGAATGTCTTCAGAGTTTAACGAAGAAAGTTGATGATATGAGAAATACAATGTAGTATCTTGGGGGAATATTGGCACTTTTAGTAGGCATTCAGTCTCTATTTCAAAAATCAACGTTCCGAGGTAGGATGTTTTCTTAAAAACATGTCACAACGTTAGTGATCAACAGACACCATATATGTGAAAATGATATAAGTCCATGAATAAATGTTGGTATTCACCTAGATCCAATGTAATCGAAGTTGATAATCAGAAAGCCTATAGTGAAAAATATTAAATGATTCCAAAATTTCGAGAAATAAGAATAAAGTTAACGGTTTTCTCTGCCAATAAATGTTTCCGGTGTTAAACACAACTTTATCGGCTAACTAGTGTAGGGTGTTAAACCGGAACATTCGTGTATTACTGTCGGAAACTTCATCAGCATCTCGTTACACTTGCTTTTTTACCAAAACGTTTCTGGACGAAATCGACAATTCCTTAAAATAATTGGACGAGAGAAGTTCGAGGCTAAAATCTTTCTGATTTCTTATGCGTTAAAAATGTATATTACACATTCGAGGGGTAATAAAAAGTATTTGCCTGTTTTTCATACCGTGCCGAAACCTACCAGACTGTTCGAGGAACACGTCTAGAAGGAACACGTCCCCCTGCCACACACCTTTTTGGTGGCTCGCAGGGTATTTATGTAGATGTAGATGTAGAAGTTGTCTATGATCCAACTCTAAAGACAACGTTCAAACGCCAGCTAGTTACTTAGTTATGAATGGGAAAATGCTATTAATTTTATTGATAATAATAAAACAAATTATTCCTAAATTCCAATATTATCAATCTTTTCACAGCATTATCCTTTGCGCAAGGAGTCGCTTCACAAAGAAGAAAAGTTGAAATGTGCTTACTGTTAAAATGGAATAATTATTTCATTAAGGTAAATAGGTCGTAATATTAATAGAACGTATGGTTTATTACTAAAGTAATTAGGCATTTGACGTAGTAGAAATTTGACAATAGTTGATGATTTGAAAAAAGAAGTATTAATAATGTGATTGATACATAAATCACCGCAAAATATTTTAAGGTAAACGCTTTTAAATAATTACATCAAGCCATAGTTAACTTAGAAAAACTCTCAAGGAACTTAAAAAGTGTCTACATAGACTTAATGCCATGTAATTTCATGTACATTTAAATAATATTCGTCTAGTTTGGGTGATGACATTCAATCCACATTTTCCTTCAAGTAACTTTTTCGTAGCATATAAGGCAGTATTGAACTAATATCAATGAGTGTTAAGTGCATTAAAAACTAAAAAACATACGTAAATGTCATTATTCTCATTCCATTACTATATTTTGGCCTTGGTGTTTACTTTCAGGGTTCAAAACAATTTTTCTTATTACAAACGTCAAACATTAATCTCGTATTATTAAAGCGAACAAATAGAGTTATGCAATATTAACAGTCAAACTCTTGAATTAACGTAAACGGCGTACGATATCATGAATGCATTGACAAAATTCAAGATAGAATATTAAATAATAAAGTATAATTGAGTTTATAGTCATGGAATTTTCAAATTATACATTAAAATTGGTATTTTTAAAAAGTTCGGTAAATTTTTGGTGTAAGGTCGTGAACTTTTAATATCACCTCAATAATGGGCGTGCTACTTTAATGAGCACAAAATTAAGGAATCAGCAAGGTTGTTTCCCAAATGTACCACAATTAGTATTGATGCCAAGAATAAATAACATGATTTCTGTCCGGTGGATAATTTCCTTCGTTAGCTCCTTCTACGAAGTTTTTCTTTTCATAATGATACCCAGGAAGATAAAGAGATATCCTTACTTGGGGTTTCTCATTCCCTTTTCTTAATGACGCCCAGGAAAAGTGGAGTATCCGTGGATGCTTTATATATATATATATATATATATATATATATATATATATATATATATATATATATATATATTATTTTTATATTATTGAAAGTCCTTCGTTTCTGAAATAGTCTTGGACGATCCAATCTCGCTTATTGAACTTAACAAATCATGTTTTCCGAATGATACATGGTATAAATCCACGCCATATTTAACATTTAACTCAACAGTTTAACAGGTGAGGATGAATTAATTCTTAAACCCAAGAGCACGGCGTGAAGGCAGACTGCTTTCCAATGCCGCGCAGTTTCCCAGGATATTCTGGCATCCTAAAACTCGCTGCTAAGGGGTTCCCAAAAGCGTCGCCTTTCAGTGAGTAACGGGACGACAAATTCGTTAGACTTCCTCGCTCCTCTATACTAAATTCATTCGCAGTTAACAGTTTTCTTAAATAGTCAATGTCGATTTCCATCAATAACGATAGTTGTATGTCAGGCCGTTCATTCTGGACCATCTTAAAGACGTCTAATTATGACAAAACCTTTCCAAAAATAGGCATTTTTATTTAGAAGGTTCTGCAACACCAACTAAATGATTATTTTTTCAAATTTTCAATGAGAAAAAAAATCAACTTAATTTAACTTTTTATATTTTGTCCCAGAACTTATAATTTGCGGATTTGGTTAATAATTTTCCAAATTCTTAAATTAATTAATGAAATGTTTTTGCGGGTAAGGTTAATCTTTTTACCTTAGCAATGCTATACCCAAATGAGGAAGTACTAGAAATGGTGGGGGAGGAGAGGGGTTTGTTGAGAGAAATCCTATGGAGGCAGGAAAAATGGATGAAAGGCGTATTGAGCGGTAGTGGAATGTTGAAGAGGGTAATAGAGGGGAGAATGTTGGGCAAGCGAGGTAAGGTTAGGAACAGGATAGGGATGTTGGACGGGATGAAGGGAGGAAAGAAGTACACCGAGATGAAGAGGGACCTGATATAGATTAGTTTGCTGGGTGGGAAGTCACAAAATGTTTATTTGATAGTTGTGTCCATCCAAAAACCTACCTTAACCGGTAGATTACCTTAAAAAATGCTATACCCTTCGATTTTCTTCAAGTTTGTGTCCATTGCGAATAATTAAATTGCCTTTTGTAGGTTGATGACTAAAGTTTGCTTACGTGCTGAAAAAAAATCGTTCGCGAGATTTTAATGGACATGCGCCTTTTGAGGCACCGCACGACTATTGTAAGCAATTGATAAGATATAATTGGATGGTCTCTTTTTATTGCTCTTATCTTGACCTTATTCTACTCAGTGACTAAATGCACTTTTCTATTTCCACGGCAGTAAACTCTTAATTATGTTTGAGACCTTTTGCTTTTCCTTTGGCTCCTTTAACTGTTACGCTTTGTCTTTTCATTTGATTTACTCAAATAAAATGGGCCTAATTGGTCCTATAATCAGGTAAACTGGATACTTTTCTTTTGAAAAATCCTGGGCTTTTCAGGTGGGAGTACCTACCGCATTGGTAGTACCTACCGTTATAATTTAGATATTATGCTCCTGTGTTTAGATTTTATTATTTCTGTGTTCTCTCGTTGTTCTCAACTCCAAGGAAACGCTTTCTTCATTGATGTGATGTGGTTCACTTCAAAAGTTGGTGCTTTGTCCGTTTATAGTATGACATGGATGCGCAACGATTATTTTCTCTGATAATCACACCTCTACGGTACATGAGCATCTAAAGATTTTGATAAGTTGGTTTTTTATACGATTTCGCATAAGAATATGAATGACGTACTGTATTTACTCCATGGTTTTTGTTTTGTTCCTTAGTTTGAGTACACTCTTTTGTCGGTGTGGTGATTCTACATTTTATGAATCTTTGGCTACATGTGCTCCTTCATGTCGGCGACCAATGAGAAGACTTCGCCATCACAGTAATTATCCATCAACGTTTTAAAGTGTTTTATTTTCGCGTGAAATCAACACAGTTAGAGTATTTTCTTAACAATTCAAAACTAGTGGAGCTTAATCTAATTTTGCAAAGATTTTTCTTCTCAAATATACAAAAAGCGTTCTTTCCATAAATAAGAGAGAACCAAATAAAATTATCTGTGAATACCGAATAAAATATTCGGTGCAAAATACTTGGGGGGGGGGTATTCGGGATATACCATCAAGAACGTGAAAATTTGGGGTTAAAAGGAAGTTATTTTGAGGGTGACAATATAAAATTGTTATTCTATTTTAATGAAAAAAACAAAAAAAGCAGTCTAATTACTTAATTTACAGACCTCGTAAGATTCCCGCGTGGCATTAGACGTGAGAAGAAATGCAAACGGTGTCATAAGCCTCAGTTGTCGTAGTACAAACTGGTAAATTAAAACTTAAAATGGAGCGATTATACTTTGCATGAAATTTAATTACCCCTTAAATCCTGAATGACTTCCTCACTGTTCCCATCGCTGGCTCTTACGCTAATTTATTGAAGAAGAGTTATTTGGAGGAATAGGAGAAGAAATAAAAGAAGTAACGACCATGAATAAGTATTAGCTTCATTTATCTGAAAAATAAAATATTAGGCTCTTGTTAGTAGATCTTCCATTCCCTGCTCCATAAATTTCCCTCCCCCCTCAGCCTCCAGACTCTTATCTCTTCCTGATTCCATTAAATTAACATACATGCATGCACACTCGTCTCTTCGCCCATCCTGACTTAATTTCTTTCTCCATGCCCTTCAACGGTCCCCTTAAGGTGGTTACTTCTACGAAACTCTAGATTCTAATAAAAATCTTAAATAAATAAAACTCTATGGCTGAATTGCTTTATTGTCATTGTTGCTATCGCTAACGCTAAGCTAAACATTAAAATAGGAGGGGAAAAAATAGTGCAGGTAGAACAGTTTACGTATCTCGGAAGTGTTTTGGACCAACATGGTCAAAGTAGTAGGGACGTAAGGAGACGAATTGCGCTAGGCAATGAGGCTTTCTCAAGGAGGAGGGAGTTGATGACGGGGACGTTGAGTAGGGAGGTTAAGAAAAGACTCTGATATGGAGCGTAGCTATATACGGCGTGGAAACGTGGTCACTGAAGCAGGAGGATAGACGTAGATTGGAGGTTTTTGTAATGTGGGTGCGGAGAAGAATGAAGAAGATGAAATGGACCGAAAGAAAAACAAATGAGGATGTACTATAGATGGTGGGTGAGGAGAGGGGCTTGTTGGGAGATATCTTATGGAAGCAGGAAAAATGGATGAAAGGCATATTGAGCGGTAGTGGGATGTTGAAGAAGGTAATAGAGGGGAGAATGTTAGGCAAACGAGGAAAGGGCAGGAACAGGATAGGGATGTTGGACGGGCTGAAGGGAGAAAAGAAGTACACAGAGATGAAGAGAGACCTGATGTAGAGTAGGTTGCTGGATTGGGTTTTGTTGGGAGTCAGAAAATATTTATTTGGTAGTTGTGTCAATCCAAAAGCTATCTTAACCTGAAGATTACGTAATAATAAAAATAAATAATATCGCTAACTTCCTTAAGTCGTATCCGAATGGGTTTTCACGCCTTGGGTACCAATTAATGCCACACCCACTCCCTCTTGCCTCCCGCTGTTCCCCTCAAAATCCCCCTCGCATGCTTTAGAGAACTGCACGCGCCTTCCAAAGGCGTCATTTCTGCATCACCGATGGCGATTGTCTCGGCCCCGCGAGAGAACGAGTTACCCCCGTCCTTCCATCCCTCCCCCACCCCCGCTATATCCCCTCGGGCGTCGCCGGGGGTTGGTGGGGGAGGGGAAGTGGTGCGTGTGCGTGCACTTCTGCATTATTTTTTTGCGTTCGGTTTGCTTATCCAGGCTCGTTTTGCACGCAAGCTATATTTTCTCCTCCACCACCGGAATCCCTTTGAAGTTCGCCGCCTCACATTCGTGGCGCTCCCGTCGTGTCCCTTCCCTCTCCCACCCTCTCCTCTTTTCCGACTTAGAAGACGGGGATCTGTGCGCGTCCGCAACAGGCTTTTTTTTCCCGACCCCTCTCTCTTTCTCTCTTCACCTCTCGACATCTCCCTTCCCTCTCATATTTGCCGAGTTTTTGTTTTTGGGAAAATTGTCTTGTTCCTGCTTGGAGGTTGGAACTGCCCAGTGAAAATCGTCAGGTTGGAGAGTTTACCTGCAGCTCTCCAGAATGTAAATTTGGAAATTACGTCTCGGGAAAGTTGTTCTGAACGCCGTTTGGTGGGAACAAAAATCATTTGTTAGTTTCCCCCTGTACTGATGTTATATTTAGGTGTGCCCATGTTATTTTAAAGTGTAAAACTATGTTTGATTTAAACTGAACCAATAACTATCGTCCACTTTTTGAATTTTGTTCACTAAAATCTTTTGGGTGTATACCTTACATTTCAATGTAAAGAAATCTTTTGTACATTTGGGATTTGATTCAAATATTAAAGAGTCCAATTTCATATTATATATAAGTAATCGACGTTATTATCTGAAACCTAGCCATTAAAAATTATCAACCAAGATAGTCAATCGATGGCACTATTACACTGATAAAAGTTTTTCTGTTTTCCATATCTTCATGCTTCATTTCTATGTTGTTTCCTTGAGCCCTAGCGCATCGTGCTTTATTCCGTAATCGGCAGTTACAGGTACCAGTTCGAAAAGAACGTGATGACTCGGTAGAATTACGCATTTCTGGAACACGGATGTGTGGGAATAAGAAAGTGATCTTTGCAGTTAGAAGACTAGATTAAAAGACAGCAATGAGAAAAGACAGTTCGCTAAAATCCAATTATATAAAACGGAGAAATTTCGCAAGACTTCTTTGTATATTTAATAAAAGACGTTTATTTGAACCTATGGAGTGTTAACTTTTAAATACTTTGTAAGAGTACCAACACATATTTTACCCTCTGAGGCAGTGCCCGAGTTACAAAACTGTTTATACATTTAACAAATATGACTGTAGCTTCACTTTATCGGGATAATTTACCTTAATAATTACGGCTCTGATGTGAGAATAAATATAATTTTTCTTATATTATTTATCTGCTTTTCTACACCACAGTGTTAAAGCCTCAGGCTCTGTAAGATCTAAGCGAATAGATCGTTGGTCTTTTTGATGTCATTTCAATTCGTTTGCTCAGATTTCATTCCAGTCTTTTTGCCAAATATGCTATATTCTGCCTGATTTAAGAGGAAATTGTGAATACATTATTATAATAGGCCTGTGTGGTTGTGTATTGTAAATCAAATAACTGCCGGAGAAGCTGCGACATTTTCTTTAACGTTAATCTGCCAGAAAATGCAGGAACTTAATAGTGTAAAAATCATTCCCGGTTTAAGGCCAATGATTTGTACAGTATGAATTTCCTACACTTCGATAATCATAACGACTTTTATCAAAAAAGAGATTCCTCTAACAAATGCATTCTGTCAGACGTTGTTGGTCATATCTGTTTATTCTCATTATCATCGCCGGATAAAACTTCAGTTATTTCTTAGATAACAACTAATTGTGGGTTGCGGTGGTCCAGTGGGTAGAGCGTTGGACTACTGACCCGGGTTCGATTCCCGGGCGAGGCACTCTGGGCACCTGCAGCTCCATCCAGGTTAGTTGATTTTTCGGGTACCAGATCTTCCTGGGATCTTCGAGCGTTATTATTCTATTTTATCGCCAAATCGCCGAATATATATATATATATATATATATATATATCGCACAGTTTTATAATACTATAGAACGACTTCTTCATATTTGCAGTGAGGTGAGTAACTAGACATTCGCCCCGATGTATCACTGTGTTAGTCATTTATATTTTGAAATGAAATCTGTTTTGAGTCGGTGGTGCGTGATGTGGCGATAATAAGTGTGGCTTTTGTGAGGATTAAGGAGGGAGAAGACTATATTTTTAGAGTACAACATATGACTGAAACTTGTTTATCATGAACGCTCAAGGAACTATCTTTCCTTTCATTTTGCGAAGTTTAGTGTGACTGTGGAGGGATGGGGGTAAAGGCTCGCCGTTCATCCTCAAGGAATAGCCCTCATCCGAACATATTCTTCGAAAACTCACTCTTTCGAGGAGGGATTTGTGTGTGGAGAATTTTGGAGAGGGCTAAGAGGAGGGATCGTCGCGGGACTATAAGGCTTAAAAGGCGGGGGTGAGATCAGAAGGAAGAGTATATCAGCTGCTCACGGAGAAAAAAAGGACGACGCGATACGCTCGAAAAAGTTAGGGCTAAATGATACCCGTCTGGGATCCAGTTCGGCAGATATCCGGGTCATGTCCGTCTTCTAAGAGCGAAGGATGAAAAGAGTATGAATGCTTCGAGGAAGAGGTCGAGGTATTGTGTTAATCGCGCTTCTTCTTTTTCCCTTCCTTTAAGCTGGCACACGGCAGAAGTGGAAGATACTTCTTTTTGGGTTTGTAATCCGGTATTTGTCCATTGAGCGTGACTTAAAAGCAAATGCTCACAAAGGAGAGTGCTTACTTTGTTCCATCCTCATCACTCATTTCTCTCCTGTCCTTTTCCCTTCCCTCTGATGCAATTCTCTCGTTTTTAATAAGGGCTAGGGGTGTCTATAAAGTCCAAATATAACTCGTCCTCCTGTTTCGGAAATCTTCCGAGAATTTCACCTCTAATTTTGAAATAAATATGTACTGCTAACATAGAATCGCCTCAAACAGAAAACCGGACCAAAAAATTCGTTATTTTGCACCTTAAAACGTCTGCCATAATTGTCATTCATGATGTTCCTTTGGAAGGGCGCCGCAATATTGATTTGAAAAATCAAATAATTTTTTTCTTCATTTAAGGAAAAGTACGCGGAAATGATATTGCGAGAAAATTCCATGATTTCCTTGAAAGATAGAGTAGAGGGTAACATTTAAATGTCACAACTATATATTGCAGTTGAAATTATGTAAAAAATAGAAATTATCACATCTATGCAGACGTATCTAGAAATATAATTTGTCAATTATTTATGCAAAATGAGAACTCTAGGGAATGATCTAGAGAAAGAGAAAATAATCCAGAAAAATCGCTCGCTCTGTTACCAGCTGGGATAAGTTCAAACGCGAAGGCAGTAGATAAAATTTATTAGATAGTCTTTCCTATTAATACACGCTCGTGATTATTTATTTGGCATTCTTGAAACTATTTAAGTATTAAAAAACCATATTTAAAACGATGCTTTTTACTGAATTTAAAAAAAAATTGAAATTGGGGTTTTAAAAATCTGATTGACGCTGAAAGAAGCTCATGACTTTTAATTTATTTTTGGCTTTGATGAAAATTTCGGCTGCTACGTATTTCAGCATTTTCCCGACTATAATATAACTTCGTTAAGTTTGACAATTACCTTGTTAAAATTTATCGAAAAACTCTTTTTTTTTGCTTGATAACAAATTGAACTACAAAGTGAAAACTAAATATGACTTACTCCTTACAATAGGACAAGAAAATGCATTGTAATAATGCTTTGAAAGTTACATAATTTATGTTGTAAATTCCCCAGATTCAAAAGGCCGTTGATTCCTCATTAGTCGAGGTTTACTATAACCTCTTCCTACGCATTATTAAAATTTTTGGAGTGGCAAAATACTTAGTGAATATTAAAATTATATTATCATCATTTTGAATTATGATTTTTAATTTTAATTATATCTTTTCAATTCTTGTAAAATCGCAATGTTTTAAATCAATTCTTAATGTTTTAGATGTTAAAAAAATAACGTACTTTCAAATTAATATACATCCAGAAGACACGCATTACTATTCTAGTAGGAGAAGGAAAGTGGGATTTTAGCTAGAAATACCTCGCAGTGGATAATCATATCGTTCATGGAAATATTTCTTTTCTGTATTTAGAAACCACATCGACATGCCTTGAAATTAAAATTCGCTTACTCTCAAAGCATGTTCATTTCATATTTATGTTTACCATAATCCTTAGATCTTTGATAAATTTTTCACCTGCCAAACCCACCGTCTTGGCTCATACAATACTCCCTTTTGAAGAGATAAATTTCATTACTAAATCCCTTTCTGAAAGTCGCAAACATTTAAGAGTTTGGGATTCTAAAGATGTGGCAAATAAAAAATGAAAAATGTAGAACAAAGGAAGGTGACTAAGAGAGAGAGAGAGGGGGAGGGAGAGAGAGAGAGACAGGGGGGAGGGACGAGCTTTTAATAATAGAGGAATAAGAGTATAGGGAGGGGAGAGAAATATCATCTTCTCACTTTGACGCGCCCACCTTGGAATTATACCTTCTAAAAGTTTGTTTTTCTGCATGTCTGTTTTTTTACACTTCGCCTAAATCGCCGAGTAAACTATATGCTGAGGGGAGCGGGACGTACTAAGAAGAAGGTGACGGTAAAGAACTTGCGAATCGGGAAAGAAAGAATTTTAGCTGGGAGTGAAACGGCGGGGAGGGTTTTATTTAATTCTCCGGAAAGAAGATAGTAGGGGATAAAAAAAAGAGAAAGAATTTAAAAGGGTAAAAAGGCGGCGGACGAGAGCATTGAGAAAGGTCTTATCTTCACCAGCTCTTCTCCCTCCACGTTCCGAGATTAAATTCGAGAAGGAAGGGGCAAAGTCTCTCCAGCTGGTTTTACGGCACACACAAAATTAATAAAAAAAATATTTCGTCGGCAAAGGGATTTATTCAAGCGTCAATTTACATTTTAAGTGATCTAAAAATAAAATGACTCAATTTTAAAACCCATTTCAGGGAATCAGCGGATACTTGGGTATGTGTACGAAATATTTGAATCGTTTTTTTTTTAATTGCAGTTTATTATATAAATCGCCATGGTGTCCTTGGGATATATATTCGGGCTCAAAATTAATGACGGAAGACTTTTAAGTTTTTCCGAAAAGAGTTTATCATGGAAAGGAAGAATCAAATGAAATTTAAATTAGCAAGACTAAAATATTCTCTACAAATACTGTTAAGTTTAGGCTTTTATTTATCAGTTGTTTTTACCAGAAAGGTGTCCACAAAATTTCAATCGTAGTTCACTCATAAATTGATGCATTTGGACTGATTTAATGTGATGAAATTAATGGTTAAAATATTTATGAAAACGTGTTTTTTATAACGTTAGTTATTGTTTCCTCCTTTCTTCTCTGAATTTAAATCGTGCGCGTAATGTTCCGTAAGGGTACATGAGGAATAATTAGGTTCGTAATCTCACAAAAAATTTTTTTTCAACAAAAGAATTTTTTACTGGCGGTTTTTTTTCCCTACAAACCTACTTCAATTGTCTATCCATAATTGCCCTTCACTTCTAAGCACTTATCGTAACCCTGAACCAGCTTATTTTATCCCTCACCGCTTGGGAATGACTTTGAAAAAAAAAAACTGAAAAAAAGTTCGCCACCTTGGAATTGAACCAAGTGACGACAGCAGTCTTGAGTTCCGCGTCGTCTTCAAACGTTGTCCACCAACTACTACGTATTTAAATTGCCATAATAGATAATAATCACTAGGTGCAAGGTCGGGAAACGCTCGTCCACTCAATATTATTTGCTCTTTGTATTGGTTGGTAAGATTTTTCGGTACCAAACTTTCATACAACTAGTGATATCCGAGCTTTTACGTAACAATCTTGTAAATAGTGGTGCCTACTGCGAGAGAAAATTCATTAGCTAGAGTACTGATCGCCAATCGTCGATCATACTATATGTCAGTTCTTGGTCCACTTTTTGAATGATTTCACCTGTCTGGATACCGAGTCTGCCACTCCGCTCTACATTATGCACGTTTGTGCGGCGATTTTTGAAGTTTCGACTCCATTCGACTCCATCCAAACTTTTCCTTCACTCGTCACTGTAGATCCACAAACTAGGCACAACTCCCAATGAATTTTGGCAGCTAATGATCCTTTTAGATTACAAAAACCGAATCACAGCATACACTTGGTAGCTGGCGGTAGCAACGGTTTGCGCGGACATTTTTATCTGCATTCACCGGTAATAAAACGACTATTTAGTCAAAAAAAATAACTTCAGTGGCTTCGGAAACAATAAAAACTGGCCCTCTATGCGTACATCTTTGCTCTGACCCGCTAATATTTAAATATAAGAAAATGGTCCTTACTTTTCGAATAGACCTCGTTGAACATAATCCTAGAATAATTGTTTACAATCTCGGGATCATCAAATTGGAATAACTCCTCTATGTGTGCAATGTGGCCGGTATTATTAACTCAGAGCGTGTGACTTAGTACATTTAAGTATTCCTGCCATATGGCATTGATTGTGTGTGCATCCTACGTAACACGTATTTTATTAATGAAATTTGCCCTTAATTTATTTTACTGTCCTGAGAAGTTCACTGTGCCTCAAGCTATGCCCAATCTATCTCGTTCTCTTTTTCTGTGTAGCCCTCTGCCCTCCGACCTTTTCCTGCGCTGCTTTCCCGTTGCGATAAAAATAAGCAAAAATTAAGATAATTAAGGGAGAAAATTAGTTTAATTCAGCCATGCTTCTGACAGCCTCTTTTTTTGTCGCTGGAATGCCTTGTAATTAGGACTCATTAGTTATGTGAACCTGGGCGTATCAAAATCATTACGATGAACTTATTTTTCTTGGATTTTTCCTAATCATGAAAAACATGTCCTATGTTAGCGTGCTGGTCAAATTTTAATGGCCGTTTCGTTTGCGATGCGTGATGACGTAAGATAGAGTTATTTATTGAGGTTTTCTTGCGAAAATAATACGTAAACATACTCTCCTCCCATTTCGGGGCGGCCCAGAGAGACGGAATTACCACCCTCGCCCTCTGGATTTTTCCTCCTGAGCGTTGAGCAGGAGACGGAAACTCGACTTCCCCCCCCTGTCACAGCCCCTTTAAGAAGTGATGTGCGTGCGTGTTGTCAAGCTGTGCGGGACGGAGTGCAAGTGTCGGGGGATTAATCCACCGTCGATGAGAAGGGAAAACGCTCCTCCTCTCTCCCGCCCTCCCTCGGTTGCCTAAAAGTCCTCAACTCCCCCAAAGTCCTCTCCCCTCTTGTGTGTCACCTTCCCGCGCAGTCGGGTTAAGAGACGGACGACACCCATCTTGCTAATGAAAGCATCGTCGTGTCCTCCTTATGATAACGAGACACCACCCTCCCCTTCCTCCTTCTCGTCCAAATCTTCCTCTCATCTTTGCTTCCTTCCTCGCCATGGGAATAAAAATATGAAATTCGAAAACATAAAAGGAGAGATGACGGAGCCTAAAGAGGAAAAAAACATACGAATATAAATAGACGGGACTCTTTTGGGTTCTGAGGGCCCTGCCTGTTTTTTTTTTGCGAGGCGGCATCCCTTTGGCGCCCTTTGTCATATCTTTGTTTCTCTCACTCATTCGTCTTTCCTTCGCCCTTCCCACCCTCTCCTCCTTTCGTCGATAAGGAAGGGGTGGCCTGTCAGAGACGACAAGGGTGCTGAGTTTGAAGAGTACACTGGAGACAGAGCGTTATGCTATTTTCTGGCAAGGACTCGCGGCGTCTGGGACGGGTTGACCCCAATGCTGTGCGGGATTATGGCGACGCTTACGGCATCATAACCCAGGGAGAATGTCTGCGACCTCATTTCATTAAGCCGCTTGCGTAATGAGAGGTGCGCATTTGGGCGGCGCTGTCATTCCCCAAAGCGGAAGATGTTACGTTCTCCATGAAGCTAGTTATCAAAACATATGCCATGATGTGATGGTTATTTTTATCGATAAAGCAACCTCGATACTGGGCACCGAGTACGATTCTGATAAGTATATACGAAACTTTTCCATTCGTATGCATAGAGTAAATATTTATAAATATTTTATCCAGATGCACGCTTACTGAAACATAGGAATTGGGACAACTGCTTAGTGAAAATAAATTTTAATCACGTTGAAGCGTAAAAAGTAAATAATTCTGTAATTATCCTGCTTTAACTTATTTACATAATGCAAGTCCACTATGCTAATGGATCATTAGCTTTTTTAAATGAAAACAGCTTTTCAAAAAATCATTGCTGTTCATTAAACTAGTCCTGTTATCTTTAAAATATTATGTGTATGAAAATGAATTCGAGAGAAACTCAATAAAGATAGTTGCATCATATTTCAGTTTATCTATGTTTAGATGGAGTTTCAGATAAACCATGTTTGCAATATATTCGTTGTGTCGTATTTGTAGTGTATCCACCCTCTAGCCTCTTAAATCATTTCTATTTGGAGTCTTAAGCAATAGTATTACCGATCATCTTTTTAGAAAAGTGATGGAAAGACTAAAAGACAATTTAAAATACACGAATAATCCATTGATTTACTTTTATTTTACACTGGTACTTGTCCAATCAGTTTCTATTTTTTCCTAAGTTTTTCATCATTTTTGTAATAATTAAATTTTTTATATCTATGATCAATCAGGAATTCTATGCTGATAAGGAAGTGAAAACCACCTTTAAGGCGAAGTTTAGTTAGATCGATAGGTTTTCGTTGTCTATGACAGAATCTCTTTGTAACCCGAAGGACGTTCGGATTTCATCATTAATTTTCAATTTATCTATCATTTTGTCAATAAAAAGTCATAATTTCCGAATAATGTGTGACTAAATTAAGTCTCAAAATATTTTTCATATGTTTAAAGGATTTTTACCGCGATTTTATATATAATTTTGGAAAAGAATTCTCATAACCATAGTCATTTCGCAAATATGCACGTCAGCGGCGTGTGGTATCTTTTATTATTATTATTATTAGGTAATCTACCGGTTAAGGCTGGTTTTGGATGGACACAACTATCAAAGAAATATCTTGTGACTCCAAATAGAGCACAATCCAGCAACATACTCTAGTCCCTCTTCATCTCCGTGTACTTCCGTCCTCCCTTCATCCCGTCCAACATCCCTATCCTGTTCCTGCCCTTTCCTTGTTTGCCTAACATTCTCCCCTCAATTACGTTCTTCAACATCCCACTACCGCTCAATATGCCTTTCATCCATTTTTCCTGCTTCCATATGATATCTCCCAACAAGCCCCTCTCCTCACCCACCATCTATAGTACATCCTCATTTGTTTTTCTTTCGGTCCATTTCACCTTCTTCATTCTTCTCCGCACCCACATTACAAAAACCTCCAATCTACGTCTATCCTCCTGCTTCAGTGACCACGTTTCCACGCCGTATATAGCTACGCTCCATATCAGAGTCTTTTCTTAACCTCCCTACTTAACGTCCCCGTCACCAACTCCCTCCTCTTGAGAAAGCCTCCTTGCCTAACGCAATTCTTCTCCTTACGTCCCTACTAATTTGACCGTGCTGGTCCAAAACACTTCCGAGATACGTAAACTGTTCTACCTGCTCTATTTTTCCCCCTACTATTTTAATGTTTAACTTAGCCTTTGTCTATCTGAAAAATCGCATAACCTTTGTTTTATTAATATTGATTCTCATCCCATATCGGTCGAACTGAACCTCCAATTCACTCAGCAATGCTTCCAACCCCTTGGCTGACTGACAACCTAGATCTTCGTCATCAGCAAACCTAAATGATTTTAGGAATTCCCCTCCGACTTTCATTCCTACCTCCAGTTCATCCCATGCCTCTTTAATCATTTCCTACTTTTAACGTGGTTTATACATATAATATAAATAAAAGTCGTCCGGTTTGCATTAAAATGAAATAATTATGCGTAGGTTATGCAAGAAATCGATTGGCGCGACTGTTTAATTATCTAATAAAGGTATCGTTTTGACTTTCTGTTTTATTCAAGGAAATTGATGTTCAGTTCTACGTATGCTCACCAACAAAAACGGACGGTTTATTTTTCGTCGTAATTGAACCTATGGATATGTTTTTGCGTTATTTTAGTAGCTTTATAAATAACGTTGATTAATAAAGGATGCCAAAACTGATAAAGTAATTTATGAGAAGTGTTTTAAGGAGTTTGTTGATTAGGCAATTTCTATTCTTCCGAGAAAATGTCCAATGGATGGGTAATATGCCACTCGATTAGCTTAAGTTACCTGGTGGTCTCTTGGCTCCTTGCCTCAGACCATGGGGTGATCGAAACTAACGGCTTCCATTGATCCAAGAGGTAATTGCCAAGCCCTTCCGTTAATTTGTGCACTACAATTCGTTTTACCTCGGAGCTCAATCCCATGTGACAAGAGATTAACCAATGTGTGTCCAGCTTCGTGCCTTTTGAGGAAGTTTTCAATCAAATGCTTCCAATAATACGAGTGTTTAAGATCCATTGCTCTCCCGAATAATGAAATTCTCCGACTCTTTTGCTTCGGTTAATTTTCACGCCACAGTTACAATGGATTCTCTGTTACCAAGTACATTAATGGATGAATTTAAAAAAAGCTTCTCCATAAAGGTGGAGTTAAATGAGATTATTTTAGTATAAAATCAATATTTTATCATTTGATAAAGATAACCTTTCTTTACCTCTTCTTGATTGTAATTGTTAACTATAAGAAACTTGGTAGGAGGTTTCATGTCATTAGCCACAGTTGACTTGTTCGCGCATTTTATGATATTTTGTCCTATCTTTTTTCGATTTCAAATATGAGTGTTATTCTTTTCGTGCGCGTTTTCTCACAGAGTGAGAAGCTCGTGAATATTTCAGGAAATCACACTGAATTTCATCGAGGAGTTTTCTAGCTATCATATACATTTTGATGCTACGGAGCCTCCATTCCGTGGCCGAATTATTAACTCACTTTGTTTTCTAGTCCCCTTAAAATTAAAAAAGAAAAAAGATATTAACCCTTAAAATTAGTCCCTAAGTGGATGATTTGATGGCTAAATCTCTATCAATAATCACCCGGGGCAAGTAACATTATTTTTAATTACTTATCTCATTCGAATTTCTCTAAAAATCTCTCCCTCTTATATGGTGTAGATATTCATTATATTCAAGACTTGATTTACGGTGGAATTAAGAGTAGATTTGCAGATCCTAACACCTGATAGATCCTAGATTTACTTTCGTGTTATCGCTTCAGTGGACAGTTGATATAATGTGCAACACTATAGTAATGAACATATCTCCGCCAAAAACTACATACATGCTTGCACGGTATATCTGGACTGAATTCCATTTTGAAAAGTCACATTGGCCGTGTTCCAAGCAATCCTTTCCAATCGATCTTTCAACATTGGTGTGCGTGATTGAACTTCGAAATAAATGCGCAGCGATGACATGTAAATATAGCGAACTCTGCGATTTTGTATTGCATAGCCATTTAACTGGTGGCGCGCGGTTAAACTGAAAGTGGGAAAATTACTTGTGAATTGCGGGTTATCACGGCGAGATATGTGTATCTCTATGCTTTTAATGATCCGCGCGTGCTCTAACTTTCCACATTTTCCACTTCTATCTCTTTGGTAAATCAGTACTAATTGGCAGGGGAACCTTTGAACTGGAATATTGGATTTTAGTATTTCCACGGAAAGGTATGACGGATGTGTAAAAATGAGTTCCGGACGCTTCTCCACGGAAAAGTCTATGGCTCCGTTTTAACCAGTGGGATAATATGTCGTTTGAAAGCTTTCTCTTTATTTCATATCAATGATATAAACGAGGTGGTTTCTCGTTTCCTTCCTCAATAGTATTTTTCAATTTATACAATCACTAGCACGAAACATAGTTGACAACCCTAAGTTTGATTTCTTTAGGTGCTAAAAGTAGATAAAGCTACGTACATACTACCTCAACCCAAAATTATGTAAAAAACGCAATTCAGGGTACGGAGACCAGTTCTTTTCCCTGGAATGCCTTTTAAATTCATCCAACTTACTTGTGATGGATCCAAATATGAGTCCTGGCAACTATGGGATGGCAACTGTCCCTCTGGATAGCGTGTCGTGCTATCAGCGGGAGAGACAGGGCTTTCCCGGTCTTCGTCATACGAAATCCTTGAGGAACCGATAGAATCGACAGAGAAGAAGACATAGAAGAGGACCGAACCAGTTAGAATAGGGACTTGGGATTTGGGACGATGTAGAGGATAGGGAAAAAAGAAAATACAAAGCAGGAGATGGAGACAGGAAATAAAGATATTTTAGTGCTCTCCGAGATGAGCTGGAAAAACAGCGGACATTATTGGAGCACTAATTATAGAATAACATAGATTAGAGGTGAATATCTATTTTTAATAAGTTCGGAAAAAGGGTAGTAAACATAAAGAGGGTAATTAATTGGATATTACTTGTAAAAGTAAAAGGTGAACAAACGAACTCGGTCATTACTCAGGTCTACATGCCAAGAAGTAATCATAGGCAGGATGAAATAAACGGGATGTGTTTTCAAAAAGAGGAAATAATTGCAGGCGTTACTGAAAGGAAATATTTTATAGTGATTGGTGACTCGAAGGTAAGCGAAGGAACAGCGGGAAATGAGGTGAGGGCAACGGTTTAGGAACAGAGAATGATCGCGGGGAGAAATCAATAGAGTTCTGCCGTATTTGAGAGTTCAATCACTACCAACACTTTGTTTAGGCACCGCAACAGACGTAAGAACCCATTAAAAATGCTTGTGAATTCAGAAAGAGATCATTTAACTATGTTATTGTTAAGTACAGATTTAGAATATCAATTTCTCGGTAGCGGATGCGGACTCAGATCAATATTAAGTGAACAGGAATTGTGGCATCCGATTCAAAAAGATAAAATAGGGAAGACGGTTCAGGAAATTGATTTTGGAGATATTAGGTGGTTTAGGCATTAAGTTACTGTTAAGAAAAGACTATTAAAAATTGTAAGAAGCGTGGTTGGTTTACGGCTCTAAAACTTGGTCTTCAAAGGAAGCTGGTGAGAATAATTGGAGGTTATTGAAATGTGATTGTGAAGAAGGGTGGAAAAGGTGAAATGGAGTAAGAGGAAATCAAGCGAAGGTATGGTGGGGGTGCAGAGACGGTTGTTGGTAGATATCCAGAGAAGGTAGGAAAGGTGGATATAGAGTGTTTTGATTGGCGATGGAATGTTGAAGCCTGAGAGAGAGGAAAGTGACGCGCAGGCGAGGTAGGAAGAGGAATTTGATGGACATGTTGATTGGAATAAAGGCAGGTAGAATAGGATATGGGGAGTTGAAGAATGGTTTATTTATAGGTGGAGTCAGGCGGTGTCATGAGCGAGGTTAAGAAAAGTAATAAGTAGAAGTAGGGCGTTAAGTTTGTGTACATCCAAAACTTACCTTAAACGGTAGAGTACCAAATAATAATAATAATCAATAGTTATGAAGCTACAACATGAAGTAGCCGTATTTACCAAGTATTTCAAGAAAACAGCGCGATTTTATTTTATCAATGGTTTTCTGACCTTTAGAATTGTGAACATTGTAATTCATAGTTCATTTTTGTAAGGATTGATTATTTCCCCGTATCCTGTGTCGTTTAGTTGTAAACTTCATATCACAAATCTTATCTTTCCTGACTATAGTCGTTTTTTTTACCACCAGCATTATTCCAGAAATGACGGATTTGAGAACTGCTTAACGAAATGTGTCAACAGAAGAATTGGGTGTGCCTAAGTGAAGTAGTTCACTATTCGCTCGTAGTTCTGCAAAAAAATGTGGTCCTGAAAACAAAACAAGGCCTCTTGGTGGCTTATACTAGTCATCAAATGCAAAAGTCCATCTAATTAAAAAAATAATTAATGATACTTCCATCGCGGGTGGCTTCGAAACTCGCGTAAATACGTGGTAACGAAATCTCCCATACAAATATTTGCTTTGAGGTGCACAAGCTCTCCCTCCGCACTTGGCGCCCAAGCCTCCCGGGATTGAGTGACGGGGAGCAGAAAAATTCCCGCAGGAGTAGGAACTGGCGTCAGTTCGAGTGCGGTGCCGTCATTGTGGTGATATCCGTCAAAAGAGAAGCTTATAAATCGCAGCGCTCAATTCGCGGTTACCGGGAAGAGCAGTTGCAGCTGAATTAATGCACCTTTGAAGGGATTATGACGACGGAAATAAGCGCTTGGTGCATCGCTGCCGGAAGGTGTTCGCGCTTCTTTTGTTGGGAGAGCTGTGACGTTTGTACCTCCCGTGAAACTGGCGCTTTCCTTTTGATGACGAGACGTGAGAGATTTTTCTTATTTTTTTTTGTTGAAGACACACGTGGTCTTCACCGATGGCTTTCCGGGATTAATTGGAGACTTAAAACTCTGGCGCGTTTCGTTTTGATCGCGTGCTTGGTTTTTTTTAAATAAATTATTTTTTCTTCTCGAGCTTGGGACTCCGTCCGCTCGTCTCTTTCGCGGCATAACTCGCTTAATTGCACTCACCTTTGTGCGGATCGCGCTGGGACTGAGAGCAAGCGGCTGTCAGCGGCAGCGCCATCCATTCGTTCAGTTTTCGTCGTCAGGAATCGGTGTTCCTAAGGGTGGGAGGGGGGTGTTTCGTTCGCTCATTTCGCGGAGAGAGAGAGTGGGGTGGGGTGGCGGACGGGTTCTCCTTTGATGTTTCGTTTTTGTTTTCAAAACGCGAAAATTTTGAAGAAAATGCTCATTTATGCCGCAGGGTGGAATTCAGCAAGAGTTGAAGACGAATGTTTTTGAGATTACTGACGGAATTAATTAGTAAAAAAAAGGTCTTGTAATGCGACTTATATAGTATTTAGAACTCTAAGATTAAAGTTTTTGCGATAAAAATGTATCTTCTTCTAACAGTTAGAAGTCCTTAGATTGGTTTGAATGCAAAAACTCCATTTCTCTCTTTTTTGAGGTATTATTTTCATGCTTTGATAAGATGTCCTTTTGCAACCTTTCTCAATTTGCCAAATACTGCAGTATTCTCATAATATCATTACCCCTAAATCATTTGTTTTTTCCTTTAGCTCATTTTTTATTGGAATTACGTGTCTCATCAAATGTCCCTCTTTGAATTCTCCTCCCCCTTCAATCTTTGGATTACCTCTAAGCGTTGTAAATCTGTGTACCCAGCTAATTCCCAGATTTGTCGATAACCCCAAAAATCGCAGGGGTCAAGTTTTTGGCTTCCTTCCTTCCCCTTTTTATATGCTCGTACACAAACCTTGTTATGGCATTTATCTACTGAAATGATCGCAGTAAATAACAGTTATTGAACTATTTTATTGATGAAGTATTTTTTCAGTCCAAACACTTAAGATTCATTGGTTTGTGAGTATAGCGCATCTGTTTATATTATTCATTCAGGATTAACTCATACAGTCAAGTTATTCTTTTTTGTAATACTCGTTGTCACTTTTAAAACAAATCTCTTACAACGTATACCCGTGTTTATTATGAGAATCGGGTCTTTCATTCATTCACACAATTTAGGTTTAACTCACCAGATCGGTAGATGGCCGGAAAGAGACTGATTTTTGGCATATGATATACTTTTGAAATTAGCCGTCACTCATGAGACGAAAATGAAAATATCCAAGAGTTACCGTCCATTCGATGATGTCTGTTCCTTCATAAGATATTTTGGCGAACGGCTTCTCCCTCTTAGGCGAGAGGGAGAAGCGGAGAACAGTCACGTCGCTCACAAGACCTAACGATCAATACGTTTTCAGTGAAGAATTCGGTTTTGTTCGTAAAGTTGTGAAAGGTAGAGGGCAGATTCAATGCTAAGAAAGAGGAAGAAAATGACACCAAGAGTCTCGTGGCACGCAAAAATTACTTTCACACAAAAGTGATGTTGTTCCTAAATTACGATTGCCAATCAACTAAATCTTCACGAAAGGTTTTAGTTTTTTAATCATAAAAACAGTTTTAAAAGAAAGAATGCGAAACTAGTCTAGAACAATAAAAATGACAGTAACACTTCGAAATCTTAATTTGTTATTTTTTACGAGGCATATTCATAAAGTAAGGACCGTTTGCTTAATTTAAATATTGGCGCACAGTTTTACTCCTGTAGAGCCATCTACTGATTCATTGAGAAGCTATAGCAGCATTTGTTTTGTTTCTGAAGTCGTTTGGTTGTCCGTGCATGCAAACAACAATGTCCGCGGCAGTCGTTGATCCCGCCAGTCTTGAAGTGCGTTCGTATATCGACTGCTCTGGCGCTAGTAGGCGAACTACGTGTATTTGCCTATTCCACTATTCGCTAAAACTCATAATGAATTTTCGTGTATTCTATACTCATTATCATCGAAATAAATTAGAGAAATGGATAAAGTAAATCCGAAACTTTTGCTTGCAAACTCCTGGACGATGGGTGAAGCTCACGCGACATCGGCATTCCCGTTGGAACAGATATTTGTTTACGGACGATACTGGCGACAACATAAACCTTTTTATTCGGTAAACATCCCTTGTCAAGTTCATTAGAGCTGACCCAATCACCTTTTACCATAGAAATCGGCTGTCACTATAGGTTCGACGCAGACCATTAACGGAAGTAAGGAGTGATTGTAGGAAGGTCATAACTCCTCAGAAAATATTCATAATCCAAATTGTGGGGAGCAATATCGACTTCATAAGTTTCCATCGAGTTTTCCCTATAGGTATTAATGCGGGGTTTCCGGAATTCTTTTAGTGTTCTTATCGATGAGATAAAAGCGTAATATCTTAGAAGTTCGGTGGTAAACCAGTTATTAGATAAGAAGCGAAAACGTGTGCCGCATGATGCGTGAAGAAAGAAAGAGTAACATGATACCTCGCAAGCCGTCGCAAGGGCGTGTGGCGGGTGTCGTTACGTCACCAGCCATGGATGTACCATCATACCTGTAATCATGACACCTCCGCACTAATATCAGGCGATAGGCGCACTAAAATGAGGCGGATAAAATATAATTACATTGCGAGAATATAATGCTATCACTAAAGTTTTTCATCACATAAGAGAAACATAAGAAAATATGGAGAAACGAGAAAAAGGATATTAAGGAAACTGAAGCGCTTCAGGCGAACAAAATGAATTCGCTGCTGAAAAATTACTGTATCAATATCACAAATATAAGAAATAAGATCTAAATATGTCAGTAACATAGATATACTTAATTAAATATATTGAAATAAACTGACTACAACAGAGGAAACAAGTTAGTCAAAAATGTGTACAGAATTAATTAAGAACCAATAAATGATCACGAATTGAGAAAAGGAACTTTTATTAGTTTTAGATTAGGAAGTAAATGATTTTTAAAAAAATTGGTCAGTCGAGAGAAAAGCTAAAGATGCAGGTGATTATGAAAATAATAATTCCAATCAGCACAGAGCCAACGGAATGCCATTAGGGTTACATTAGACTAAAGTGATATTTTTGCTGTTGAATGATCACAAATCGAATAGAAAAAAGGATCTAGGATTGTAAAATGACCGAAAGTAAACATGTGAATAAAATCGGGAGAAGGTTCAGATAAATTAAAATAATTAATTCTGTGATTCAGGGATGATCACTAAAACCTTGAATTAAACAGTTTGCTAGGTAATGAAATAAATAAACGAAATAAAGTTTAAAAAAACAGAGGCGTAGATAAAAACCATTAATTTAACGGGTCGCTTCAGGATGTCGCGAAATTTCTCGACCGAGATATAAAATGCACTGCTCACAGGAAAGATACATTGAAGTCATTCTAATTTTTACTTACGAAAACAATATGGACTCATTTATTTTATTAAAATGTTTCATTATTAAACAAATATCACGTTTGTGAAAAGTTGATAAACGTAAAGAGAGGCAAAAATATGCAGGCAAAAGAGCTAACTTAATACGTTCATTATACGGCAACTTCATATCAACTAACAAATCGATTTTATGGCATTTATCCTAATCAATTATTCTTTTCCTCTAATAATTTAATATTCGTAATTTGGTAGTTATTTTGGCAAAACATAAGACTTTAAAAGGCTAATAAATAAATTTGCCTTTGTATGCATCCCAAATCTTTCGAACAAAGGCAATTGACGAATGTTTATGAAATATATTCAACCAATTTGGCATCGGCCCAGCCCCAGACGTTCGTAGCAACCGCTGTTAAAGAAAAGTCTATGATGAATTATTTTGATAAAACTGAAAATGTCGTCATTATATGAAAGTTAGCCTGGTCGCCTCTGACCAGACGGTTGTCCAATGCTACGTTTCCCCGTACTTCTTGGGAAAAATTCCGAGCCATTTTGCTCCCGTTTCGTGTATGGATGAACCGATATTAATGTACACTACATCTACACCTCGGATACGCTATAATAATTATATGTAACCTTAATACCGATAAAAAATATTACTGATGGCAACTCTTGGGGTAAACACTGTAATTTAGTTGGCGGATTCATGACAAAAAGATTGAGTATCTTTTATTTCCTTCATGAAGCAATCCTGCCTTGCTTCTTCATTTTTTTACGGCATGTTACTTCGTTTCACCTTTCTTCCTGCTTCGAATCGCGCAGTTTTCCACTGACATGGTTTTCTCAATTACGGCTCCTCTCATCCCTCAACGTCAAAAAAAAAATACGCCCAGAGCCACGGTTATTTTCCTCTAATCTCTTCGAAAACGTCCAATTTCACACTTATTTATAACACGTCGGCCATGACTAACCCGGCCTTTCTTTCCCTTTTCCCAGGGTTAACTCATTGCCTCTCTTATTTTTTTTATATCGACGTGTTGCTATTGCTCCTCTTTCGCCTCATCAACTCCCTCCCCATCATCTGTCTCTTCGATTTTACGAACCATCCTTCCTTTTTGTTTCACGGCTGTTCTAATCCTTACACTTTTTGGTCCTAACATAGTTCGCTTATTCCTTCATGGTGCATGTTAAAAAGAATGGATTATTCCATTTCGAAATTATATTAATGTTATTGGTGTTCTATCGGGTTAGAAAAGGGATTTGGTGAAACCACACAACTCCTAAGCCAGACATAAATCCCATTCTACATATTACAATAACTGATTCTTTAACACTGCATATTTCCCAACTCCCTTAGTTCTATCATCCAAAATCACTTTTCTTTTCCTCTCTCTATCATTCTCAGCATTCTACCTTACATTGATCCAGTTGACACTTATTACGACCTCGTATCTCCTGCATTTATATGTCCTATAGTGTGAGGTCACAGATTATCAGGCTCTGTTTTAGTCCAATTAAAAAAAATACTATAAACGCATTAAGTATGGATAGAATGTATAATTATTCATTACGATTTATGCAAAATTTTAAAAAAACTTTTATATTTTTGTACTCGTGGTTAAAAATCCGTATATAGTAAAGAAAAACTGATGAACAGGAGTAAAAATGAGAGTTTAGTTACTTTCATTTACTTCACTATGCATCCATCGTATGCAATTACTCAGTTGTTACTGTTGACACGTGTGAAGGTTACAAAAAGGAATTAACTGTGCGTAATGCAAAATAAAATATCAGATAGTTGTACTGAAAAAGGTACATGCACACGAATGCTACCTACGTACACGATTTTATAGGAGATACGATACATGTAGGGTTTTTCTAGAGATTTATACACTTTACAAAGTTCTTTTACGTCGATGACTCTTGGAGTGCACTATGGACGCATGTCTTTTACTACCGCGAATCCTATTAAAATTTATGTTTTGGTAGTGACATATAAAATATATGATTTGATAATTTATTTAATAGATTTTTAAAGTAATTTTTAAATGGTAAACTCATGGTCAAATGGGTAAATTATATCATTTTTAACACTTAGTTCATGACACCTAGAGTGGAATTTAATTTTTTCAAGCGGTTTTTCTAAGTAAATGACTATCTAGTCTAACAATCTGCTCTAACAATCCAGTGGATAGAGTTTTGGGTTACCGACTGGAGGCCCGGGGTTTGATTTCAGGTGTAAGTAACGAGGTGACCTCTACCATCACCCATAAAACTAACCTTCGCGTTGATACTTTTGAATGTCTTATCTCTCTCGAAGATTTATCCTCTCTATTTTAGGTATATTAATTGGAATGAGATATAGGTCATCCTTCGTCAAATAAATTCACGCGGATGTTCATGAATATGTTCCTCATTTCATGTTTTATGAGGATGAAATTGTTGATTTATCATCTGCGTGATGGATTTATAGATTTTTGAATTGCTGCGAATGCTCATCACGCCTGTCTTAATGGTTAAACATCACGTTGATCACATTAGCGGAAGAATTAATTCCGACGAATTCTGTAGTGAAGTGATAATATTATTGCCAGATAACTTATGAAAGAAATGGAATCCGAGCGTTGATATTTATCACATATACTTACGTCCTACGAAATAAATTCTTCATTGTTCACCTTTAGCACTCCGATGTTAGAAAAAGTTTATACCGGAAATGTGTCTGTCATATTCGCACACGTGCATTTGTCTTCTGCTGTGAGATGGATTCTCATCAATAAAGGGAAAATTCAAACTTTGCAAGACCTTTGTCGTATCCACGGAACAGATACTCCTGTGCGAGGGGGTGCGGGGAAAATTTCTTATCGCTGAAATGCACGTAAGTCCCTTAGGGCCACAGCTTCGGATACGAACTTCCAGAGAGTATCTTGAAACGAGCTCATGTTTCATCTTTAGTCTCTCTCACACCAACAGGTTGATAAAGCGTCTCTGAAACTTAGTATGATTCCTCTTAGGAGCAATTTTGCCCATTCTCATCCGATTAAAAGAAATGGGAGTTTTTTGGATATGAAATTTGAAATGAAATTCCGTCGGCGTCGACGGGAACAAATCGTAGAAAACCTTTTGGTCATAAACTAATTGACGCAAAGATTAAACTTTCATCAATCATTAAAGAATTGTTTCTTATACTCATCGTGATCTCTGCTTCACCTTTCGGCATTGTTGCTTCCAATTTTCTGCTTTCCCGGGCGTCACGGAGTATACCCTTCTTTAAATGATCAACAATTTATTAGTTATCGGAAGAGAGCTCCCAAAAGAGTTGTTTTTGGCCAACTTTCGTGCTGCCTAACATGTAATCGACAGAATACGACTCGTAATTCATCACGTAGCAGAATGAATGAGCAAACATTTAATCGGAAGGCATAAGGGTTAAAAAATTATGAAAGAATTGGGGTTATGTGTAACAAATAATTCTTAAATTACACTCTGTGGCGCCTGGTATACCTGAAGGGAGACCTACCGTTCGATCAGATATCCCGTTAAACCGGTAATCGATGAATAACAAGTAGTATAGGAATGCAACAAATGGGACGATTGTATGCACATGCGGTATATATATGCGTCTATCTTGAACCATCAAACAAAATAATTATGAGATGAAAAATTGTTAAGATTTAATTATTGAATGATAACTTATCCAATCATTTTCTCTATCTTATCACTCATTAAAAAAAATTATTAATGACATTACTTTATGACCTTACTCTCTATCTTGAAGCCCAATCCAGTGGATTAAGACTACTTAATTTGCACCGATGCTCGTTTTTGCACAATTCCGGATGCTTGAGGATGTTATAGAGAGGAAAAACTGGAGTTAGATTTAAGTAGAGTTGTTGACGAGTTTTTGTTAAGTTCAACGGACATCTACCGCTTGAGAGAGGGAGGGAGACGGCAGAGCGGTCAGAGGGAGCAGACTGGAGAGAAGGAATGATGGGGATAGAGCGTAGGAAAGTGCCACTAAATCGTACTAAAACAGAAAGTTTAGACTCAGTTAAATACTTTGGCGTTACCCTTACTCACGAAATCTCCTAAGTTAAACATAAACGGGTAAATTTTGGAAAATTTAGCAAAAAATTAGGATTCATTAGAAGAGTATAGGGTAAACGTGATGAGAAGATTAAATATCAATGATGTCTTTCGCTGGTTAGGTCTAATTTAGAATATGCTGCTAGTAGTATATGGGATCATAATAAAGTTAAGATTGATTACCTAATAGATTGATAGATTTGTAAAAAGTTGTTATGATAAAATGCGTATTGTGTCAAAATTATCAGAGGAACAATATTGGGATAATCTCTTTGAGTGAAGGTTAAAATGTAGATTAATTCTGATTTCTGATTCTAATTTTATTATCCTTATCGTAGACAGATTTAAGATGTCAATTTTCCCACGCTCGATAAGGTATTAGAATAATTGTAAGGAACCATGCAAGGGAAAAAAACCAACAATTCTTTTTTGTTGTTTTGGGTAACATGGTATGTCGTCATTATTCCATCGAACCTTAGTTTATTGTCCTTCTCTGACGCGTAGAGCAGTATTTCTACTTTTTACTATTTCAACCATCACATCGGACTTTGAACATTGATATGAGAATTTGACTAAACATACACCCAAGCCGTAGGTGGAGGAAAAACTGCCTAGACGGACCTCGAACCCGCGACCTCTGGGTTGGCAGAGGAAGACGTTAGTTACCCCGCCACCACTGGGAACCTTCATTCAAAGAGAAGTTTTTCTAGATAGCTAGTACAACAAATATGTAAAACAATAATTAAAATAAAGCAGATAACTATAATTAAAGGTGCATGCAACATAATATCTAAGTTGATGTTGCAGTCTAGGTGTTGAGTAACCCCCTGCCACGGACGCTAGCGATGGGTTTTGTAGTTCCATGTAGGCGTAGAGAATTGTATTTGGAAGAGCCTCCACGAGTACAATTCTAATCACAAAGAAACCCTCTCATGGGACTGTGAGAATGAATTTGCCTGGGAGTTTCTTTTGGCTCTTCGAAGGCAGTTAGTCGAGCGAGTAAGAGAGTAACATTTCCTAGTGGCGTACATGGATGGGGCTTGTTTCCTATGACTTCCCTCTGTGCAGGGCTGCCAAAGTTTACGCACAGAGCCAAGGGTAGAGCTAGGGATTCGAAATGGGGAACCCCACAACCGGGACTGTTCAGAGGCACTCACATGCTATTTCGGTCGGCGATCAATAAATTGCTGGAATGTGGCACGATCACCGCAGCAACACGCTCTCCAAATGAAGGCATTAGTCATTGAGGCGTAATGAGTCATGCATGTTGATTTAAACTTGGATCCTAGGTCGCATTTCTTTTTAAGTTTATCGTGGAGTTGCCAAGAGACTCAAATAAAGAAAAATAAACTCGAGAAAAAGTTTCCCACGTCAAAAATAGCGCAATATCTAACTTTACATTGTGGAGTTGTCTTGTCCCATTCTTTAGAGTTGCGATGTGTCTTGAGATAAAAAAAATTAAAAGGCTTTTTCAAGCGGGAAGAAATAAAAATTAACGCGAAAGTATGGCGTAGAATACAAATTAGAGTTGGACTTTTCAGCCTTCTCTTATTTCCAAGGGAGTATATACAAATCCAGTTCTGGAGGGTGTACGACGCTTTAGGAATTTTGGTTCTATTCAAAATATTACCTAATTATTCTCCGTTTCATCATGAATATGTACGTATTCTCGCTTCTAATTTACGTAAAAAAGTCACACGACATCTAATCAGGAAAAGTTCGCCATCTAAAAATTCATTTTCATCAAACTTCTACTCTTTCCTGCGTTATAATAATAATTTAAAATTGATGGATATTTTTGTCACATGAAATACAGAATGTGTTGAACGGCGATCCGAGGAAGAATATTTTGTCTTGATGTTGCATGCAGCATTACAAATCATTTGTGAATTTGCGTTTTGTCGTATGCTTGACTTAGAAATTATCATAATGTACAACGTCCCTGCAAAAATCACGAATCCATGATCATGGTTTCCAGGTGACGGCTCAATCGAACTGTAAACGATAACTCACTGCGTGCTAAAGCCGACATTACCAAATGAATATTTAGACTATGATCGCTAATTAGAAAAAATTGATTTGAACTAATTCACTGATTCTTATCGAAGGAATATTGTAAAATATACTCCTATGGGTGAGAAGAGGGATTTGTTGGGAGAAATCCTATGGAGACAAGAAAAATGGATGAAAGGCGTATTGAGCGGCAGTGGGATGTTGAAGAAGGTAATAGAGGGGAGAATGTAAGGCAAACGAGGAAGAGCAGGAACAGGATAGGGATGTTGAACGGGATGAAGGGAGGAAATCAGTACACGGAGGTGAAGAGAGACCTGACGTAGAGTAAGTTGCTGAATTGGGTTTTGTTTGGAGTTACAAAATATTTATTTGATAATTGTGTCCATCCAACAACCTACCTTAACCGGTAGATTACCTAATAATAATCAAAATAATCGCATTTTAGCAATTCCCTCCTTTATCGCAGACATTACTTTTATCTAATTTCTTTCACCACACGAAAAAAATCTCTAATTTAGTTGCAAAATATTATCAATGAAAAATATTGACACTAAAAGTATTGATTGAATCCAAAAAAGTGAAAATGATGAGAAATTGGTTGACTCCTTAAATTGAAGTTTTGTGTCAGGACAATCTTTGTTTTGGAATTTTGTAATTGAAGTGTTGTTCTGCGATCTTCAACAGAAAACTTTCAATCAAACGTTCGATCAAAAGTTTCTTTCGTATCGCGAAAATTATACTACGTTTTCTTACCCGTCTGTCTTTCGGGTTAACGAATGCTCCGGTTGAATAGCTCTAACGAATGATAAATTAGGATAATTGGGATCTGTTTAGGAGGCTTCCGGTATCAAATAATCACTTTACTCAAGGAGTTACCGCTTTCCACAGTGGCTCAAAGGAATAGTTAATTACCCTCAGCTCCGATATCCTTAAGTTTGGGACTTGGGGTAAGGCTGGAGTGGATACTGTCGGGAAATCCGAAATTTTCAAAGTGGATAAACTGCCAATAAAATTTCCTCCCGCGCCATCCCTTGAGATCATCCTTTTAAGCAACCCAGAGGGACGAAATGTCATTATTTCTTTCGCGCGGCTCAACGTACGCAATTATCCGAGCCCGCCCCCCCGGGCGCCTCAGTGTCGCACCAAACCTTCATTTCGGGAAGAGACGATTTTTGACGTAGGAGACTCGGATGAAAACATTCCCACACCCCCATCCATCCCTCCCCATCGGGAAATCCTGAAACCGTATTTTTTTCCTTCGGAGTTCGTTTTATTCCCCGATCTCTCGTTTCCTGGCGAGGATTAGCGCGATTTTTCGTCCGACACGATATCTATGTTATTGTTCTTTTTTTCACTCCTCTCCCTTGGGAATGCATAAATCATGGGTAAACATTCTTTTTTTCGACAAAAAAATGTAAGTGAAAAAAGGAGAAGGGAGATTGAATGAACGCATCAATGAGGAAGACTTCTTGGCGACTCTGTAGGTAATTTTTTTTCTCATCTCTTCCACCTTACCGTTACCGGTATAAATTCCAGCCAGAAAAAATGGCAGTCTTTAAATTACCGGCCCAGGGAATTTTCGAGGTTGTGTTTTTTTTCTCTTCCTCTTTAATAAAAATTGGCGGATTGCATGCGTGAGCGATGTTTCTGCGTTACGTATTTGCTTCTGATCTGGATGTGATGATGACGATGGGTGATCGATTTGCGGGATAGAATAAAAAAATAGTTGGCGATGATAATCGGTCGTCGGAGGTCGTTTTTGGGCGGTGTATATTTAACGAGGGCCGCTCTTGTACGTCCACCCTGGATTTATCAGAACTTTTAACGCTTAACCATCCATTTCAACGTCCAACTGATTTTGATGAATATTTTGAATTGGCTTAAATGGTCACCAAGAGATTGGGCCTCCCCTAAGAGTTAAAACCACGGTTGCCCCGAGATATTTTGACATCCTAAGCGGCAAAGCTTCCGTGTTCCTTAGTTAAAGAAACAATTACACAGTGTTTAAAATTCAGCTGGGACGAGATGTTCAAATGATGATTAACCTAAGAACGATAACAGATCCATTTCCATATCAGAGTATCATCCATTTGCGAACCCGAAATCGATTCTGTGATCTTTCATGAGGAAGAAAGTCACGTAAAACCATTTGAATAACACTGTGCACATTAAAGCAGCCCTGAATGTGGATTCTTCGCCAAATATGTGTAATTCACAACGATTTCATGCAATGAACCTTTCCTTTTATCCGCCTCATTTTTGGCAAGCATTTAAAATCTTTACTTCCCCCCTGCTCTCATCCATTTCCACTCGCATCAAAGAAGCTCGCGACAACCAACTCATTTTTCATCGTCACTTAGAATACTCGGCCAAAAATAATATTTTTTTTTTCGTTCCACTTTCACATTGGCACGTTTATATCCACTTCCCGCTTCCAGAAATTCGTCTCCCAATATAATTCTTTCACTCTGTCCCGCTGGTTGCCCCGCGTCCTCCTGGACCCGCATCCCTGGAGGAAGAGGAGCGGGATTATTGCCGAGAGTGGGAGGACCTCCTTTAAGATTCCCTCCTTCTCCCGCGCCGCATTCGGGGGTCGAGGAAGGGGGCTGTGGGTTTTGGCGGGATCCCATTCCGTCTACCGCCACGGTCCAGCGCATCTACACTGGATATTGTAGGCTGGAGGGAGGGAAGGAGAAAGAGGGAAGTCGTTGTTTGGAGGATGACGATCGCGAGGCGAAGGCGGAGGGGACGGGTCACGTCGGAAGACGCCTCATGCTTCCACGTTTCCTTCGCGTCCATGAATATTCCGCCTCCGACACAATAATCTATGGGGACTTCCCCTGCCCCCTCCCACGGCCCTACACATCCGAACAGACTAGAATGTTGGGTGTCAGAAGGAGTTGTGCTAATGCCCTGTTAGGTTGAATCTCGCAGATAATCTAGTATTAACTTCCATGCATGCATTTATATTTTGAGAATGCCTTAAAAGATGGAAATGGAATATATGACAAAGATGACGCGATTGTGCAGACGCACTGAAAAATTACCTGGTAATCACTTCAATTCAATGTTAACGTCTCTCAACGGAGATACTTTTCTACTGATTCTCTAATTTGAAAAAAAAAACAATTCCATTTGAATGGAGGAATTATTTTCGTTAAAATTGACGAGAAATCTCACATAAAATTTGCAATTCACTCGAGAGTTACTTTTATTACGCGAACACGGAAGTTTAATTTGCGATTATTATAATTAGAGTCAATTGAAACATAAAAACTTTTATACGCACGCACACACATGTAGAAAAAAAATTTATTTACTCATTTGACCCGCGTTTCGACGTAAAACATAATTATCATCCGGTGATGCTTACCATATTTCGTCGAGATTCGGGCATCTAGTAAATTAAAATCACGTCCAATAATCAAATGTTTGTGTTTGAATACATAATGATTCCATTCCGGGAAGTTACCTCGGGAAACGACTAAAAAAATGAATTTCAATGGGCGGAAGAGAATGAAAGGGGAGGGGGAGATATTACGTCGGATCCCTTGCTCCCGTTAATTTTCCCCCCTCCACCAAACTCCCTTCCAACTCCTTCTCCACCCCACCTCCCTCCCCATTTCTCCTCAGTTGTTCGGGGGAGAGGGGGGGGGGGAGGACTCTCGATCCTTTCGCCAAATTTCTTCTCTTCGCTGTCCCACGCCGTTGGCGGCTGGACGCCAATATGGACTATGACATTCGATGATTTACATGGCTGCGTTGGCCGAGTAAAGTTTCGTGAAACGTTTTTTATATTTTACAAAGCAAGGAAACATTAGTTGCTAGTGAGGTTACTAGTTTAATTATTATTGTATTTTCTCTTCATGTTTGTTTTACAGATAACTATGCTTGTCAATTTCAATTTGCTCAAAAGGCAATTTAATTCTCCTATTTCATTCTTTACTTCAAAACATGTATTTAGCAATGGAGCCCTGGGGAGTAATTCAATTATTTGAAGTGGCATGAGGAATTTTCATGATTTAGAGCCAGTAACAGTAATATTAATGCTATATTAGGGTTTTGAACAACAATAATTATTAAATGAATATTCTTTAGTATTTCATAACTTGGCGTATGGATAAATATTATAGCTTTTACTTCCCTATTTATTTAGTATTCTCTGGGTTAAACACTTTTCGTTGCTTCCATAAAATTATTCTGTTGTTTCAGGCTTCAATTCGTGAAAGTATTTAATATCCATACTAAAAAGAAAGACTTGTACTTTTCCACAGATTTTTATTTCATGATACAACGCGTTTCATCGACTTGCAGCACCGAAAAACTTGTACCTGATGATGCCGCAATTCGGTTAAATGTTATACCATATAGTATAATAAAAATTTGTGGAAAAGTAAAAGTCTTTCTTTTTAGTATGGTATATTCCCTAAATTATGTCTGATTTGCGGATAAATTTATCTCTCTATCACAGCTTTTAGTCATTAATTTATTCATTAAATAAAAAGTACAGTTGCTACGTGGCCATGAAAAATTGGAATCCATTTAGTAACCGGTTGTTGTAGAATTTTTATTCGAAATTGATGCTTCGTAGCATTTGAAAATAGCCATCAATTTGAATGATGATGACGTTTTACGAATATATCACTATAATATCTTAGAGTGGCGCCGGAGATTCTATTATATCTTGTATTTAGTATGATGTACACGTGTATAAGTAAATATATTGTGGTCTCAGTTGTATTACTGTAGTCATCCAGGTCCAGGAAAGTTTTTAATTCTTCTATTTGAAACTTTTATACTGAATGAGAATCAGGTCTTGAGGATTTGGTGCTTTAAAAATGTGTGCACACAATATATTGTGGAGAATTTATGATAGATAAATGGAAACAAAGAAGAAAATTCCTCCAGATGCTTCTAAGAAATTGGTAAGATGGTCAGGAAAACTCGAAGAGGGTAAAACAGTGAGCTAAGCGAATGGAGGTTGTAGACGAAGACCGTGACCGGTAATGTACTGTAGGGAAGAGTGAGATTAGTTTGGGACGTCATTTATAAAGTAATTGTAGTTTGTGACGTAATTCATATCACATTATTGCAATATTAAAATTTTTATGGCCTTTGAGCTGTTAATCCAGTCTTCTTGGTAATGTGTGACCCATTTGCCTTCTCAGAAGCGCTCCGTTAACCGTATGAACTGGAGAAGATATTATGAAGAGATTGAGAAGGTGACGACGCGGGGTTAAACCTAAGCGCACCTTTAAACCTACATCATCACCTTCAACCTTCATACATCAAACCTTCATATTTTCTCGTGGAGTTCTTTAGATTTCCACGGCAAAATACAGTAATGACAATCTATATAACCTAACTCATGCATATGCTCGTATATTTTTGAAATTTTGAATTATGTGATCAATTACTAACTAGGTCTTTAATTATTAAGAGGAAAATTTTTTTGTCTTGTAGGATTAATTTTGTTAACGAAATGCCATTATTGTAACATAATGCGCCAAAAGCTAAGCTCGAGAATCACGTCTTCGAACTCCGCCACTCACTTTGATTTTGCGTCGTAATGGACTGATATCGTACCATTTTCAGTGCAATATAGACCTATCCTAAGTACCTAAAATGAAGTATGTGCTATTTTACTCCCGTCTTAGTACTTGGGTATAATTTGCCATTCCTGAAAACAGTGTCGGATGAGAATAACATCTCCGAGAGATGTTCTACGTAGCATTTAGGAGGAGAGCAATAAAACGTTTTCCATTGGCCTTTTTGCTACAACGTTTTCGTGTATCTCTGCCCATTATCTTTTATGCGCTCCAGCTCCTGCCCATCCCAAAAAAACTTTTTTTTCTGTGCTATTGGTTTACCTCTCGGAAGACGCCCTAAATTCTGCTTCCCGTATGTTTTTCATGGTACTTTTCCCCCTTGCAAAGTCACATTCATGTTATTTGTCTTTTCTTTTAAACTTCCAGCGTACTCTGCCGCCGACTTTATTCTTTGGAACCTTTTCAAACAAATTATTTACGATTATCAAAATGAGCTGGGTTTTTTCATGAGAGCAAATGGATGGAAATAACCGAAAATTATGTGAATATTAAGGAGAAGAAGAATTGCGTTAGGCAAGGAGGCTTTCTCAAGGAGGAGGGAGTTGATGACGGGGACGTTGAGTAGGGAGGTTAAGAAAAGACTCGTAAAAACTCTGATATGGAGCGTAGCGGAAACGTGGTCACTAAAGTAGGAGGATAGACGTAGACTGGAGGCTTTTGAAATGTGGGTGTGGAGAAGAATGGAGAAGGTGAAATTGACCGAAAGGAAAACAAATGAGGAAGTACTGGAGGTGGTGGGTAAGGAGAGGGGTTTGTTGAGAGAAATCCTATGGAGGCAGGAAAAATGGATGAAAGGCGTATTGAGCGGTAGTGGAATGTTGAAGAAGGTAATAGAAGGGAGAATGTTGGGCAAGCGAGGAAAGGGTAGGAACAGGATAGGGATGTTGGACGGGATGAAGGGAGGAAAGAAGTACACAGAGATGAAGAGGGACCTGATATAGATTAGTTTGCTAGGTGGGGAGTTACACAATGTTTATTTGATGGTTGTGTCCATCCAGAGACCTACCTTAAAAGGTAGATTACCTAATAATAATAATGTGAATATTGTTTCCTTAAGGTTGTTACGTGATCTCGCAAGAAGCCCTGAGGCAGTGGTCTGCTCGCTAACTTGCGGACGAGTATCTTAAAACTCGGATGCTGATTGTCTAATTCCGAGACTGTAATTTCACGTTTAATTTTTCAACTTTTGCATTCCCGTTTGTAACATTATGAATTCTCCCTTTGTTAATGGAAGAGAGGTTTCTGATGTTTTTAAAGGAGTTTTTCTGGGTATTAGATATTTAGGGCAGGACGTGTCGCACGGCCTGGGTTATTTACGCTTTTAGCGATTGGTAGTTAATTTATTTGTAGGCATGATTTTAGGATGACAAGTCAAAATGAAGGGAAACGAAACAGAATACGCCCACAGTTCAGCTTTATATTCGAGTAATGTTATTTGAAGGTTACGGATTGAGATGTCAATGAAAAGTCATGGATACATGGTATTCACAACTTGGACGTTGAAAGAAAGGGCACCATGTCAATCGGTTTACTTTATAACGCCAATAGCAAGTTAACATGTTCGTATTCACTTCATGTGCTATTTTCGGCCTTTCTGTGGTCAGAATACATCATCCTGTAGTGTACAATAACCTGGTAAGAGGCACTCATTGTCTAAATAGTTTTGTCCTACCTCATTAACCTTTGATTAATCTTCCTTTCAAATAATTGGTCGGTTTATGTTCATCGATGGTTGAGTTTTTAATTTTTCTGAAAAATAACACCGTAAAAACAACGCTTCCCATTCCTTCTCCAAAGAATCTGTTAAGGGTAGTAGAGGCTACCAATTATTAAAATATTTCTCACACCATTGCCCATACTAAAATTTTCACTGCATATACGCCTCCAAGCCTCTTCTCTTCCCATAATGTGAAGCCCATTTGCTTCCTTTGAAGTCACCCGTACGAAAAGTGGCCGCAAATTCCCGATGAAAATGCAAGGCATTCTTCTTTGCTCGCGGCGATGCTTCGTGTGTTGCGTTAATTATCTCGATCCGCGTGCGGAAGACGAATATTTAATAAATTAAGTTTTCTTGACTCTCTCAAGCTTCCGGAGAAGTGGGTAGAAAACGTTCGCCGCTCGTGAGTCCCGGTGGTTTCTCTCGTTTCTCGTAAATCCGTTCCTCGTGTAAATTTACGTGGAATAATGCAACTTGGTGACGGCGGGCGCGTTAGTCGCGCTTCGCGGCTCTTTTTCCTTTCAATCCGCTCCTCTCCCACCGCCCCCAACTCCACGGCCACCCGTCCGAAGCCCTCGCTTCTCTCCCCTCCCACAATATTTCTCATCAATTCCGCTTTTCTTCTCCTGCCCTCCTTTTCATCTCCACCCCGGGGGTCTCCCTTCTATTTATAAGTGCTCCACAAATTCATTACCTCCGTTCCGTTGGATTCATTTTCCTTGGATTTCTCTCCGTGTAATGGCTCTCTCGCCGCGAAGGGAAGGAGGATCTCTCTCTCTCTCTTCCTTCTCGCTCGCCCCCCTCCCCATCACCCACAGCAGGCCCCACTTTCGCCTTCCTCCCCCCTCGTCCTCCTTCATCCTCTCCCCTCCTTCGAGCAACCAGCCCTCGCTTCCGTCCTCTTCCTCCTCCTCCGCTCTCCCTCCTTGCTCGCTCTTCCTACGCGTCCGTGCGCTGATATGCCCCGCTGGCTGGCACAAGTCTAGCCAAAATAACTTCTCCTTTCAGCAGCTTTTCGTCTCGCCCACTCCTCCGTGTTCACGGGTGTACCCTCTCTCTTTTCTGAGCGTCAGGCATAACGACCCCCCATCCCTCCATTTTCCCCCCTTTCCCCTACCCCTTTCCACCAAAAACATTTATTCTCCTGCCACCCCGATGATTCACTCGGCTTGATCTCCATCAAGTCTTTTGTTTTGTTGTCTTTCTTGCCTATTCCATACCATCCCTTCGCCCATCCCTCCTTCTCTCAAACTGCCTCGTCTTTAAAGTAAGGCTCGCTACACTCGGTATTGGAGAGAGCAACACTTTTGGAGTCGGTTCTGGATAAGGTTTGCGAAATTATAAATACCCACAAATCCAAGCTACGTCTAATCCTTTGATTACTATCTCAGAACATTAGGCGTTGTCTCGCTGATCAGTTAATTAGCCTACTTGGATTCGATTCTAATTTTCCCATGCTCGATTAGTGAGAGCGTTGATGCTTATCTTTTAAGTAAAATTGAAAGAGTACCAAGATTTCACTAATCCACTTTGTTATCAAACCTAGGTCACAGTTTGTAAGGCGTGTCATTTCGCAACTGTCATTTTTAACCATCCTTTGGTTAAGAGTAAGAAGACGTAATTGCTAATACTATTTGGTTTTAATGTGCAATGCGAAAAATAGGAGGGAAAACGTATCAGTCAAAAAGAATTGAATATTATTCCTTTCGCAGCATTTAGTTCAATGAAGGTTTAGATTACCGTTTTAATACCTCAATAATATTCAAGACTACTCCAGGAAAGAAAATGTTTGAGACATCTTTCATCAACTTTGACACCCGAGCGTCTTTGGACATCACACATTTTAAAAACAACATTAGAGGTTCATTTAAATAATGAAGGAATCGCAACGTGGCGGTCATTGGTATTGCTACTCAGTCATTGACATCCCAGACTTGACATTTCCTTTTGATCGATTGATTAGATTGGCACATCAAACTCATTTATGGGATAGGATTGAAGTTTAAAGGATGTTTTCTTAACAATCGGAAACATATTCTAGTACACCTTTTTTTCATTTGTTTGCGTTGCTAACAAATGGAAGATTTCTGTTAGAGCGAACAAGGCCACAGAGTTTTTTACTCAGAGTGAAAATTCGTCTCTGATAGGGGGTCGTTTTGCAAAGCCTTAATCAGGGAAACTTTTACGGGTAAGAAACATTTTAACTTCGTTAGTGCGTTAGTATTGCATCATATTGCTGAATTGTCAATTAGAAAAAGAAAGTTTTGCATAGAAACAAAGGTTTTTTGCAGTGATAAACCTATTGGCGAGATACGAAGAGAGGTTAAAAATAATGGCATAATGGTTGTATGAAAAGTCTAAATTAAAACAGAAAATATAAAGGAGAAATAACTCAAAATAAGTTAACTCTAATTCCTGTGAAGGAATTAGAGTTATCTTATTTTGTGAAGTGAAGGAAATGAATCTAACCTTCATTCATGTAGGTAGGTAGTGTTTTAATCTTATTCCCCGCTGTATAGAAATTGCTACTAGATAATAACGAACTTCATCCAGTGAATCGAAATTGAACTCCCAAAACTTCCTCCTTCCTTAATTGAATCTTACCTTTATCACTACTTCCTCAAGTACTTTCGGTTTCTATTGTGGTAGGACTTCTTTTCTTCATACTTTCACATTGATTTTCGAACTCTCCTATGGAATTATTATTTAGTCACGAAGCGACAGAAAATTTATCTAAAAGACGAGAGAAACAGGTCTGAATTTATTTAAATTCAACCCATTTTATACTCATAACTTAGTAGAATTGAAACAGTGCCCATTTTTAACTGTTTAGGTTGCACAATTGTAGTTTTTATCAGTATTAAGTCACTGAGGAGCAATGTATGGCATGTTCCGTAATTATTTTAGAAAATTATGGGATGTAGATGTTCAAACATTACACCTTGTTTTCATTGACAGCCATTTTCAGCCTTGAACCATCGAAAGGATTTGGTTTGTTTGTTGTGCTCTTGCCTAAGTAAGAATTTCTTTCGGATAGGGATTAAAAAATCCTTATCAGAGTGATAAAATTATTTCCTAGTCATTATTTCCAGCTGAAACCCCTCAGAAATATCCAGATCATTAAATTGTGATGACGTTCACATAAAAGTATTGATTCGGGTAACGTACTAAGCAGTATGAATTTCCTATTTGAATGAAAAATGTAATTAAAATCAAGGCATATGCATGTTGTAATTGAACGTTCGTATGCTTTTGCTTTGAGCTATATCTATAGCATTTTTGCGAAATCTGTACGAGAAAATGTCTCGTTTTTTGTAGAATTTTCCAGTTCCATTGTGATTTTTCCTTTCAGTTCGAGGCGCACTAAACCTCACCAATTATTCCGACATTTTCTAGTTTGAGGTTGGATGAATAAAGCGAGATTGTTCGACTTCGTTTATTAGAGCGAGAATTTCTGGTGTTTAAGTTGCACGTATTTCTTTGCCCCAGCGATGCGGCCATTATATTTCCTAATGTGGGTATGTTTACTCTGAATCATACACAATGGGATTCTCATAGGATATCGATTTTTTATCGAAAAATGTTTGCAAAACCTTCACCACGGATTTAAAGCAGCAAATTTTAGTCCCTTTGCTGATGACCGAAGGTCGCTGAAGTAAATTAGCGAAAAATATGATGATTGTCTTCATACATTTTGCTTGAAGAAAACCTTCTCAGTCAAGGATTTTTTTTGTGGAAATATAGTATGCCGTAAAAATCTCTAACACAAATATTCTATGTATCCTTCCTAATATACGCTGCAGCTTACCTAATGAAAAACATCTGTTCAAGAATCAGAATGGAATCGCATTCTGTGGATGTAGAAGTTGCATTACAAGACTATAGCTTTGGAATGCCAGTTGGAAATAGATTGACATTAACCTTTAACTTATCTTAGCTGCTCAGAATAGAGTCGCTGACAGATTTTGGATTCCCGATACAGTGTGGAAAGTAGTATATTTAATCTTCCTCATGAAACGTCGAGGATCGTTTGAATGTATTGAAACCTCGGCGTTTCGTGTCTGTTTCGCATCGCTGAAATCCTCTTACTGAGCTGGAGGCAGAAGGCCTAATTCGGAGCGTGAGAGAGCAGATTTTTTGTATGCGAGAAAATGACTTTATTTCAGTGGAAATGGAGCCTGGGGAACCAAGTGGATTTTCAGTGTGCTCTTCGGGAGTAGGAACTCTTTTATGAAACGTTATACTTTTTTTGGTTTCGACTGAAAAACGAAGCAAAAGTGCTGTGGTTTTGAAATATGGGAGGAAATCGACCGTAAGAAATACGCATTTTTTTTAACGTTTCGCTTATTATTTAATGCTATCAGAGAACTCTCTATGGGTCAACGTATTGGAACCACATTTTGTTTTCAATAGACTTTGCGATTTCATTTCCATATGGTTGATTTGAAAACATATCAATTTGAAAAACCAGTTTTTTTAAATTTTAACTCAGTGTTATCTTCGTGCATTCTAGGTTGAGATTTGGCTCAATCTTTATTTTACTGTCGCTCGATAGAGACAATATTTTATACCAGGCAGTTTTTTTGATGTTTTATTTATATTTGAAATTTTTTTGCGGAAAAATATACATCATCATCATTTTAATCTTATTTATTGGTGCGATTAAATGCATATGTACATTTTAACATGGATAAAGTAAGAGTTCAACGAAATATATTTCGCGGACATTATTTCATTTAGGCAGTAATTTGACCCCGTTCCTAGGTGCTAATTTTGATTAAATTTGCCCTATTTTGTTGATTACCTAAACCGATTCGAATTCCTAGAATTTTCAATTAAACACACGTAGTTATTTTCCACATTAAATCTATTGACGAGAAGGCCAGACTAGGTTACGTTTGATCTACGCTACGATTTCAAGGAATACCTCTAACAGAACGCATATATCCTAGAAACTGGTTTGTAGAACATGTCCGGCTTATCCCATTCTCAGTCATATTCACCATTCTTTACTGATTGCAGTTCAGTTGTCATTTTTTTCTCAGCCTTTGTCATTGGGAGAGGGTCATTCATTCACTTACCAGCCGCAGAACTCTTGCTTCATTTTCTACAAAGAGAGATGGGGTGTGGGGATAGAACAAAGCGTCTACCGAAGAACAAATAGTGACCGTTTCTCTTAATATCCCGTGTATTTGAAGAGAAGTACGTGTACTATCTGGAACTTAGATACTTTGAAATTCAGTTATTGGAATAAATGTTGGCAGTTATTATTCATAAGCGGAGAGAGAATGAAGGCCTCGAGAGATGAAACATAAAAACCTACCTAAGCAAACATTAACGCATTGGGTGACTTTGATGCTTGATAATACATCACGTAATTCTGCCAAATAACTTAACTTGTTCCTATTTCCGTTATGTTAAAAATTATTTAAAATAAGTTGGAGATGAATTCATAAAAAAATATCAAACTCAAAAATTCTGAAGGAACGCATTATTCGTGACAACAATATTTAAGGGACTTTCCACGGTTATGTTATTCAGTTAAAAATATTATGACAAAAGTGATGACTGGAACAATATATTTTTGCTTTGTAGTGCGCTTTAAAAAACAATAAAATAATTGAATCAGATATGAAAAGTTAATTTTAAGGTGATTGTGAACTGCATACTCACTTATGCACCAATACACGCATCTCTTGCACTCCTGATGAATAAAAGAAGCCTTCTCGGGTTACATTCATGTAGTTGGTGGACAAAGGATACTTAAGCGGGAATTCAGATCGCACATAAAGAAATGCATGAAAATACAAGTATTTAGTGTGAAAGCAAAATTGCAACAGTATGATTTCTTCCTCTAAACCAATTGACATGATCTTTCAGCAGAAATAGCCATTCATGTACTTTGGATAGTTTTTCAGTCATGAATGTCGAAATTATAATTATCTTCCCATTTTTTGATAATGAAAAATCTATGCAGTGTCATCATCATTATTTAGGATTTTCTCAGTGAATTCAACTGTACGATTTTTAAGAACTATCAGTCACCAGTTCCAGTGACCACCTACAAATATTGGGGGCATCAGTCATCTTTGGATATCGTAAAGTTTATGAGAGCTCGCATTTATAAAATCTAAATCCGTACCTGATTTACGGCGTGCCCGTTGTTCCTGCCACTGTGGAATGTGACGAAGAAATCCGTTTCCTACCCGCCACAAAATTTTTCGAAGCGAAAAATATATTCAAGTCCACACCTCCCCCTTAGGAGCTGCCACTTAGTTCTTTCCTTAATTTAGAAGTGTGAAACTGCACCCCGGCACATCCCTTAAAATCGAAAAACCATCCCAAGCGACGTGACGGGAATGGATAATTTCCCCGTCGGTGTAGTCACCACGTGGCGGAAGCTGACCTCTCTCCTGCGGGTTGAATGGGCCGCTGACTCTTGAGGGTTTTCCACCGAGGTTTCACATAAAAGGGAATTTTCCTGATCGATAAATATAATCTAATGTCCTAAACAAATAGTATTTAAACTATTTGGGAAAAGTATTATCAATTATAACATATGACCTGGTTTTCGATAGGTACTATGGAATCTATTGATGTCCGGTTGAACTTCTTAACGCTGTCGCCATTTTGAATTTTAAGATAAATACTTGGTCAGGGTAAATAAAATAACACTGCAGAATATAATAACTAAAGCACATTTTCGGATTTAGTTATCGGTACATTCCCCCTTTCTTGAATACTTTCTCGCGGACTGGAAATAACCACTAAGAAAGTAATAAAACCTCGGGAATCTTTTCTGCATGTCAGCAATGCAAAATGTACGCCAAATGAGACAAAAACATTTCATTTTCGTGACAAAAATATGTTTTTATAATTTGAAACGTGGCGTCTCTTAAGCTACCTCGCTGTTTTGAATCTTACAGGCAATTGACACTGACACATTTCGTTCTTCATTCATACTTCGCAGTTATGAGAACTTAAACAAAGCCGTAACAACTGTATGATATGACGTTATGCCATTATCTTTTGTGTATTTTTTCCTATTGATCATTTTTGATACGTTTCTGTCTTGTAACATAACATACAAATATAACCCGCTGATTGAATATGGTCAGACAATTGGCAGTGTCACCCTCTTTTCTCCATGCTTCGCGGTCACCGTCTTTAGGACAGTGCGATACGACAATATATCGATTAGGCTTATGCATTTGATATATATATATATATACAAATATATATATATATATATGTATATAACTGATAATAATATAATATAATAATAACTCATAATAACCCTGATGTGTGAATATTCACACGCCATCGCGCTTAGTACATAGGTGAGCTCTACCATCACCTACTAAATCGACCTTCGGGTTGATTACTGTGTTTATGGTTATATATATACATAAAACCATAAACACAGTAATCAACCCGAAGGTCGGTTTAGTAGGTGATGGTAGAGCTCACCCATGTACCAAGCCCGACGGCGTGTGAATATTCACACATCAGGGTAGGGGGGCCAGTTCCTTTCCCTGTGCCGGTTATGTTTTCCCAGGAAGATCTGGTACCCGAAAAATCAACTAGCTTGGGTGGGGCTGCAGGCGCCCAAAGTACCTTGCCCGGGAATCGAACCCGGGATCCTCCGGTCAGTAGTCCAACGCTCTACCCACTAGACCACAGCGACCCGCATATAATCTATTTTGTTTTTTTTGTAAATGAAATGTCCAGCGTCATTCGCCTGCTTTAATCAAGGATGCAAGGTTCAAAGTTGGCGTCGGACATCCTCACTACAAACCCTGACATCCTAATAATTTTCAGGAATTTCACCCTTGTACTTCCTAGAAACAATGATCTTCAAATTTCCTAAGACAAAGCACTTTATTACGAAATGAATTACATGCATCAAATTTACTGGGAAAATCTGTTAATTCGAACTTTGCGAGAAATTTCAAGTAAAATGATAAATGCGAAGGGAATGTCATAAAGATGACGCAGTACGGGTACGTTTTATAGGATTGTAGAAGACTTGAACTTCTTTATTTTGAAAACAGGGGTCATTTAGGGGAGGGATTTCTTTGTTTCATGCGTAGTTTCCCCCATGGGTCACGCTGGGTGAGATCCGAGTTTGCATAAAGGCCAAGTGAATCAAGATTCTACTCTCGTCAAATTTTCTCCTTTTGACCGAATACATTTTTCCATTCATGTAAGTGAAATAGGATCTCAAAAAAAAAAAGAAAATAAAATCCATTTTTATGGTTTTATAATATTTAGTGTTGTGTTAAACAGAACTTGTGTGGGTGCACAAAAGTAGGAGTGCTAAGTACTAAAGATAACCATGATACCGTGCGTTAGTTTTGTTTTCAAGGTCAAAGACCTACATATGTTGGCTTCTACCACTACTACTACTAATGTTATATAATAGATAAATGAAACAGCTTAATAATACATGACTTCAATTTTCCGCTCCCTCGGACAAGGATTTTCGGGTGCTCAAAAAGATCTCTTTCTTTCTCTGGACGAATTTCTGGAGAATTCGGGTATTCCGAAAGAGTTGGCATCCCAGGCAACATTCGAATGCGATTATGCGACTGGGAGATGGGTCCAGGGGGAAGTGGAATACGGAAGTATAGACGTCTAATGGAAGGAGAGAGAGAGCGAGTTTGGAAATAATAGGAAGTGGTCGAAGGGAGGGAATTATATACATATGTATGCATATATATGTGTGTGTATATTATATATATATATATATATATATATAACTTTTGGACGGCACAATAGAACACAGAATAAAACAGATAACAGGTAAAAGGACACTCACACTGTAGATGATTTGAGCTTTCGGCCTACTCCGAGGCCTTCTTCAGGTCTGACCTGAAGAAGGCCTCGGAGTAGGCCGAAAGCTCAAATCATCTACAGTGTGAGTGTCCTTTTACCTGTTATCTGTTTTATTCTGTGTTCTATTGTGCCGTCCAAAAGTTATATTGCTCTCGTGAGTACTTCCGCATCATAGATATGTATATATATATATATATATATATATATATATATATATATATATATATATACAGAGAGAGAGAGTGTTAGGCAAACGAGGAAAGGGCTGGCACAGAATAGGGATGTTGGACGGGATGAGGGGAGGAAGGAAGTAAGCAGAGATTAAGAGGGACTTGATGTAGAGTGGTTTGCTGGATTGTGTTGTTAGGAATCACAAAATATTTATTTGGTAGTTGTGTCCATTCAAAAACCTACTTCAACCGGTAAATTACCTTATAATTATATACATACATATATATATATATATATATATATATATATATATATATATATAAACACAGTAATCAACCGGAAGGTCGGTTTAGTAGGTGATGGTAGAGCTCACCCATGTACCAAGCCCAACGGCGTGTGAATATTCACACATCCGGGTAGGGGGGCCAGTTCCTTTCCCTGTGCCAGTTATGGTTTCCCAGGAAGATCTGGTACCCGAAAAATCAACTAGCTTGGGTGGAGCTGCAGGTGCCCAGAGTGCCTTGCCCGGGAATCGAACCCGGGACCCTCCGGTCAGTAGTTCAACGCTCTACCGACTAGAAACAACCGTGACCCGCATATATAAATATAAATATATAAATATAAATATATATATATATATATATATATATATATATATATAGAATGAGATAAAGGTAAAAGGAAAAAAAAAGATCTTTCTTCGCAGTTCATTTTATTTATAACGTAGAATGTGGTTCAACGCTTATGACGTCATCCTCGGGGTACTTTGTCTTTAACCTTGAAATTGGCTGTACGTCATTAATAAAAAGAATAGGGAAAACATGGAATATCTATTCTCGTTTGTATAAATTTCCATTAATTGGAACCTACCTCAGCGCCTGAAGGATAAATTTAGATTGAGAAAGGGAGAGAGACATAGAGAATTAAGGGCAAAAATAGAAAGAGAGAGATAGAGGAGAAAAGGGTGAAATGTGGAAGATGGGACCTGAGAGAGAGAGAGAGGGAAAGAGATAGAAAAGGACCCGACGATGGTGCGGGGAAGTATCCTACCACGAAAGGGTTCGATGGGGCGGTTGGGTTTCCGTAGTCCCACACCAAATGTCCTCCTGCCACCCACGCTTGTTCCATCCGCATCACTCCCACACCCTTCTCTCGCTTTTTTCCGGCCGACCAGCCCAGTCTCCTGCAGGGGATCGCGCTTCCGTAACGCATTGGAAAGGAAACGATTCAGAGTGGGGTGGGGTGGAAAGTTTTCATTTTATTTTCCCGCAGAATCCGCAATAAAAGAGAAAGGAATGTTTTTTATGGCGTTCATAAAATTAATGCGTGAATAATGAAGTCAGAATCCAGTATCGTCGACGCAGGGTAACTGAAAATTTAGCCGTCGATCGATTACTCTATGCAAATGTATCATTGTTTATTGTTATTCATCAGGCAGCGATAAGATTTGCATCAGGTAGGGCCATCGAAAATCATATGAACATTTGTTTTAATGGAATTCGTGTTGGGATTCACCATATCAACAATTTCTAACTTCAAGATTTAGCCTTCTATGTACGCAGTGGTGGGGTTGGAAGTAATATTTTAGTCCGAATTCTTCCATTGAATAGCGGTCGTAGCTGTAGGCTTGAACGTTACCATTAATTGGAGGTAGTTACATAGTTGAGCGGAATGAGACGATTCGCTCGCTTTTTTAATTTTCTCTGAATCCGAATGCGGTCAGCAAACATTGCAGCCTTCACTTCACGATTCAATCCCGAACAATGGAGACATATTTCAACTGCCGTCCATGAAACAATTCGCTTTTTTTATTCGATTTTTTTCTTCAATTTTTACGATGACATTTTCTTACAATGTGCACGTAATTAGAAAGAATCAATTAAATTCAATGAACTCCTGTCGAATTAAAAAAAGGTCCTTGAAAAGAGAAAAACGCAATACAATCTTTTGGTTTAAAAAGATGTGGCTGTAACAAATGTAATTCTTAATTCAATACTTTTTCATTTATAAATCAGCATTTTTATGGACAAAAAATAGATTTTAATGGGGTTCATGTCACTTATAATAGAGTTAACGACTTTTTTTTAGATGCAACTGATTTTATCCTGGCAGGAATGTTGATTTGTGGTAAACATAGGTTAATTTTGGTAGAATGGCAGAAGTAGAGTTAATTCGAGATGAAATACTGAGACTTTGTACATGGACTTCGTAGTATTAGTAATATTTACGGGAGACGACCGATGAGGTCATTTGCGCCATTAGGGATGAATAGGAAAGGATGAAGGGTGGAGAGAAACCCGGCAGTGGCATTAGCCTACTCCTAACAAAAGGCGCCAAGGGGTCCGCAGCTTAACGTCCCATTCGACGGACGGCGTACTCACTCAAAGTTCCCTCTACAAAGCACCTCAAATAGGGATCGAGATGCCACTGAAAAATATTAGATGCCGCCTGATTCGATGCCGGATTCGAACCCGGGCTCTCTGGGTGGAAAGCCAGTACGATCGCCGCTGGACCATCTCGATCCCCTTGTTAGAAGATCATCAAGGTCAAGACCCCCTTGTTGATGTAAAAATTACCGTTCATTGTCTGTCCCTGAGGGACAGGAATCATAATTTTAAGATCATTCTAATTATTATTAGGACAGATCCTAAATATGTAGACCCTAGATGTGTAAACAAAACTAGTCGACAAATAAAGTTTTATTTCTGTAGAAAGCAAAGATAATTTTTAATTTCTTAAGTTATACATGGATTTCTACAAAGTTAAGGCCTCAACCATTCAGTGCATCAGGACAGATCCTGTATCGAAATGGGCAGATAAATTTGCTAAGCGAAGTGACATGTTGTCCATTTATTATTTATTGTCCACGGCACATATTGTAAGGACGCTTTTGGGATGTTCATTTCGCTCCGCGATGCTCAAATTTAAAAGAGCACCCAGTCATACCAGAAATAGTAATTCCACCCTAGAGGCGACTATCGGCTTCATGCCGACTTTCCTTCCTCAAAGGTCCTTAGGTCATGTGTCTTCCACGCCCTTCCCGTTCGAATTCCTCCTCACATCCTATCTGCTTCCTTGCACCCACCCCCACCCCCTGGCGTCCATCATCTTCTCTCCTTCGTACCTCCCGCTGCCGTCTCCCTCACCAGTTGTCGCAGTAGCCCGGTCGTAAAACATTTCGCGGCACGCGGTAGAAAAAACAAATCGAGGGAAAAATAGGGAGGAGTGGCGGAAAAAAACCACTTTTATCCTTCGACTCCCGTCCTCTCTCCATCGAGCGTGATGGATCTCGTAGATTTGTCACGCGAGATTAAGCGGGATGGAAAAAAAAGAGGCGGTCTCGAGGATGCGAAAGGGTGGGCGGTCGTCGAGGAAGAAGAATATTCGCGGTAGGGGATGGGGAGTATCGTAAGAATTCCGGGCGCGTGGGCTTCGAGGGTGTGGGTCGGAAATCATCGAGGAAATGGAAATGCTTCGAGGGTGAGGCCGAGGGAAATTAAATATTCAGGGAGCAGCGAGAAACGTGGAGCCAGGAAGCGCTAGAAATACTCGACCCGGAGTTGAGAACGAGTTTTATGGGGGCGGATCGAGGTGGATGGCACACACAAAAAGGGTTTCATCTTAACCATTTGAATGTTAACATTTTTCAGCGTCACCCTACTTTTTTCTGATGAAAAAAAGAACTGCATTCATTTCTGCTGGTCCGTCGCTATTTAATATTACCACACCACTCATTTACTTAAAGCGGAAATCGTGAATGAGGACCAATGTCTGCGTGAATATGTTGTAAATAAGTTATGTTTAAATTGATTGAGTTGAAAATACGACCAACAGTGCATTCATGAATGCAAAGAATGAAGAGGTACTTCTTGGTGTTGTTGAAATGAAAAACCAGAAAAACGCACGAGTAAGAGGGAAACTAATGCGTGTCGCATTAGTTCTGCTCTTTGCATATTTGGGTTCAGGAGGTCACAAATCCAGGAGCTTTAAAGGAAATGAAATGATGGAGGATCGTCAAATATGAATTGCTAGTGATAGATAAAGACCAAAATTGACCAGCAACAAGGCAATAACTGGTAACTGTGTAGGTCAAAGAACCGCTACAAATCATTTCCCTCATTGAAAACACTTGATGATGATGACATATTTTAATAAGACGAGTAGATACTTTTCAATGTCACTTAAAACCAAGGAAACAACCAAGGTATTAATTTTCAATAATGGAGCTGAGGGAAATGTGATTTTGGGACGCATTTTGCTTGGATTAGTTTCGACAAGAATTTGAATTTAAACAAGTGTGCACTACAGAACTGTTAACTTTTAAAACAATGTCGACTTCATTGATGAAAATAACCATAAAATAGTATGTTTGGCATGGTACGAAAAAAAATGGCTCGAGCAACATGCGATAATCCTTATGAAAGGTGTGTAATGCAGAGTGAGTCCACTTGTAGCCTGTAAATTGTGGAGATTTTTCCGCACAGCATGCCAACTGAAAAGACTCAAAAGGTACGTAGATCCCTGGGTGTAAGGAGGAAAAAAAAACTAAAATTGACGAATGGGAGACTTTTCCGAGGGAAGATCTTCTCATGTTTCTCTCACATCGCCCAACAGAAATTCACGGGTGGATTCTGCTGCGATAGCCACGAAAAAATAACCACACTCCACTGGACGCTTTTCTGTATGAATACTTCCATACATTTATTTCCCCGTGCCCTCGGAAACGCTGCTCTCTCTCTCTCTCTCTCTCTCTATATATATATATATATATACATATATTTTTTCTTTTTCAATGTGAATGGGTATATATATATATATATATATATATATATATATATATATACATACACATGCACACGTATATTCCGCATTTCCTAGAGAGAAGCGGGGGTTCGTGGCGATTTCTCGGATGGTTCCGGACAATGTCCCGACTCTTCCGCTTGGCGAGCGATCCTTTTTAGCACCATGGAGTGATGTTATTCCGCTCTGCGTGATATTTTACCCCGTGATCTCAGAAATACCTCGGCATATTTTTATTTTACAACGTTCTTCGGAAATATACGCAATAGCGTGAAGATTTCACGCGTGGTTAAGAAATGTTAGAAACTCTCTTTCGGTACATGGAGACTCCCTTCGCGGTGTCGGTCCGCCGGAGAGCCCTTTTCATTTTTCGCATCCTCCTCACGTGCGAAGAGACCCGACTAATCCCTGCGGCCTGCTGGCGAGGCGTGCAGCTGCACAATACATGACGATATTGTGTGCGGCGGGGCCCCGGACCGCAGAAGTGTGAGTCACGGGTCAGCGGGAGGGAGGGCGTGAATGATGGCGGGAAAAGTTATCTCTCGGCTCTGGGCGAGAAAAGGGTCGGCGTTGTTTCACCAGGGTGCAGATAAAAACACACCCACACGAGAGTAGTCTAAATAACTCCTCGGCATTGTGCCTTATCAGCATTCCATTCATTCCGGGCGAAAAAAAATATAATGAATCTATTGCCTAGCTATGTAGCTCTCTCTTTCTCTCCCCCCCTCCCACATGCCTCTCACTTCCACTTCGTGAAAGATTCCCGAGGCAGCCAACGTGCTGCTTGCTGGCTCAGCAACCATCAGCCGCACCCTTGCAAGAAGCTGTCGGCAGAGATGACACGGGAGGTTTTACAGACAAGCATGTATCTTTTCAGATGCTCGAGTTTTTCACATAAATTCTATGTTTTTAGTCGATTCCGGTTTTTCCGTGGCTCAGTGGCCATATCAAACTGGCGCCAGTCGGAATTCTTTTGTTTGCCGCTTTTGAGAGTATTTAAGTAGGCACGATGAAAAATACACGTTTAAACTCAAATGTATCCCTTTTTTCTAAAATAATTCTAAACGAAGGGGAAATAGGAACCATTTCCCCTCTAATTTTCTTCTTCCCATGCGCTAACAGTGCATACAAATACGAGTACATAACTGTACTACAGTTCAGAATTACCAGTATAGACGAGAAATTAATCATATTTCCCCTGTAGGAATATTACTAGGATACATTTCAACTTTCGAAAATTTAAAATCAATTTTCCAATAATTTGGTGTTTTTATCGCATATTTATTTTAAAATGTTTTAATAGCTGAGCTATTTACAGGTTTTAAAGAAGTAAACTCTTAAAGCTCCGAAATACCAGCGGTAATCATTCACAGGCAATAAATAAGTGTTGGGAAGAGAGATACTAGAAGATATTACCTGTATGTACAGCTAGGGAACATTCCGACCTTCTTTTATCCTAGCATGGAGAATTTTGGATCAAATGATAACCCGAGGCGAATTGGGAAGTGATTCTGATCATATCCACAATACAGTACATGCAAATTACAGAGTGGTACGCATTAATCAAGCTCCACTACCGTACAAATTTGAACATATAATAATTAATATGCTTTAACTAGGCTTAGTAATTTCTTAATTAGGCTTTCTGTCTTTTGTACTGACTCATTTGTCTTGTTCCTCTTCATTACTTCAATAATAAATGCACTGTTGAATATGGTGATAGTAACTTTTCTCCGGCTACAGCAATCGCATCATATGGTCAGTTTAATTGACATAAATAGACGCGGAAAGACGTTTTAGTGAAACGTAATATTATGACTATATCACATATTCTGAGTACTGTCGAAAATTTAGGCAATATACGGAGTTCTCCTTGAGTTAAGAGATTTATCGAGGTTGTTCACGCAATTTACCGCGCCAAGTTTCAAAATACACCATCTTTAATTACCTACATAACCAACCGGTGGGAATACAAAGCAAATACCAAGACCGTTTTATGCAAAATACATGATGTTGCTCTTAATTTGGCTAAAAATTGTTTTCGCATAGTTTTTGCTTTGATTATTCCTCATAACTGCAGCAAGGATTGGCGTAGAATGTTATGCATACTAATAAAAGTTATGGATCTATAGTTTTAATACTTAAGCAACTATAAAAAACGTGATTGCCTCGAAGTAAAGCTCTGTCGTCAGGAGCAGAAATAGCTAAATAAATATTGATTTGTATAATATGCATGCACCTGTAATTAAGACAAAACAAACATTCGTTTCAGTGATTCGTGACCTTTGACCTGGAAGCTTAACGACCACCTTACTGCCATGGGTGGGTTAAAACGACTCCGCTGGTTTATTATACCCTAGAAACTCGACGTGTAATCATGGTAGGAATGGAGTGAAAACACGTTTCATTCAATTCTTAGCATATTTGGTTAAATAACTTGATTGAAATCAGTTGACAGTCATTCTAGAATAATTTCTGGATCAGATCTATTTCATGCAGTGACATTTAGAAGACGCATAACGTTAATTCTGGATTTACTTTTACCTATATACTTTCTGTACAGAAAAAGGGAGCCTTCATATATTTTGATTCCCGGCATCATTTTGGTTTTCACAATAGTTACCTATTGGTTATTTAGTTGATAATATCAATACAATAAAAATTGCAATTGCATTTAAAAGTTATGAAACTTCGTACACGTGTTATTACTTGAAATTTCAATCAAGCCGAATGACCTAATTGAACTTCATTGATCAGCTATATGGGATATAACGAGAACATTTCCTTACGTGGCTGGAAAGTTTTCTTCGAGGATTCTTTTCTTTCCCTTCCACTCTTAATCATGTTAAATCAATCAAATTTAGTTTCGCCATTGTAAGTAGTCATCCCCATGATTAAATTACATAGAGGCCATTATAGAAATCCGAACTTGGTCTGAACGAGCGAATAGATACCAATCACATCCCTGTGAAAAAAATACTAGTCTGGGATTTCATTTCCTAACCTGTAAAGATTTTGAACTTCTCTACAATTCTAGGGTTAAGTTAAGATACTTTCCCATCGTAGGCTTTTATATTAGGTAATCTACTGGTTAAGGTAGGTTTTTGGATGGACACAACTTTTTCTGACTCCAAACCAAACCCAATCCAGCAACCTACTCTACAGGGTTCGTCCGGAAAATAAGTGTACTGAGCTCAGGAAAAAAATGTATTACACTTTTACATATATTAAGCTAATATTCCTCAAAATAGGACCCTTGTGAGTCGATACACTTGTTCCAGCGGCGTTCCCATTCCTGGAACGCTCCCGCGAAGGCATCATCGGGAACCTCTCGAAGACACGTCGTCACGGCCTCTTTGACGGCGTCAAAAGTCCCGTATCGCGTTCCTTTCAAACTTCTCTTTATCTTCGGGAACAGAAAGAAGTACGGTGGTGCCAAGTCCGGGCTGTAGGGCGGGTGCGGCAGCGTTGCCACGCCGTGCTTGGCCAAGAAGTCCGACACGACAAGCGCGGTTTGAGACGGCGCATTGCCGTGATGCAGCCGTCAGATGTTTTTGATCGCTGGCCGGACGCGGGCGACTCGTTTTCGAAGCCTGTCGATCACTTGGACGTAAAATGCAGCATTTACAGTTTGTCGTTCAGGTACAAATTCGTAGTGGACGACTCCCCTTTTGTCAAAAAAGACAATGAGCATCATAAACTTATTTTCCGGACGAACCCTGTACATCAGGTCCCTCCTCATCTCTGTGTACTTCTTTCCTTCTTTCATCCGAAGGCTTTATTTAGGTCGAATATGTGTGATATATGTCAAAATATGTACATTTTTTTAATGTAGCAGAAGTAAATTTCATAGCTATAGAACTTCGAAAACTTCAAAGTCTTTTATACCCAAGATATAGCTTATCAGAGTATTTCATTACATAAAATGTAACGCAAAGTTGAAAAAGCTGCATTCAATTTAATATAAGACCATATTCATGCCGATTTAGCAAAATCCCCATGATGGCCTTAGGGTCTCACGTGCTTCCTATCGTGGATCTTGTTTCACATGAATGTCGTTCATATTTTGCGCATCATTTCTACATTTTATTATTTTCAATTTTAGTGTAAATTGAACAAATGTTTTTTCTAAATTTTTGTGGGAATAAAAGTGATCCGTTCCTTTAATTTCGGCTTTCTCCTAGTTATTTAGAAATCTTAAAAATTAAATCGCACTCCCGTTTTAACATCCAAGTATCCATTCTCGTTTTTTTTTTAGATTTCTTTTTCCTCACTCTTACTAATTTTGTACGTGTATGATGAAATTACACGGCACATGTAAGCTTTAATTCACCAGTGAGTTGTCTCTCTCCTTCGAATCGAATCCATCTCCTTTCCTTAAAATGCCTTCCCAAAATCGGATTAAACCTATGCGGAATCGAGTCTGCGATGCCGTATCCACTGTAGTCGGGTAATGAAAAAAGAAGGGATTATGTTTTTTTTGGAATTGTCCTCATATCACTTTCCCCCCCAATCTTTGAATCTTTTTCATTCCATTTTCCAATCAAAAGTATTCTAGTCGATTCGATTTTTTGATCCCTTTTTTTTTCTTTTACCAATAAGAGGTCACCAATCTCTGGAGTTGGAAATTAATCAGTGGGAATACTCAATCACATGGTTGGATCGAGTTTGGAATTAATGCGCTCAAAGAGTACTTGAATATTTTTCGTCAGTGCCAACAATTCCTACGTATTTTATCAAAAACTTTTTGCGTTCGAATGTGATAGATTAACCAATCTTCGGCTCTGGATGTGGTCTTTGTTGTCGCAGAGATATCCGCTTCTGGGCCGTTTCCTTAATAGAAGCAAAAGTTATTTCGCGTCACGTTCATTCTTGTGTCAAAACATCCGCATTTTATCACCCGCTATAAATCAATGAAAGGGCATGTGTGTCGATATCTTCGTAGTATAAGGAAGAAATATGACCCTAGGACGAGCAGAGACTTGGAAATTTCCGACTTTTTGAGCAGAACGCAGAAGTCTTATGGATTCCGAAGGACGTTTAAGCAGATACAGACTGTGATATCCTCAGAATATTGATGTAGTGGTTTTGATTGAAGCGCATCCCATTTTTCAAGAATAGTTGGAAGGTTTGAATAATTTGCACGAAATTTCTTATCGGTATATGCTATGTTACAAAATGAACGCTATTTTGTAGGAAAATTTCTTTAAAGTGCTTTTTTTTTATCAATAGATAGATATTAAAATGAAGTAACCAAAAGAAGCTCTTACTCCGTGAAATGTCGTATTAAACTGAGCAATGAATTTAACTAGGTTTTCACAGTTATACTAGCGGATTACGATGTTTGAGAAGGCTAAAGTGCTAAAGGAAAATGAACTGTGCCGTTTTAAAATTTTTATGACAATAGGACTCAATATTTTAGCACTTAAAGATTTGCATTGAATTGGCAGTGTGAGTGACAAATCAGAATTTTCACATTTAGGTCTTCCAAACTGTATATATATATATATATACACACACACACATTCAAACACGAAATCCCGCCATACGGCGAACAAATATTCATTCACATAGAAATGATATAAGGAAAGGGGAAAGGAACACACATAAAGGATATATATATATATATATATATATATATATATATATATATATATATATATATATATATAAATTCACTGATAAGTCATAACATATATATATATATATATATATATATATATATATATATATATATATATAAGATATAAATATCGTGCATGAAAATATTTCGCTAATACGCATTTACTTAAACTCCTTGGTATTTTGGAAGGAAAATAGTGATTAATGCAATGAATCAAATTTCCGATACACTTAATAGTGTATCTTAATCATTTTTCTCTTATATGTTCGCCTAAAATACGAAAAACTTCATAAGCAATACAAATTTGCTACACAGAACCTCATTATCTTGTTTTTCAATAAAGTGCTCGATTTTCCATGTGCTACACGAGTTGAAACAATGATACCCTAATTAACGATCCTAACCAAGGATTAAAGTTTCTGCGATAAATCCAACTTCGAATATAAATTTAGAGTTAGACTATTTGGAAGAAGAAACGTGAGATGGGACGTTCTCATTTGAACTAGCTCAGGTGCGAACCTGCCCCCTTCAAACACCCTCGTCGAGGTGATACCCAAGGTAAAGCAACAAAAGTAATTCATTTGAGAACTTGAGAGAAATATGCCGCCGGTAGATGCGAATCTTCTTATCTCGGGGCCGTCACGTCCTCGTTTGGAAGACGGTCGCCCGCGTTCCGCAATCGTTCCCGCTCTCTGCGGTCCCTCGCTGCAGTGCTTTAAGAAGTCCACTAAGGTAACGTAGTGACACGCCGTAATTCATTAATCAAGTCGGGTTTCGCCATGCATATTCTTCCGGGTCGGTCCCCGGTGTACCGTTTCGTTGCCCGAGATTCCGAGAGGCACAAGGAGCGGATGGTGAAAGAAGTCTGAGAGCGGGGAGGAAGAAACCTGCAAGGAAAGACGGCGGAGGAGGTTCGATGGAAAATTTTACAGTCGATGAAGGAAGCAGGAGAGTAAGTGCATGTGCGAAATGATAAGGAGGGAGACAGTGCTGACGTCAAATTAAAAGATGATAACTGGATTGGAGAAATACACAACTATATACTGAATTATTCATCTAAATTTTTGATGCTGGGCTTTAAAATGAAAAATGTCGTCATAGTTTTCACGTGATTTAAAGTTTGACATTTAGGAATGACAAGAGGAAAGAAAATATCAGACAAAAGTAAGCGGTAATAATAGAGTTGACTGTAGTTAAGAACGCTATATTATTAAACTTTGTCCGAACTGCCTATCAGTAATAGGTTTGGCCATTTGGGAACTGTCCTAAACCTTACTTTAGAGAATTAACTTGGTGAAAATTTAATATATTTTCCAAAAGTTATATTTATATCCCTAATTAATGCTAAGGGACCAAATCAATATCTGCCTACTATTTCCGCCAATGTCCACGGCGGGAATTATGCATAATCGGTGTAATAATTACAACTACTTAAAATATTTCTTTTGATTTTGATATAGGGACGGACGAGGCCCGTTGAAAGTAGAGTTCAGATTTGATTATCGAAAAAATTCACTTGCCGATTCTCTTGAGGTCCATCTAGGAATTTTGGAAAATATGGGCAACCGAAAAGACAGTTTTGAAACCGGGTTGTTGCCATAAAAATCAAACTGTAACTTGTCTATTGTTTAAAAAGGCGGAAAAAATTCAACTTATGCATATATTTTCCCGTTCGTTATCTCCATTTGAGTAACCCCGGGAAACGTCAACGGCGGGGGAAACATTTGCGAAACAAACTCGGAAGCGAGGAAAATACGAAGCAGGGGAAAGAAAAATAAGAGAAAGAGAGAGGGAAAGAGTTGAAGAACAGAAACGGGAGCGTGGATGGAGTGGGAAAGAGAAGGAGTGGGGGTCCAGGGAGATGGGGGAAAAGAGAGAGAGAGAGAGGGAGAGGATAACGATGAGGAGGACCGCGGAAGAGGGATTGAAAAATTAAGTGCGGGGTGCATGACGGGGAGGAAAGAGGTGCAGGAGGAAGGAGGAGCCAACTGCGGTTTGCGGGGAAGGGTTTAATGGGCCGGCGCGGCGTGATAAGAGCCGTGAAAACCCTTTGATAAATTCGCCGCGGCGGGCGCGCGTGAGAGAGAGAGAGAGAGATGGAGAAAGGACGGGAGAAAGAGAGCTGGACCTCCTCCACGAAAGCTTTGTGTGCCTGTGTGTGGGTGGTTGATGGGGGAGGAGTGGGTGTGGACTCTAAATTGAAATCGGGGGACGCAATTCGCGAGAAATCACCGGCGAGGAGGAAAAGGAGGAACGCTGAGCTTTGAGAGGGAGAGAGGAAAGACTGCTTGCCTGGCGATGGGGCCCTCTCTCTCTCTTTAACGTTTCCCAGTCTGCTGCGGGTGTTGGTGACGGCGGTGGAGTCAGTTTCACCCCCGTGCTTTGATGTCTCTCACGTCGGGGAGAGATGCATGCATACACTCCCAACTTGGGCTTTCTCTCCCCTTCTCCCCCCCCCCCCTTATCTCCCCCTTCACCTTCCTCTCTCTCCACACATGCACACACACACACGCCCCCTCCTCCCCGGAACGGCTTGGCGCCTTTGATCGCGTTTCGCTGTTCGGCACGGATTAGCTCCTCTTTGTGGCGGCTCCCATGGTTTGTTTTTAATTTTTTTTCCACGACCGCGCAGTGCAGGAGTTTAAGCACTCCTTTTTTTTAATTACTAATAGCAGGCAACGTTGGATGACCCGCGCAATTATGCGATCACGGCTCATTACGGGTGAATTCTGTTTGTGATAAAGCAGTAGGTTTTTTCCATGGTGGGTTCTTTGAAGTGAAAGTAGAGGCGAAGGTATACTCCGCACATTACGTTAATGTTAAAAACAAAAGAAATGCAAAAATATTGCATCTTGATGCTCCGTAAATGTGAACTGGGAATATCTTATTCAATGAAGTACGAATACTAATGGCATAAGTCGTATACGTTCAAGGTGAAATGTTCACCCCAGGAGTGAAGATCGGAAACCTTTTATCTTTTTTCTAATTAAAGTTTGATAGTTTTCAAACAGAATTTCTAATTTAATATTTATAGAAATATTACAGGTGAATTTGAAGAGTTATCATGGGATCTTGCAGTAATGATGCGTGCCGAAGTCTCGATGAGCAACAACTGCGTGTGGAAGATGCTTTGTTTCTCTGACTATTTACAGGAATATAAAGACGGCTTTCACGTGACATTTCCATTTTTTTAACTGGATACGTTGTACGTATATATTGCACTGATATATCCCATCACTTTATGTTCATATGACCGGCATCCTCTTTTAGGATAGGCTGTGTATTTAATTCAATTCACACCTTCCTGTTTGTGTTGATTATGACACTGTTATGTTAAATGACAGCAATTTAAAAATTTTCCCTTGATTTTCTTCTATCAATTTTTGGCCTTACCTATTGGTTTAGGAGAAATTGATGGCCGTAGTTGTTTTTATTGTAAATAATGTAGATATGTGTTAAATTGATCGGCGTAAAAAATTGACATATGCTAGCCGAGAAGAAACACGTATGTACTTTCGAATCCAAGAAAATGAGTACATTAACAGTGTAGAAGCAAAGAGTAGATATAGATGATTGATCGGAGAACTGGTTTTGAATACTTGATTTCACATAAAATAAATACCGTTACAGTAATTTTTAAACAAGTGAAATTAATGTGTATGACAAGACGGTATTTTATTTAATCATTCATTTATTCATGATTTTGAATTACTAAACCAGTTTGCGTCGTAAGTGCTTCATCTTACTGCCCAAGTAACAGCCACAAGTGTCCTTCAACATGATGGAATTTCAAACGCGCATAGAATAAATTGTTATCCTTTTAATGACCTTCAGGCAATAGAAAAAAATCTCAGCAGGAGGTGCTGTTATACTGAATCATTGGTAGAGAGCAAGTGGCCGGTAATTATTTGAAATAGTGAGCTAAAACACATTGGTAAGCTTCCCTACCGATAAGAAAGACCGAAATTTTGTATAAACGTATGAAATTCTCTTCCCCTGGGTTAATCTCAATGCTATTGAAAATGTTACAGGATACTTTCTCCCTATAGAAGCATTTATGAAAAATATTATAACTCGTTAAAATCAGCAATGAATCAGTCCGAGTTCAAAACACGTAAATATTCGTAAAAGGTATTGACGCGAGGTTCATACTGAAGCACGATTCTGTACTTTATTCTCAGATGGAGAGTATGAGTTCATGAGTATAATTATATGAGTTCTGTCAATTGTAGAGCACCAGAATACAAGGGAAAGTGTATCGGGTGAGTGAACTGAAGAATTAAACTGCTTCGAATAAAATATGAAACCTAGAAATTGGGTGATGATTCTTTGGCTCAAAAAATCAGCGTTATGAAAATCGAGTCACGAATTATGTTTGGTTGTTTAGCGTTGCAGAAGGCAAAAGTGATATTTCCAAAAACATAATTTATTAAAAAACGTTATCAAACTAAGATAACAAACAGAATATACACTGGGGTGAACATTGGTTTTATGGTTTCAATATCGGCCGTTTAAACTAGCGAAGAAGTCCTAGGCATGGTGGGGGAGGAGGGAAAAATGTTGATAGGAGTTTAAATGGGGTAGGAGTATTTCATGTCCTTAGAACGAATGAGTGGACTATTTAAAAATGGGATGGGTAGAATGTTGAGTAGAAGTGGCAGAGATAGGACAAGAACATGCATGTTGGATGGAGTAATGGTAGGAAGGAAGTAAGAGCATGTGGAGTTGAAGAATGATTGTCATGCAGGTCTTAGAGTACTCACTTAGTTTAGTGTTGGATGAAGCTTAGAATAGAAATGCTTAGGTGGTCTGAATAATCTTCATAGACCGGTATATTTACAATGATAATCTTTAATGAAAACCATTACATTGATTCCCCTGTTTAAAAATTATTTGGAATTAATAGTTTAGCCATGCACTTATAATTAATCGAAGTAATTGGTTCCAATTTTTTTCATAGTACTTCATATATTTAAAAATATGTGGAACATGAGGCGAACGAACCTTAATAATTTCGGAAGTGAATAGGGATGTCTGGGAAATAATTATATAATCATTACAGTAATTATAGGTTAGTACGAGCGGTTGGCATTCTTTTATTTTCATAGATCCCTGGTATGTCCCCTGTGAAAATTCATAAGTTCGCCAGGTCGGTGATCAATAAATGTTATGGCAAGGCGTAGGAGCATCCCTCTTTGTGGCACCTCTCCCTACTCAGAATTCGGAGAGTAGGAGGAATTAGGAACATTCAGCCTCCCGTTTTATTTTTCGCCTCACGATTCCGGGGCGCAGGGAAAGAAGGGGAAGACTTAAAGACCACCGACGTCCCGGATTGGACAAATTGATTTACCCGCTCCTTGGAAGTATCGCGGGAGGAAGGAAATAAGGAAAGAAAGGGCGGTGGGGGCGGAGAGTCGAGGAATGGGTGCGACACTTGGAACGTGAGAGAGGGGGTTTCGAGATTAAATTTGCAAGTCGCAGCAGAGGAAGGGTGGGTAGCGGCGAGAGAGGAAGTAGACGGGGAGTGGGAGGGGTGGAATTGGGACGGGAGGGAAAGAGGGGGGAGGAGACTTTTGAAATTGGATTTTTGGCTTACGGGAAAACAAGCGAACCATGAAATTCGCGGGAGTGCCTCCTCCCTCGGCCTAATGTGGAGGGGGACTGGGATGAAATGGCGAGAAAGGGGATGGTGGGGTTGACAGGAATGGTTATCGGAAGCTGTAGGGAGGAGGTAGGTAAGATGGGAACGGAGGAGAGGAAAGAGCAAGAGAGAGAGAGAGATTCGGGTGGGAGGTCGACTTCCTCAAGCAGTGGGAAGTTTTTTTTGTTTTGTTAGAGAGAAGTAGAGAGAGAAAGAGAGGAAGGCTTTGGAAGAGTGCGGAGTTAAGGTTGAGGTTTTCGAGGGGAAAACGGTTTCAAAATGGTTGCGGAAGGTGTAAATGTCGAGGGAGAAATTAAGGAAATTTTCTTCCAAGTAATTTTTAAATTGACCGTGCACTATCGCTGTAACGTATCAATGTAAGAACCAAGTAGATCATGTAAAGTAAAATATAAAAAAGGGAGGTTATTGCGCTAATTTTACGTTAAATGATAAATCTATACAGAGCCTATTGGGCTACGTGACGCTGTACAGCGGACAGTAAAAAATCCTTGGCCTAGTTTATTTCTCTCTATTAGTTCAATATAGAGCAAGTTAACTGGGGCTAATCATTAAGCCAAACTTAAAATATTTGCTGTTGGATCAGGGACATAATTCAATCCACAAAAATCTTATTCCTCCATTTATAGAGATTGCCAATAAAATGTTGAGTCCTTTAGGGTTCCTTCAGGCTCCCAAAAATTAACACTTCGTGTGGCTTTAGTAATGCACATGACCTCCGGTCCTGGTGGCGGTCGGTCAGAGTCTTCGCCTTTTAATCACCTATTTGTACCCTACATATTTGGGATTTCCTCCTCCCAATGCATGGACATCTTCATTTATTCCTCTGGCTTGTTATTTATTATTATTAGGTAATCTACCGGTTAAGGTAGGTTTTTTTGGATGGACACAACTATCAAATAAACATTTTGTGACTCCCCACCTAGCAAACTAATCTATATCAGGTCCCTCTTCATCTCGGTGTTCTTCTTTCCTCCCTTCATCCCGTCCAACATCCCTATCCTGTTCCTACCCTTACCTCGCTTGCCCAACATAGTGCCCATCATTATATTCTTGGGAATCATAATTGAGGTGGTTTCCCGTTGCCTTCCTCAATAGTGTTTTTAACGTGACACCATCACTTAATGGCCGCCCCACTGGGGTCAGACGCCATTGCAGCCGCCTCACTGAGGAACAGCAGCTGCGTGGACTACCTTTCGTCTGGCTCCTAACCTTCGACCTATCTGGCATGGGTGACCCCTCCAGGAGTAATTATTATTACTCCCGCCAGCACAGCTCTAGGGGTCATCGGAACACACAAGCCCTTCCACCACGACAAGGTTGTAGTCCATGGGAGGGTCTGGCTTGTTATATCACCGTAATTAAATGTAATAGGGCATTTATAGATCGGACGTGTTAACTTAGTATTCAGAGCGTACAGCCATTGCCCTGAGGTTTAGGGTCTAAACCGGTGGACGTCTATAGGCAACGTCAGCTGATCCATGTTCTATGATTTTTCGGCAAACTTGCAATTCTGTAAAACCGTGCGGCTGATTGAAAGGAACTACCCTTCCGTTACCTTGCCTGTTTAAATGTCACCCTCTGAAGTTCCCATCACTATGCGAGCCCTACCCTCACCCTGTCAGACCAATATTGGAGTTACTGAGGTCTACAGAACTATGCCAAAAAGGGAAATAATATTCTTATTAAAACCCGCGCATTTGATGATTTGTCTGCATGGTCATTGTTTGGAAGAATTCCTATAAACCACAAATGAGGCCCTTCTTCAGACATTTTATTTCCAGGCACGTGTAAAATTAAAGGGGATTGGGAAAACGAAAAACTTTCAACTACACAGGTAACGTCCGAGTGGTCGTCGCATAGTACTTTTTGGCAATGTTCACTAAAGTGATTGAATGGGTGCACTGGCTGGTGCAGCGGGTTTTAATTCCTAAGGTGGCAGATGTTTTGTGGTGTGGATTTCCGATCACTAATTTGATTCAGTGCGGATGGTACCCTTTTCGAGTCCATTGCACTGTGCGTCGGAAGAGACACAAATTGAACACCTGGCCACCTCCATGTCTCGCGCCTTTCTCTTCCCCCTACCAATACTCTCGAAAAATCCTCCCCACTCTTAACATACCCGTCTATCCTTCAACTCAGAAATAACACAATCTACTACTCGCTCCACTCATCGTAGCAAATTAAAAAAAAACATAGACACAGTAATCAACCCTAAGGTCGGTTTGGTAGGCAATGGTAGAGTTCACCCAGTACTAAGCCCGACGGCGTGTGAAATTCACACATCAGGGTAGGGGGGGCAGTGCCTTCCCCCATGTCGGTTATGGTTTTCAAGGAGGATCTGGCACCCGAAAAATCACATAGCTTGGGTGGAGCTGAAGGTGCCCAGAGAGGGCCGGAGGGCCCGGGAATCGAACCCGAACCCTCCGGTCAGTAGTCCAACGCTCTACCCCTGGACTATCGCGATCCATTGTAACAATTGCTTGATCAAAAAATGCTAATAAATGATCAGGCAATAAACTGGTGTAAGATAAGATTGTAGGTGGCTAACGGAAGGTTTTACAAGACTACACACTACTCTTCTCTTGAGCCTTAACTAGCATGACACCAAATATTCTTAGACCTTACACTGCATATTACAATAAATCGTTCCATAGGTCATACATACTTTCTACCTCCCTTAAATCCATTCAAAATATATATTCTTACCTCTCTCTTCCTCGCTTTCCGAGAATTCTCATCTTTATCACTGTCTTCCGCTTCATATTGCCTCTCAGAATCTCATTCATCCACGGTCCTGCCTTCTCAGAATTAATCCGAACAACCCTCTCTCTTTCCATAACATGTCCAGAATCTTATAATTTATTTTCCTTTCCGCCCATTTTATTTTCTCCATTCTTCTCCAATCCTTCATGTCGAAATCCTCCAATCTACGCGTTATACTCACGGCCTACATAACCAAATATCTGACTCATAAAATACTGCGGTCAATTCAAGATTCCTCACTAGTTCTTTCTTTACATCTTTACCTTTAAGGTACCCCTCAATTCTCGCCCTTGGTAAACGCTTCTTTACCTAATGCAACACTTATTTAAATATCCTTACCGCTCTATCCACCGTCATCCAACATGCATATAATATTACATTTTCCTATTATTAACAGAACTTGTTCATGCAATGTAACATCTTCAATATTCATTTGGTAGAATATTATGTGACACTGATGTGACGGAAGAAATGAGAGGAAAATTAGTTCTCCTTTCGGGTAGGTCCGCTCACTTCTAAGTACCAATGTTGTTGCTTTGTATTCATACGCAATTAATTTTTGTGCTAAATGTTTGTCGCTATTAATTTGGTCGAAATACCAGGTTCCGTACGCACGGACAGTTTATCCAGAAAATCTCGATGATCTTAATATTTCGCGGGTCAGCCACCGGGACGTGAATGCATCTAGCGTTTTAATGGAATCATGGGCATCCCCCCCCCCTCTCACCGTCGTGCACCAAGGGCGAATGCATCCGTCGGTCTTGCGGCACCCCCCTCCCCCACTCCTTCTACCCGAAATGGTGTGCACCCCCCCCCGTCCCCAGCTGACGCCGATATCCGCGGCGGAAGGGAAAGTTGGCGTGCAAACACTCTCCCCGACACCGATAAATCTTTCAGTTCTGCGGGGGGACGAAACTATAAACACGCCATGGTCGAAGGTTCCAGTCGATCTGCACAGGGGCCGCCATTGTTTGGCCCTCGTCATCGTTGCTGGGCCAGGAGGCATGGAGACGAAAAATAAAAAAAAGTAAATATAAAGAAAAGTCGACAGCACGGTGCTGAGGCGGGAGGGTGGAAAGGGCGGGGGGAGGGGGGGGGGTGGGGACCACGTCGGCGAATTTGGACACCGGAGCCGTAATCGACGTGCTCTCTCAAATTTACGGTTCATAGCTGCAAAAGAGTGGTTTTTTTCATTAAAAAAATGTTTCATTATTTTATTTATGTCAACTCTCTATGGGCCAATGGACATCGACGATGGGTTCTGAGTCTGGAACGTAATTTCAAGGTCATACATCATAATTAGCGGTCGGGCAAGTTTTGGTCTCGTTAATTCTTGTGAGAGAGGCTCGTCGACTCTTGTGTATCGACAAATCCGGTTCATGATAAATTGTTTTCATTGGAATTAAGATCTGTGGATGTTTCAAAACTTTTTCTTCCGCGTGAAAAGTCATCATTTTCTCTTTTAAAGCATCCTCAGTATATTTTTTTTATTTTGAAGTGTTTTTTCTATTACTTTATTAGCGTTGCGATATCTTAAAAACAAGCCCGTCAGTTTCTTGCTTTTGTTTTTCTTTGATGTAATTTCCTTTTGGGAATTGAGCAAGACGTGATCAGTGTATAATCGTGAGAATCACTGGACAAATTCGTCCTTGAGAGCGGTAGACTAACCAAATAAATGTACTAGGCCTACCAACTAAATAATGGAACATAATGAGATTTTGTGGTGGCTGATTAAAGAGGCATGGGAAGAACTGGAGGTAGGAATGAAAGTCGGAGGGGAATTCGTAAAATCAGTTAGGTTTGCTGATGACCAAGCATTAGTTGCTCAGTCGGCCAAGGGGTTGCAAGCATTGTTGAGTGAATTGGAGGTTCAGTGCGATAAATATGGGATGAGAATTAATGTTAATAAAACAAAGGTTATGCGATTTTCCAGAAAGAAAAAGGCTAAGCTAAATGTTAAAATAGGAGGGGAAAAAATAGAGCAGGTAGAGCAATTTACATATCTTGGAAGTGTTTTGGACCAATACGGTCAAAGTGGTAGGGACGTAAGGAGAAGAATCGCGCTAGGCAAGGAGGCTTTCTCAAGGAGGAGGGAGTTGATGACGGGGACTTTGAGTAGGGATGTTAAGACAAGACTCGTAAAAACTCTGATATGGAGCGTAGCTATGTACGGCGCGGAAACGTGGTCACTGAAGCAGGAGGATAGACGTAGATTGGAGGCTTTTGAAATGTGGGTGTGGAGAAGAATGGAGAAGGTGAAATGGACCGAAAGGAAAACAAATGAGGAAGTACTAGAGATGGTGGGGGAGGAGAGGGGTTTGTTGAGAGAAATCCTATGGAGGCAGGAAAAATGGATGCAGGGCGTATTGAGCGTTAGTGGAATGTTGAAGAAGGTATTAGAGGGGAGAATGTTGGGCAAGCGAGGTAAGGACAGGAATAGGATAAGGATGTTGGACGGGATGAAGGGAGGAAGGAAGTACACCGAGATGAAGAGGGACCTGATATAGATTAGTTTGATAGTTGGGGAGTCACAAAATGTTTATTTGATAGTGGCGTCCATCCAAAAACCTACCTTAAACGGTAGATTACCTAATAATAATAATAATGAAAATAAACCTTCTCATAAGCTATTATGACTGACCTGACACTTTATTTTACGGTTATTGCATATAGCTCAGTTACCCCTTAACGAAACCATAAAAATGCCAATAATTAGGACGGAATAATTGTGTCATATTTCACCCTCTCTTAAACTGCAGTAATGAAATCAAAGGTTGACGAGTGTAGAGGTCAACTCGTAATGACTAGTCGCAAGACTTTTCAAATTTACACATCAAGGTAGAGGGGGGGGGCAGTTACGTGTGCATTTCCTGTACCATCCCTCGTGTTAAAAAATGTACACAGAATGGGTGAAGAGTTGGTGTATGGAGTCACCCGGATTTCAACTCGGTCCACTCGTCTATAGGAGGCCACTCAGCTCTCTTGACTTCCTCTATGTGATCCTATCGTCATAAATGTTGTTTTCAATTAAAATTTAATGGTGGCATTATCCACCTTTTGGATGCGTAACTTCTTGACGTTGACCGTTGACGATGTTTATCGGGGGATATACGTGCAAGGACGCGCTCCGATACAGGTACGTAGCTGTGTAGATTTCAGGTGATATGGATTTTAAATAAATGAAATATGAATTGTGTCCAGGACGTTGTGATTTCGAATTCTAATATTTTACGGATAAGTTGCTTCCACAAGTGGCTTATATAAGTTATCTTAAGAATTATTATTATTATTCTGAAATATGTATTAGTATCTTAAGTTATTGAAAGAGTCATACTTTTTCTCCTTGGAATTAGCAATCGCCCTTCAGTTTCATTTTACATGTTCCTTATTGTACAATATATATATATATATATATATATATATATATATATATATATTTATATATATATATATATATATATATATATATATATATATATATATACATAGATGCGTTAAGATAGGAGTTAAATACTTCACGGTCACGAGCCTAGCTCTCAATAGGTAAGATTAATGTGTACCTAACAGTACATGGAGTTTTAACCGTATCATATGGTCAATTTCAAATGTTTGGTTTAAAAACGCCCAAGAATTACTTAAGGTTCTCTTTTTTATCAGTGGCAAGCGAAAGCAGACACGTTGTTTGTGTATTTCGCCCACGGGAATCACGGTTTAGCGGCGTATTTGGTCAAAGTCTACGGATAAGAGGGTCATGTCTTGCGTCCGGGTAGGTTGAAAGAAATTTTTTTTACCGAAAACTCGTATGGCGAACTGAAATGATAATGTTACAGAAAATCTTCTGGTAGGGGACTCGCCAGCTGTCAGTTCCAATTCCCACACGGGAATGACTTCTATGTTTGCGATGGTGTGATAATATCTTTAGCAGATGGAGCGCCTCTAAAGGGAATGTGAAATTGCTGTTTCTTTAATTGGTAAAGCTGATATATATGTATATATATATTTATATAAATATAAATATATATGTATATATATACACACACACTGATATATGGTTTCTTCGAAGTGACACGGAAGTGTTAAATGAAAAACTTTGACAGCAACACACAACATAAGAACACAAAACATTAACACTCGCACGTTATTTCTTGATAATTACGACGGAATTGAGCTCCGTCTTCATCAGAAGAGTCCCAGCTTATCTTCTGAGGAAGACGGAGCTCAATTCCGTCGAAATTATCAAGAAATAACGTGCGAGTGTTCCTGTTTTGTGTTCTTATATTGTGTGTTGCTGTCCAAGTTTTCTATATATATGTGCAGAAAATATTTATATATATGTATATCTATATATTTATATTTCGATATATATACATTTATACATTGTTATATATTCTTTATATACACATTGTTTCGATTTGAAATTGGAAAATTTTATCTACAAATGAGAATTTCAAGAAACTGTAATAGTAACTTTAACGGAGTCACCCGCTATGTGTGCATTATAATGCAACCATTTCAGAGAGTAAAAATCATTCGCCTTGACCGCTTTAAAGCCCTCAAAATTTCAGAGTGTAAGAGGACGTCTCGGTAGCTTAATTGGTTAAAGCACTCGGCCGGATATCGAGGGATCCGGGTTCGAATCCCGGTCAAGGCGAATGATTTTTACTCTCTGAAATGGTTGCATTATAATACAAATGAGAATATTAAGTGACAATTTAAAACTAACACATATTGAACCGGGGGATTTTTGCTTTCGGGTCACTGGATTATAAAACACATTGCCCTCTCTTAAATCCAGTTCATTGCCGTAAAAGCAAATAATTCAATGGTTTGACGCAGGTCTCCACTCAGTCATTATTTCGGCGAGCCTTTTTTAGGTCTGTCATTGGGTATTTTAATGTGCCTCATCCGTGGTGTTTCTTTGTGGATTTGTTTTGCTCTCATATATTTGTACGTTTATTAATTTTTAAATGTAAGCTTTAAATCTGTGGTTAAATTAATCTCCTTGTTCACTTTTCTCTTTTCAGGTAAGTGTGTGTTCCTCCAGAGTGTCAAGTTTATTGGCACCATTGAAGTTTTTCCTACCTTAAGTGTGGAAATGGTGGCAGGATCGACTTGGCTATTCTGTATCCAAGATGAAGAGGATAGAGGTAGGGTTGAATAATGAAATTCACTTATTCAGGTCATCCTTATGTTTTCACTGGTTCGCAGAAATTTTGTCTTTTCACCCAACTACTCTCCGGGTGCGGCATGAAGTGGATAATCGTAGAAATTGTCAGCTATCATCTACCTAGAGGCAATTTAATCGTTCATATTTCTCAAAACCACTTCTAGCATCCACGTAGTCGTAGGTTTAAGGTTATCCGCGCCTAATAAACTCCACAAATTATTTTTATGTTGAAGTTTTGGTACCGAATTTAGCGGTTTTATTTTCTTGATACATAGTTTCCAGAATTTTCGTGGGGTAAGGTCAGAGTGAAGGATGCGGTACCCGGTGGCGGCGGGGTAACGTCCTCGCGTGCCGTCCCTGTCGTGGTCGTCGGTTCGGTTCCTACCTAGGTAGATTTTCCTCCATCTAGGGTTTGTTATTGTCTTTAATATTATATAATTGTTATAAGTCCGATGTGAAGGCCAACAGTGCTCTTTTTTGGGTTAGTACCAAATAAAAAAGAAACTTTACCGTAATCTGTTTAGTTGCCAGGAGTCTTCAAGTTCATTTTTCCGTCTTAGTTCCTGATAGATATTGTTCGATTGTTTGTTTCAATACTTCAACCATGTCTCGTATATCTTGGAGTTTGTCACCCATCGTAGGTCTTTATGAAAGTAACATCTACATCTACAAAATACCGCGCAATCCGTCGCAAGTACGTGTGGCAGGGGGTGGTAGGTCGCCACCCTATCTATATATAAACCCTCTACTTCCTCATGCACCAAGTACCACGAGATTCACAAAAAATCACGTGGTATGGCGGCGATCGAACACCATTCATGCAACATGCCTACACATATTACGAGTATTACATGGTTAGCAGCTGTTCCTGTGCCTACACAAGGAGGTTTGGAAAAAAAACATTAAAACAGGGCAGGAACACATGCAATTCAGACACTTATTACCGATTAGTATTCTACGCATTTCGAATGGGCAATTCACAAATACAATAAACTTTAAATTAATTCATCTGCACCTCACTTGGCTCAAGGGCGAACGCTAGGGGGGCGTTTGTACTCCAGATTTGAATAGTGTTTTCTGGGAATTTAATCTTGTAAACCCCTATTTTCGACAGCGTGTACTTGTTATTTTCTTTTCTGTTCCCCCCTTTATTGTTGTCTCCAATAGAGCGCGGGAAAAAAAGAATGCTTGAATCTATCAGTTCGACAGTCTTAACTCTCTAATTGTATGGCAGTTGTCGACCCTGCCAATGTAATTGGGGGTCTAATTATATCTATAATGTGAAATGCGACATGGCCATCCTTTTTCTTAAAATAAAAAATATATTTTATTTATTTCTTTTAATGCATAAATTTATTTATGTTTACGGCGATTTAAACAATTGCAACCAAGGAGCTATCGCAAAAATGCTGCCGACAACATATGTGTAGTTACCGACACTCAAAAAGCTATTAGTGGTGAAGTTGTGAAGAGCAATTAACTTTTCGATTCGCTTTATCGCTTGATGTAATATTTAGTACCATAGAAGTGCAATCGTTGTAATGGCGTCGTGCAATATAAGTGATGTTCTCTACGGAAAACAGTGTTCTGAAGATGAAAGAGTTCTGGAAGATTATTTCTATTGTTTGACGCACGCAGAATGGTGTCTCCAGAAGTTTCTCAAACACTTGCGCAAACAAGCGGAGGCATGGATCAAGTTTTTGATCAGAAAAAAACCCCGCAGCGTAACGGAGATGAGAATTCGAAACATGCACTTCGTCAGCTTACTTCTGGATATGTCTCTAGGGAAGTCTGAGGGAATTATACCTCAGTAGTCCCCCGCAAGGCATTTTTGTCTTTTTAAATAACCTGAGTGACTGTAGAGCAACATATTTTGGTAAACTATTAACACCACAGTGGTTAACAAGTGATGGATGAGGTTATAGCTCACCTTACACTAAACATGACGGCATAGTATTACTAATTTACTCATCAGAATATGTGGTCAAATTACTCCTCTACAAATCCTGATTTCCCACTAGGGTTTGCCCAACCTATGGTTACCTGAAAAATCACACCTTGGGTGAGGCTGAAAGTGTCCGAGGCGTCCCCGGAGCCTTCCGGTCAGCAGTCGAACGCTTTACCCACTAGACTACCACGTTTTCCAGATATGGCATTGTGGGGTATGGATATAAAATCGATGTTTTTGAGCAGATCTATATAAATCAATTAAATATATATCGATGTGCAAATGAAGGTGCTAGAAAAGGGTAAGAATCCGTCGTACAAAGCAGCTCGTCTGGTAAGGCTCGCTAAGGATCTTGAAGACCTAATACATTTTAGTTTATATACATTTTGACGCCCCGATAAATGTCTTCATGATTCCATCCTGACATTTTGGGTCAAATCGGGACGGACGTAAGATGGCTGACGCGACGGGATGGAAAAATGTGATTGAAGAGCTGTCGCGGTGACCTCTCTGTTTCGCTCGGTCGAAGGTATTAATCCGCAGCCTAGAGCTCGCGGTCATCCTTCACTACTCAACTAGGCAGATCGAAGCTTTTTTAATATTTTATTTATTCAGCTCTCACCTCTTGATGTATTATGCAAATTTATTCACTTCCGTAACATGCTTATTCCATTAGTATGTTTCGGCGTCGAAGCTATGTAATCAGTCAAAGAGGGATCATTACTTTCATTTCCTATGCGTAATGGAGTTTACCCCTACGTCACCTCTAATGGTCTCTTGAATTGTTCAATTTATTTTTCGGCTGCGCGGTTCCGCAACTAATTGCAATTACTATATATTCCCGCATCATTTCAACTCATTCAGGACGCGGAGTACTTTTTCATTCACTACCCCGTTCGCAGATGATTAAAATGAATGATTAGCATGGTGTGTTGCACTGCACAGCTGATCAACAACACGTTGCGTAGTTGAATTAACGATTATTTGAATTTTATTTATGTTATCCTGGTCACACTGCATTTCATTCATGAGCAACATTTGTAAATATCACCGTCGCACAAATTTGTAATGTTTCGTGCATATTAATAAGAAATATGTGAACTTGAAAATCCAAGCGATGTTAATCAAACCGAAAACGTCAGAGTGATATTTTACATTTAAAAAACATTGAATAATTCTGAGGAATTCTTAAGCGAAATTTGTAAATGCATTAACCTGGAGATAACCGCTATAAGTCGAAATGAGATTTTGAATAAAGAGTAAGCTGTAGAAAATTACGTATCTCGTTTTCGTATACACAATGAGTGTATTCCAGCAAACATTTTCTGGAACGGTGCATTTTCTCTTTATTAAAATTCCACGAGAGTAAATTTATTTTTACGACTCTTTGCTTATATGTTAAAGCATCATCATCATCATCATCGTCAGATGCTCTGATAATTTAAACATCTTCATGCTGTAGTCCAGCATCCGCAAGAGGGTTGAAGTAAATTGATATTTTGTGGAATTCCACACAGAGCTGTTTTTATTTAATTTCGAAGTGGAATTCACCCGAGTAAGAGCTGAAAAATTTAGGTTTATACCAACGGACAGCTTAAAGCGACGTTTTTTTTTCGACCGTACTGGAAAGTGTTTAGGACAAATGGATGCTCTTGTCAGAACCGTCACGATGATTTAGCGGTCCACCGTCCGGGAAATTTATACTGCGCAAGAGTTCTGCTGCCAGAATACCTGCTACAAATGAGTAGGATGAAAAACATAAGGGAATGAGAATTGAGGGGGAAAAAATCAAATATACGGGGAAAGAAATGAGATGGATGCCTTCATTAAACCAACGGCGAAGCGCGCTTCTTTCTTTTTTTCTTATTCCCGCAGAAATGCGCGCTTTTTGCACCTTTCTATCCCATATCCCTTTCTCTCCGTCATCTTTCTCCATCAAGGGGAGATGGCGCGTGGCTGGGAAACCTTATATAGCCGGAGTTTTGACGGGGGCGATTGACGCGTGAGGAGTGGTGGCCTTGTGGTATGGGGAGACGTAGGAAGGCGCCGGGAGGAAGCGATGCCTCGAGAGACACGTATTCGCGCGGGGCACTTTAGGGTACATTCGGCGTGCGAGCCGAGTCGCGTGCATCGAATCATCGCGTCAGGGCATGCGGAATGAGTATAAAATCAGATCATCGCCCTGTATTTGTGAATAGTTTATGAAAGGGGGAACGAGTTTTCGGTTTCGTGTGCAGATAGGTATCGTCCTGTTTTTCATACCTATCCATTCATTTGCTCTTATGAAAATCGCTGCAGTAAATTCTCAGGAGATCCTTCCCAGAATTTTCCGAAGTAAACCAAATGTTACATCGTGTCTAGGGAATATTTTACTTGGTTGTTTTTTTCTCATTGATAAGACACAGTCAGGGGAGTGCCTAGACATCAAATCCCCTTCCCTATTCACGATGTAAAATAAGGGAGGTTTCAATGGCTTTGGCTAAAATACAGATTAATGTATGTACATATTATTGAGGAATATTTGACCGAGAATATAGCTGTCATATCAAACTCGTTGCCATTCCTATCGTCATGGTAGAGTAGAAGCGTATCGGGTTGAGCGTTTTACTACTGGCCAGGGAGTTTCGGGTTTAAATCCTATATGATACCATTATGCGTGCCCATCTAGGTGCTGTGCCCACCAGAGCTGTGTAGGTAACCGCAGAAATATATTTTCATTTTCATCTAAATACATGGGTAGTATTTTGAAATAACAGCAGAATTCGTGATTCCTTCGTAACGCTATCACTGCAATACGAACAGTTTGGAGGCAATAAAACCATGTAGCACTATGAGTAGCGTTGTAAAAAATATTATTATCCCTATAACACGTTCTTATTGACATTTCGACACATGATTACTTAATGATCAACATTAAGATATAGTTTCATGACCAATTTGATGGAATTGACCAATATTTGGCTGACATTAAACCTATACATCAGACCTCAGCGTTGATAAAGCATTTTTTTGGCACTGTATTTTGTAAAACCTTTTAGGCTTCATGTGCAATGCTAATACTCAAAGTGTAGGGGAGAAATTATCCAAAAATATTTCGGTAATATAAAAGATATATGTTCACCTTAAATTTTTTCGTCCGTCGAATCTCTTTCTTGCAACTCCAGGCGTTCCATTTTTCTTCCTTATTGGTTACGGATACCCTTCGGGCTAGGGTGTTTTTGCGCAGAGGAAATATCCCTTCTCCCGAATTTTCCTGTCCTTTCTCTTCTCCTTTCCTTTAGTGCAATTGACACGTTATTTTTAAATTATGAAGGAAAGGGCTCGGAGCTGTATATTTTGTCCAAAGCAAATGTACGCATATTAAAACCTGACCTAGAGCGTTATAGCATTACGACTACCCTGGGATTTATATTGTAAAAATATGCTTATAACTATTTGGAGGTTAAATGTTTATAAATATCATCAGGTATGACCAAGGAAATCGTTATACTTTAAAAAAAATTAAAATATGTCATTGAACTGAACGGAAATCATAACACACTCCGGGCATACAATTATTTTGACCGCAAAATCATTTGCAGTGCAAGCAAAGGGAGGTGGAAAGAAGTATACAGATTGAATCTAGGTCTATGTTGTTTGAGAATGTTCAGGTCACAGCAGAGAAGAGACATGGTGTAGTTGTAAGGTTAAAATGAGAGAAAAAGTAATTTTGTTAAACAAAGGTGTATAAATGTTACACAATGGGGTGTAAATGGGCACAGCACCTAGATGGGCACGCATAATGGTATCGTATAGGATTTAAACCTTATCAAGTGTGCCTAATGAGATCAAGCGATACCTCGACGAGTATTTATAACATTTTGCGAAAATTTCGCAAATAACGACTATTTCATTTAACCGATGGGAACTTTCGTTTTCTGGAGGTGCTGCTTCATGTGTTTATGGACAACTTAAGACCCTCGATAACAGCTACCGCGAGGAAGTGTATGCTGAGGTCAATTGACATTGGTCGGTGGTCATCAGGATTCGGTGTGATATTTCCTATGTTTTCTTCGTTTTCTATGTTACAGCTTCGTTTTTTCCTCATTGCTATCATGTTTCTCTTATGAATATGCAGAGTAAAAGTTGTCGCGTAAAGAAAAAGTGGCGCAGAAGTTCCTGTAAAATTGAAATGAAAATAATTATGACAAGAAAAACCAGGATGGGAGGACAAGGGACAGGATACTTGAGTTTACTTGTGACCTAGTGGGATATATTAGGACAGATCAGATGAGTCGGACAAAATTAGAGATTCCAGCATACGGATTTTAATACTCCTCCATCCCTCAAATAATTCGTAATCACACGAAATTAAGGTTTGTTACCTCTCCGAAAACTTCCATTGAGACATGTAGTTGCCAGCTGTCATTCCCATTACGAGCTTGGGGAGTCCCAGTATCCGCATGCCCAAGTTGTGGTGCGGGGGGCATAGTGTATATGTTAAATATAACTGATGTTAGTTGTTGTATATCTGATTTTAGTTGTTGTTTATCTATTGTGTATTGATCTTAGTAATTATTATTCGAAACATACCGGAACTATAAATATTTGGATTAGTATATGTGGCAAAGCAGTATGATGGTAACAGGAATCTTTTTACATAACTGTGGGATAATTAAAGGTTCAAAAAGAAAATACATATACTCGAGTAAAAACAACACTCTATGTTTACACATGTAAACGTGTTTATCACAAAACAAGGTTTACTCGTAGTTTCAGAGCTTTCGTAACTTCATACCCCATAGATGTTGCTCTGTAACAAAATCTGATATTGTAATAAATAAATTTATGTGTGGAAACGCATGAAATATTGTTTACCCTAGTATAACTATGTAGTATCGCCAAGTAGATCCGGGAAAAGTTTCTTTGAAAAAATTGATCCGGACAAATCATCACTCAGCAAAATAAAGGCAGTTTATCGGGATTTGGAAGCGGTGATAATTTTAAATTATTGATAGAAAAGTCATTTTTAGGAGTGCAATCGTAAATGGTAACAATTTCTCGTGAAATGGGTATGATCTAATTTAAAAAAAATAAAAAAAAGTAATAACACCCCTTGTTGTTTCAAATTGAGTCTCCGTGAAAAGAACTGATTAACATTTCGATTCTCAGGGACAGCCTGACGGCGGTAGCCACGCGTATGTTATATTTATATCCGTTTCGTTTGGGGACTTGAAGTTAAATGTTGAACATGACAAACCTTGTGTTCAGGGCGCAAATGAGAAAAAAAACAAAGAGTCGTCGACCCTAAAACGATTCGGGAAGCTTGACCAACATCGAAACCCCTTCGAATGAGTCAAATAATTATTTTCTACCCCCACTTCACTCTCCCCGACCCACCTCGTCCGCCGGGAATTCCTCTTTGCTCCGATTCCACAATTTTCGACATCCTAAATTGCCCACTGCGTGACACCATAGAGGCGTGTGACAGGTGATGTTAGTAACCAGTCATTAGTGCACTCGTTAATGATTGGTGATCGGTATCATTTCACTCTTGGACAACCCAAAAAGCCTACGCGTTGATCTCTATAACTGTGTTCACGAATTGTGGGAGCTACCCTTTGCTCAGTAGTCGGGGCTCTCTTAACCTCTAGTCGTGATCTTGTGTACACATTTGATGCGGGGTCAGAATTATTCTCTCCATGCCAGCGTTAAAATAATGCTATTTGAATTCATGTGGTACACTCAAGTCCTGCTCAAAATCTTCGCGGTGAATCCCAACCCAACCTTTCCAACAATAGTGTGACGCTTCACGTCTCGCACTGAGTTGGTGAGAACAAGAGAGCTCAACCGTGTCCTTTCTGCGACATCCTGTCCTTTCGGCCACCACATTATGTTTCGGTCGAGAACACGAAATTTACGATTGAAACGACCTCACTCTGACTGGTTCATGGAGCGGGTTAGCGAAATTTTTTCGCATTTTTCGCGAAAAGAAATGGTACCAGCGAGGGAGTTTCGGAGAGGAGGGTCGCAGTGGAGTAGTGGGGGATGATCACCGGAAACGTCGAGACAACGAGCGAGAGCAGGTGAAGGGTGGGCTCTCATTCCTCGGGTAGTGGCGCCTGGGGTGATTTCGTGAGACGTCCATGTCCGTGAGGGTGCTCAGAGCACGTCGCCCATTTCGTCATCCCATTTCCACTTCTTCTCTTCTGGAATAATTCAAATGTTCAACACCATGTCCGAAGCGACGGCGCGGGTATCTCAAGTGCGAAAATACTACGTGCGCCACTGCTTTTTAGAGACTGTCATAAAATGAATTTCTTCGTCAGATGTGAACCTTGCGTCATATTGAATATCTAATCTACGCAGCGGCGCCGACGCTTGACGCTTGATATATTAAGGCTGTGTTCGCCAATTCGTCCTCTCCGTCCCTCAGAATAATCTGCAAAGTCCCCGACTTCGTCTTAATTCTTTGGATTACTTTTCATTTCCTTCGTTTCTCATTTGCCTCTGTTTTTTTGTTCCACTCTGGATCTCCTTATTTCCAGATTTACCATTTTCCGACAAGAGTATGCGCCACACCGTTTCACCAAAGGCGCAGGTTTCACTAATCCTCTCCCATATTTGAGATGTTTTACAGTTTTTTTACAGTCTCACTACGAAACAGTACACCACTACTTCGCTCCTCAGTGAAATAATCATTTTATAAAAGTCTCTACTCGCGACTATTACAACTCAGTTTAAATATTCCAAAGTAATTCTAACTCGCGAGTGAACTAACTCTTGTTGATACACATTAGTTAAAATGCATACTCTTTGAGTAAAGCGTGGTTGGCAGTACGCATCGCGGTCGGCCTCCCACGAAACTTTTTACGCGCTCCCGGAGATTTTCAAATTCCCAATCTCGGAGAGGGCGATGAAATCTCGACACAGCCGCAGTAACTAAGCGATTCCTTTTTTTGTGGCAGAAAGCCATAATCCCGAAGCAGCGGTTTCTGGGATAGCACATCGATAGACATGCTAAGCCCCGCTGAACACAGCCCGAGTAAAAAAAAAATAATCTCGATTTGTTTAGGTCTCTCATCGTCTCAAGTTCACATAAAATATTAATTCAAAGGGAAATAGTTGGCGTTTATTTAAAGATCGTATGATTTTATACACGACTTGTTTTGATGGTTATTTGATGTGGCGAACACATGGAAGGAAGAAAATCCCGTGTGACGAGAAGTAGGGATAGGGAAAACATTCCGCTAAAACGGGGAACGATGAGAGCTATCCATCTTTCTTTGGTCTTTTTTTATCCTCGGCGCCTCGAAATTCGGCCCGTGCCTGGAAAACATGAAAATGTGCTGGAATTTGAAAACGTCTGGAAAGCCTAAAAGTGTCGTGATAAATTAAAACTTCTCGTGCGATTACAGCGACGAAGTTTTTGTTAATTTACGTGCAAATTCGTGTGTTTGACGCGGAGCGCGCTTTTGTTCCACACATTTATCCCATTCTCTGTGCTTGAGAAATCCCCGCTTCAATTCTTAAAGTAATACGAAAGTGCGCTTGCTTATGTTTTATGTATTGCACGAACGTTTATCGCCATTTAAAGACGCTTTTCTAAATATAGAACAGATATTAGACATTATTTATGCCGGAATTGGCTTACTGCCGAATATAGACCATATTTTTATGAAATGCAGCGTGTTGATAATAGTTCGATGAGCCCATCTGATTCATAACTTGTGGGAAAAACAACTAGGAAAAAATTAGTGCCCACATTTTTGTCAATCACCGGAATTTCGTCTTTCTTTTTTTTTTGTGGTCACCTCGCGCCTCGCTCTTTACCTTTTCACGACGCGTGACTGTCATGGAAACAAACATTTCAAAAGGAACACATTCATCAATTACGAAAATCTCTTTGATGGATTCATTTTAATTAGTTTTGCAACCATATACCAAGAATTATACAGCCTACGAGAGCAATTACGGGTGGATTGAGCGGAATCGGTTTACCCCTCAGGCAGCACCTAGCTCTCCATCTAACCAGATGGCTCTCCGGTTCAAAATTATGGCCGAGGGTTACATTCAGAGTTTCCACGATATGATGTTCATCGAGTTAACGGTGGGATATGACCTTAGCCATGGAGATGTTTACATTGAATCAGGTACACCTACGCTATATCCTGCGGGCAGCCACGGGTTATGTCACAGAGGGTGTTAAGACATCATCCTAAGTCACGTGAATTCTAGGGGAATGTTTTATGCCCCTAATAGGAATTCCAGTTAACGTATTCGTTCTCTAAGCATTGATATTGCTCTGGTATTTAACTCTCTTCCATTTGCTGACGCGAATATGCGAGAAATATATTTGCATCTTGTATCTATCAAACCACTGGAGTATACATATATTTTTTTCTAGGTCTAGCTATGCAAAGTGGGCTCATATTAATACCTTCCGCCTCGTTATTGAACTCAAGTGCCTTTTACGTTTTTATAGGTTTTACAAAGCGCTCCTTGTTCTTTTCGTGAAAGTACTGCTATTCAACCCTATTATAACGAATCTATTGGAATAACCGATTGACAAGATGAACTTACGAGTAGTGAATTGGAATGGAAAATAGAGAGAGAAAGCGTAGGTGACAAATTATGATGGTACTCTTTTGAGAAGTCGGGAAGTATGTGTAAAGAAATTTAAATTCGAATTTCGATAGTAAATACTAACTGCTGAAGAAAGCAGTCGATGAAGCTGATGAAGAACGCAGTCCACAAAGAATGATTATTTCAGTTAAAAAAATAATAGACTTTAATATGGACTAATATACCTATTGTGCGCCTTAAATAAGTCTCAATTTTTATTTAAAGGCATGTCATACTTGATAAGCCGTTGGTTGGACGTAAATATTCCAATTAATTCTATATTAGAAAGAGTTATCACGTATCTGACGCACGTAAAAAGCGATTCTAATGCAACGATGCCCATTGAACGTAGGAGCAATTCCTGTTGTTTTAATGACGATTTTTTTTAAAGCAGCACAACTCTTCGTTCCCTTACCTAAGCCCCCCCCACCCCCATCATGAAAAAATCGTCGCCTCCAACCCCAACCCTTCGCATTCCCTTCCCCTCCATGGGCCAGAAATTCACCTCGTCAACCCCACTACCCCGCCCTCCGTTAGAGCCCTGCCCAGCAGAATGACAAATGGTCATCCAGTCAACCCTTTGGGGACTCAGGAGAGAGGGCATCCGGGAGTGAGGGGGGAGGAACGCCGCCGCCATCCCGGTAGCATGTGGTCAGCGGCCACGGACGGAAGGGGTTGGGAAGGGGGAGGGATGGGGACGTAGGATGGGGTTGGGAGGAATCGCACGAAAAAAAGCACCGGGAGTCAGGGTTCATGTAATGCGGAAATATCCCTCTTCCATGTTTCAGCATCGGGTATTCTATTTTAAAGTATTCGCCTCTACGCGTTTGCCTATTTCGTTGAAACCGGCCCTTATAGAAAAAATAAACTACAGTTATATCAATGACACAGTTTCAGGGGTAACATGGTGGAGAATCCTTCATGATGGATGAAGACACTTTGCTTTTCCACATACAGGAAAGAGAGGACCCCAGGACCTGAAGATGTTTCGCTGTAACGAAACCTAGCTCGTAATAAAAATACCCAATGTGGAAAAGCAAGGTGTATTCTTTCATCATACAATTAATTATATCTTTGGTATAGATTTGGGAAAGTCATATTATAAAATATTTCTAACCCTAATTTCCCTCACGGATTTTAAACCTCTTCTTGAGTCATTTTATGCAATTCACGAATGTGTTAATATACGCATAGAATTATTTATATGCTCGTGGAAGAGATCTTTTGACGTAATATAGTACTCATTATAATATCTAAATTTCATCGTTTGTTCTCACAGAAGAGATTAATTTTTGGCAATTATCGACTTTAATGATGTTTCACTCGAAATGTTATATGCTCAAACACGAATAATTTTAAATTGGTATAATAGCGAAGCGTCTTTTGAAGCAACGGAAACGGTTTTAGTAATATTTTTACTCCGTTCACGTGTTTTAATATCAAGAATTGAAGCATAACCTTCGTTTAAATCTGATTTATTACATTTATAAAACGCCTAGTGTCTGCACAAAATTTGTGCATGCCTCTAAAATTTCATATTCTTGAAATTCATGGCTGGATAAAAAATTCCCGTCGTTGAATAGGTGCCTCCATTCCGTATACCTTTCTTGTTTTTTTATGGGTTCAGGAGTTGAGGGTAGAGAATTATGAGTGGACGGAGTGAGTTGTGGTTGGAATGGCGGGAGGAGGGAGTGAGAGGAAGGCGTGGCGAAAGCTTAGCGGTGGATGGGTTTGTGGGTTAAAGGGGGTACGACGGAAGAGGTGAGGAAGTTTGATCTGGGAGCATCCAGGACCATTGCTCTACGATCCCTGGGGACGCTCTGGAAATTTGTTAACTCCTTGACCGATATGGTGAGGTCTGCCATAACACCAGAAAATTAATTTTCAAGCTTTTCTCTTAACTTTCCATTAACCATGATCAACAGCAATATCTCACTCTATTTAATTCGATCCCTCGACCCTTGCCGTGCAAAGGGTAACAGGAAGGTGGCAACTTTCACTTTCGCAACCGTTTTGAAGTGAATCAGCGCGTTCAACTCGCTGTGGCATTTCGCAGTAATTGTTTTTAACTTTTCTTAAAATATTGTGAAAACTATACGGTTATCAGTCGTTTCCTCGTATTTATCACGATCCGTTTTGGACCGTTCGAACATTTCACGCTAGAATTGACAATATTCATGACAATATCATTGAATGTTAATTCAATGATATTTCCGATCACAATGAAGGTTATTTTAAGGGTTGCATTTTTTATCCAAGGTCGGAATCAATTGCTTGGTTTCGTGGGAGATCATCCAAGATCCTTATTGCTGATAATTATAGTTTTGCTTTTCTAAAAACGCGACAACAATTATAATTCCAAGTTTCGAAAACGTTCACGTATGGCACCAGAGAAATAATAACGTTTGTTTCGTAATATGTCAATCATTACACATTGAAAAAGAAACCTCTATTGCAATGACTACATGGAATATTTTAGAAGTAATGTAGTTGGAATAATTATAAAAATAATATGATTAACGAAATTATTTTAACAACTTCCAATTTCATGTATATACAAGTATGTCTTCACAAATTAGGTAGATAGTTTATTAACTATCTGCCTAACAGTCCTTTGGAATGTAATGTCTAGTTTTTGCTTTGCTGTGTCTACTGTTCAAGTTGTTTATCACGGTGTCGCAGTCACTGTTTTCATGGCACACATCCAAGTCACTCGCTTTAAGATACGTACGTTCTCCTCTCCGTTATTCTGACTAAGATAAAAACTTCCTGATATTTTTATCGCGGGTGTAGGGAAGGAAGCTTCAAGGCGAAAAGAAAAGAAGTAAATTTTTTTCCAGGTCTATTCACGAAAGATTTTTGCTTGTCTGAAATAACGGAATATTTCGGGATGCGGGCACTCCTCTCCCGGACGATGAACGGCGGCGTTTTACATCCGAGCGAAGCGGCGGAATTCTTTTCTGCGTTTGTCGTACGCGTTCATAAACATCGAATCACATTTCTTGAGCTTTTAAGGCCATGTTTGAAATCCAAGAGATTTTCATCTGTGATGGTGTTTCACCACCGTCCGAGTGCGACGATTATTTTATTTTCTGGGTTTTTTTTCTTTTACTTGGGAAGGCTTCCGTAATAAAAGTAATGAAGCCATTGAATAATGCATTTGCTATCGATTGAATTTCTCATTGCAAACGGAACCGAAGAAAAACAAGTTGTCGCTCAAAGTTTTTTTAAAATATTTTTCATCGGAGAGATATATTTTTCGATCGATGAAAGTAAACAATATGTGCAGTTATATGCGAGATGCGAACTGTATAGAAAAAGTTGTATGACGATATTACAGAACATTGATGAAATGAGAGTGGTATCTATGCTAGTAAAGTGAGTGTTTTCGTATGGTGAAAATAAAGTGTGAATGGAAGGTTTGACAAATACGTAGTCCCAAAATATTGTGTCTAGTTCTAACAAAAACTAAACATATAATGTAGAAATGAAATTAGATGTTCATTCATTTGTATAGATAAACTTAATAATATTTAAAAAGCTAGGTATGTTAAATTAAAATATAATAACTAGCATTAAAAATATTTTTGCATCAGCTTTTTCATAGGTAGGTATATAATATGTGCAAAAACTATTTAAAGGTCCTAGAAATGCCATAAAGGGATTTCATTATCCATGGTCAAACCGAAATACAAACACTAATAATTCACGCAGTTACAACTCAAAGGTGGCAAAACAGCAGAAATAATGAAGTTCAAGAATAAAAAGTCTAAATTCGCCAAGCTTGATTATAAATCGAAGAGTAAGTAAAAATAATATTGGCTTTCATTGGTACAAAGGACGAGATCATGGGCAGAAAAAGTTCCCTAAATGAACAGGGAAATATCGACAGACAGTTTCAATACATAACGAAGAACAAGGTACAACGCAAATGTTTCATACGAAAGAAAAAAATATTCGCCCCCGGGTGGGCTTGAACCACCAACCTTTCGGTTAACAGCCGAACGCGCTAGCCGATTGCGCCACGGAGGCCAATGGCGGTGGGGATGTTTTTTCGCTTGTTACCGTACATCGACTTTCCCTTGAGGTATCGGAATTTTATGCTGATTGTCCTAATTCCGAGACTCGTATTCAGCGTTCACACATTCTCTAATTGATGCAAAGTTAAAGGGATATAGCACATGTGCTCGTGTCACGTGCTACCTCGTTATGTTTTTTCCCATACGGGTTCAGTAAGATGGTAGGACGTGCATTACTCCTATTACTGCAGACTTAAAGGTGATTTCCAACTCCTCCACAACACCCTACACTCGACTCTTGATTGTTCTGAACTGCTCTCTCTCTTCAACTTCAGGATACCAATTAGATCCACCCGCACCCACTCCCTACTCCATCTGCCTAATCCTAGGATATATGTCACTAAGCGATCGCTTTTATTTCGCCTCTCCTCCCTTTTAAATCACTCTCTCACACTGTCGATCCTTTTCACTTATCATGTAACAATTTCACCACCCAAGCTTCATCCCACCTGTCAACAAATTAAACATTTCTCCCGTCCATGTTCAGTTCTTCTTGTTTATTGTTAGGCTGTTATTGTATTTTGTCCTCTTTCATGTTTTTGTTATATTTTTAACGAAAAATTGGCGCTACCGCTGTGTGCGAACAATGTTTTTTTTATCAATAATTTCAACTGGATTGTGATAACCTACAATGAAATGACTCCATTTCGTCCCACCGAATGGTACACGACAAATATCTTGGTTTTCTTATTCACAATTCAACTTTTTTGAGCATTGCCTTCCGCTTAAATTTAAGATCTTCGCATTCCGACTCCATATAAATTGCCATTACCAATCCCTGATGGCGTAATGGTTACGAGTTCGTACAGCCAGAGCGAATCAGTTAGTTCCGTTGCCTTGTAATCATTTTGTTACCTTAATAATTTTACAGCTCGTAATTAGGGATGTTACTTAAATATTGGGTTCAATTCGAATCATGAAGTCCTGCATTGTACCTTAAAAAGCCAGTTACTTAATTAGCAGGAACTTAAAAATAAACACGAGGTGTTCGAACATGGAATAAAGTACGAGGGGTTTCGAACCAAACAGAGGCTCTTCAAACCATGCGGTGTGGATTTGAGACTGCTTAAACAACGTTCTGTGTTGCAGTTCTTTCCTCGGCGAATCTTCTTTTCCTTGTGATTGGAGTTTCCGGCCAGACAAGATACGCAGATGAAATTGTTCACACGATAATCAAACATAAAATTGATTCAGTGAATACCGTTTTGATCCAAAACACAATAACATTTCACGCTTGTTATAATGATAAAGTCGCCTGAATGATCACTTTGATTTCAACCCTACGTATACGCATTTTTATTATATAATGTGCCAGGAACTCGATAGCTGATCACAAGTAATAGAATTCGATCCACACAGGTCTCGAGGACGACGGAGGGGCTAATGATATGAAATGATCAAATGTCTATATCTACATCTACATAATACCCCGCAAGCCGCCGCGAGGGCGTGTGGCGGGGCATTAACCTGGTCGTAGCTTAAAAACTGTGACAAAAAGATCAATGAAATTTATGTTGAACTTGTAGAACATGCACTAAGAAACAGACCGTAAATTGAGTTGTAGGTATTTTAGGTACTTTTGAAGCACATCCCAAATATATTGTCGGTGAAGTGCTATATATCAATACTCAATCAGAGACAATTTTTCCTCCTTTGGGAGTACAATCGAATTTAATGCTAACTTATGTGACGCCAATTTTACATACACCTCCTTTTGCACATAGTATCATATCTGGACACAGCAAAATTCTATATGGGTAGTATAACTACCAAGTAATTCTTATTGTGTTTCAAAAAACAAAATATTAGTTTGCATTAATTGTAGTAATACTTTGTTGTATTGACGTGTCGAGGTTTTCTTTCGGGCCTTTTAAACATTTTATCTACTCCCTCTAACGCCTTTCAAAACGTTTCAGTCGGTGAAATAAAATTTTCGTCATTCCATCTTCGTCGATGAAACTGAACTGATGATAAACCCGGACACATTTTGTCCATTGGTGGCATTTTAGTTACTTGAATTCGTGCGAAGATTTCTATTCGGTCAAAAAAATAAGTATTTCTCCGCATAAATTTTCCAAAAGACATTCAGCAAACGAGTTTTCGCAGTGGAGTGCGTACACCACAAAAAGTAATTTAAATTTTATTTCCCTCCGTCCGACGTGAAGGGGAAAGATGGCGGTCTCTTTTTTTTCCCTCGTAAAGATAAGATAACAAAATACATCACCCGCTGCACATTGTTGGATGAAACTGTTTTCACCCGGAATCCGTCCGCCGCGTTTGCTTTTAGCGTCGAGTGGTGACTTTTCCAGGGATATGGTTAATAATACGAGGAATAGACCTCGTAATAATGAAGGGAATCAACGACTCCAGTCCGGCGACCACTCGCGAATGGAAGGGTGCACTAGGATAAGGGAAACGGTTAGACTAGAGAGAGAGGGGAAAGAGAGATATATAGTATGTAGAGAGCGGGGGATATTTGAGTGAGAGTCGGAAAATTACAGGAATTTATCGAGAAAAAAAGGACCAGACGGGTTCAGCGATGGAGTGCGAGGGCGTATCGCAAGGTGGACCTCCCGTGAAACATACATTATCCACGGACGTGTGGATAGAAGAGTAAAATAACCTAAAAAAACCCGAACTATCATAAAATGGAGTGACGGAGGGTGATGTGACGCGAAATTAATATCATTCGCCTCGGAAGCGGACGCAAATGAACGACTGGATTACTTTCGGAGCCTCCACACCCCCTCTCTCTTCTCCCTGTCCCCTCAAACTATGCATGCATTCAATTCTACGCTCTCTCTTCCCTGAACTCTCCCTCCCCCCTCCATTAGCCCTCTCCCCCCCTTATCGCTCCATCGCCCATGACCGCGGCAACAGTCAATGCACGCCAGCCCCTCTTCTCGCCACGGCCGGCGCGGGGAGACGGGAAGAAAAGTCCTGGGAGGATCGGAACGCGTGTGTTCCTTTCCGATTCATTTGTCTCGTTCGGCGCGATAATTTCATTTTTTATCCTTTTGGTATTTCGTTCCCACTGTTTTTCTTTCCATCTCGCTCCTCCTCCCTCTTTCTCCCCTTTCCCCTTCCTTTCATCCTCTTCCCCCATCTTCCTGCTCCGGCATTCCGTTCTTTCGCGCCTCGCCCTAACCCTACCCCATTTGGACAAACTTCCTCCGCGTGCGACCCCCCCCCCCCATCATTTCTCTCTCTCTCCCTCCTTCCCCCGTTCCCTCTCTGTCCATCTCCTCGAACCCAATCCCGCACCGCCCAAATCGATTTGTTTGCACTGTCGGTTTTTCTCGAACGTCGCCGCGGGGTCCGGGTGCGGCAAGGGAGTGTTATGCATGTATAAGGGAGGGAATTGGGTGGTAGGGGGAGTGAGGTAAAAGAAAGAGGAGGAGAGGAAAAGGACGAATAGGGGAGGAAGGGTAGTGTAGGGGGATGAGGGATCGGGTGGGATTTTGGGCTGTACGAACAATCTTTTATGTTTGCGCGCGTGTGTGTGTGTGTATGTGCGCGGCCCCGCCATCATTTATTTTAATGAGGTTGATGCCGTCAGACCATCTCCCGGCTCGTCCCTTCCCTCCCCCCCCCCTACCCCACCCCCGCACTACACCAAAACCGATGTTATTGCGTCCCCACCCACCGAAAATGTCCTCATCATTTTTTCCCCTTCTCTTCCTCCCACACTTCCTCCTCCACAATGGAGGCGGCACGCCATGTAGCGATTCATTGTCCCCTATCTCCATGGCTACTTTCTTCCACCCCCTCCCCAAACCCCCGAAACCATCCCCCGGATCCCATAGATCCGGGTGTTCCGCAGGGAAGGGATTAATCGCGAGACTCCCTGATCGAAATGTCCCCTACCTTCTTGGTCTAGTCGAAAGTTAGTCATAAAAAGTACACGTCTATCCATAAAACAGACCAAGAGATGTTACGGGTGCTTATTTTAAGAATTTAGACTCCCGTGGCAGGTAAATAGGAGATGGCGTATCGAAAACCTCAATCTAATAATGCCTTGAAACTTGTCAAAAGGCATCAGCAATTAAAGGAAGCGAAAATGGGAATCCAGAGAACTCCTCGGAGCGCAGCACGAATGGGGAAAGAATCTTCGGTCAATAAATTTATTTTCGGAATGCTTCATCTGAATGAACGCAATATCCAGTTATGCGCTGTAAGGGCGTATGGAAAGGGAATTTTATGACCCCCAGTCGTTAAGTCATAAAGGATAATAGTCTCTTGAGGGAGGTTTTGTGTTGATTGGCTAATCTCGCTCTTTCTTCGGTATTTCCGTGACTTGTGCGAGAGGAGAAACGAAAAGATCTGTCTTTTTGACTGTAGACATTTTTCTCAGGTTGTGTTTCTGTTGTTCAACATGTCGATTAAGTATGGGGATTGGGTTGTTTCCTCATTGGCGACAGTTAAATCTCAAGATTATACATTTGAAACAGGTTTTATCTAGTTCCATGCCTTCGAAACTCTTGACCTTTCATGCTTTTGAGAAGGTGGCTTATTTATTATAACCCTTCATATGTTATTTGGATATGTCGCGAATAGAAGTTTACATTAAATCTCCTGAAAATTTATGTCTTTTGCAGGCAGGTAGTTAAAACCCTTGACCTTCTAGGTGGGTGGCGAGCCCGCCAACCACCAAGCTAACGGGACCAAGAAATAGATTAGCACGAGCAATGAGCCGTGTTCGAGTACATGCATAACTCGAGATGCTAGAAACACTTGAAGTGGATGTAGATCAATTCCAAGTCAGTTTTATATTTTCTGAATTTTGCTCCTCATTATGCGCACATATTATTCTACTTTACTGGAAAATTCACGGAATACATATGACAAAAAACAGTGCATTTTCTCACTCCCATGCACTCACAAGGTCTGTTTTTTTTAACGTGCTCACATGTGCGTTTCATGAATTATTTTTCATGCACCATTGGTGATGCATTTTATTTCGCGTGATTACCCAGTGATAACGAAGTCATAACACTTCATTCGCCAGAGAACTCCTATGAATTTCAGCTTTAAATTTTTTAGCCAATTCGGGCCTGAGGGTGACTGAAAAGTAAAAGTTCATTGGGTTTTTAAAAGTTTATTAAACTTTTTGGAATTTTTTTCAAGGCAAGGGATAAAGCTGTAATTTACGTGCATATTTGCTTGTAGTACGTATAGGAAAATTTTTTCACGAGATGGTGATATGCACTTGCAGAAAAATGTTTCTTACTATAAATCATGCTTGAGAAATCTTATTCGTTGAAGTGAAGTTGTGTAAAAGTGGACGATAGGCAAAGGAAAAATAGGAAAAGGCAAGTTGTATAAAAATGAATGAGACTGGAGTTGAACTACGTGCGATTGTAATGCCTGGACGGCACTGTACAAGCAGGCAGAAAGTTTAGAGGAAAGGTAACGAATGAACCTTATGAATAAATTGCATTCCTTTTCACTAAACGCTTAATCGAGAACACACGCGCAAGCATTGTCTTCCCAAAAACACTGTTCGGGGAATCAAGTATTTTTTAAACTTGCCAAGAAAGAAAAACTTGGATAGCGAAGTTTTACACACTTTCCATTCTCCTCTGCTCAACACTGCGAAATCGCCTACGTCATAGACCGAAAGACCTTGAACCCTGTGACCCGCCTTCCCCTTCTCCTGTCCAAGTCTGAATCTGGGTTTTCCGACGTCCTTACATCGCCATTATTGACTTCAAACTCCTCCTTACCGGCTAAAACTCCTTTCCTCTCTCCCTCAGCACCAATTACGAGGCTTCTTCGAAAAGGAAGGGCTGTTTTATTATGGTTAAATATTGGCCGGTCAGAATAAATTACGCATTCAGCGCCACGTTATTGTTTTGATTAATTAGTCTTTTGACTATAGGTGAATAGAGATGACAATGTCTGCGAAAATCGTTGCTACCGTAAGTTACGAAGTGTGTGCTGTGATTTGGTTTTTGTGTGCAAATCATCAGCAGCTGCTCAAATTCATTGAGAGTTGTGCCTAGTTTATGGATCTATAGGAATGAGTGAAGGAAAGGCTATAAAAGTGTATTTAAGATGAATTAACTTTGTAACGAGAAGTAACTTTGTAATTCCGCACGAAATTCGTTAAAACGCGACCTAGGTTACGATGTTGGACGTCATCAGGATGATGACGTCCTGACGCCTGAGACGATACATTTCGTTAGAAAAGTGGTTAGAGGTAAACGGCGATAGATTTGTAGGAAACTTAAACCGTCGATAAAAACTCATTTCAACGAATACATGATATTTTTCAATTACCAAACTTCCCTAACATTTTGAATAAGCCTCGCAAAAAATTCTGGCAGACTTAAAATCATCTGGTAATGTCTAATCTATACAAAACCTAGGAGGTGCTAAAGAATTTATGTTGAAAGGTTATACTCTTTTTTAATTTATCATGAAATAAGAAAGTATTTAGTGAGGAAGAAAAAACGAGATGTGGAAGTGAATATTTCGAGGTTAGCTAAAGATATTCAGAGCTTCGAATTATGGAGAGCAGTGGCAAGTGGGGGATTGGTCGAGGTGTGACGGAACTGACTCATCCTGCAGTCCTTTCGGGTCCGTCGCGATGTGCCTCCCGGTTTATTGGAAACCATAACCCCTCCGAAGAATCCTCTCGGCTTCCCTCTACGTATAGATCTCATCCCTCGCCATACATATCTCCTGCTTCCATCCCCTCGTCGCACAAACTACTCCACTCCCCGCAAGCGTCCCTCCCTCCCTGTCCACGGTAATCTCTCCCATCCCCTCCCGACGTACCCATCTCCGTTTTCCCACCACCTTACACACTCCGCATGACGGTGCTTAGGTAACACTCCTCTCCCTCCATATATCTCACCATATCCATCGCCGTTCCTTCGGTCCATCGTTTTCAATGAGCTTTTTCGTCAAGCGGCACTTCTTAACGTTGGTGGGAACATTCACAAATTTTAGAATAGTAAAAACAATTCGATGGCACCAATCGGAATAATTTTAGCACCGCATAAATTGACGATTGAGACCCCAGCGAGAAATCAAGGGGAAATGCCTTCCGAACCGATACAAATAAGGTATCATATTTCCCTCAGAATATCCGTGGCAGCAGCGGTAGGAAACAACGTACTACAGTTTGAACCTCCTGAATGCTCTTAATCACCAATTATTTAAGTGGCTGGTTACGTAGCATCCCTGTGTTATAGTTCGTGGAGTAATATTTAAATATACCAACCGAGGTGTACTCTTTTTTTTCATTTGAATTTAGAGAGAAAGAGTATCATAGAAAGGGTATCGAGTCTTCCAAAAAGCCCCATTTCCCAAAACGGTTTTGGTCAAAAGATTTTGATCAATTGACGGACAGGTGCTGTAGTCATAGTTTCGGGGGACTTGGATTTTCGTGTAATCACCCACACCATAGTTTGCAGGTGCATGAGAAAAACTCGCCATACCTTTGAAACTTGGTTCACTCGCCATCGTGTCATCAGTGTACCATTGTAATCGACTTGAAGTTTGGTTTGATAGATGAGGGTGTTTGTGACCCCGAACTAAGCTTTATCGGGCGTGTGAAATTCACACAGGTTGTGGGGGCCAGTTGCATAGGCTGTACCACTTGCGGTTTCCCACGAAGTTCAGGTTACTACGAGTACATGATCTCAATGTGAACGACTTTGTTAGTGTGTAAAAAGGCATAATAAACAACATGTTTCACAAAAAAAAACTCACTCCAGCCATTCGGATATACGGTATACAGGGTTCGTCTGGAAAATAAGTGTACTGAGCTCAGGAAAAAAAATTATTACTTTTTACATATCTTAAGCTAATATTCCTCAAAATAGGACCCTTGTGAGTCGATACACTTGTTCCAGCGGCGTTCCCATTCCTGGAACGCTCCCGCGAAGGCATCATCGGGAACCTCTCGGAGACACGTCGTCACGGCCTTATTGACGGCGTCCAAAGTCCCGTATCGCGTTCCTTGCAAACTCCTCTTTATCTTCGGGAACAGAAAGAAGTCCGGTGGTGCCAAGTCCGGGCTGTAAGGCGGGTGCGGCAGCGTTGCCATGCCGTGCTTGGCCAAGAAGTCCGACACGACAAGCGCGGTTTGAGACGGCGCATTGCCGTGATGCAGCCGTCAGATGTTTTTGATCGCTGGCCAGACGCGGGCGACTCGTTTTCGAAGCCTGTCGAGCACTTGGGCGTAAAATGCAGCATTTACAGTTTGTCGTTCAGGTACAAATTCGTAGTGGACGACTTTCCTTTTGTCAAAAAAGACAATGAGCTTATTACACTTATTTTCCGGACGAACCCTGTACCTCCTCACAGCACCATCTCTTCGCCTTCGTTGTAAGCATTCGGAAAAGAATTGAAAGATTATATTTTACGCCATTAAACTTTATTCCTATTTTCACTCACGCGTAAATAAAAATAAATCGCTTTATTTTTAAGTAGGTTTGATATAAGGATTGATTTATCGTATTTATTGCCTTCTCTCTTAGCAAAAGGGAATGTTCAATTCTTTTCAATAATTTCAGCTTCAAACACAATGAGTTTAGGCTCATTGGTTTTTTGATGAGCACATCCCACGTTAACTTGATTAACGATTTTCCCCTCCAAGGGGCTACATATTAGTGTAGCCATCCGTTTCTTCTTCAGCTAGGTATACCGTCAAGCTAATAATCTATGGTCATTATAAACAACGCTACAGGAAAACCCGAGTAAACTTTTTGACTTCGTCACATTTTGTAGGAATCTTTTTCCCGCACTGAGATGGCTGTATTCGTTATATAATGTTCGTTTAAATCTATTGAACGTGTAACTTTTTTCTGTTGCTACATCGTGCCACATCCAAAGGAGGTGTGACTGGGGGGGGGGGGTTTGTCACCCCCAATAGTATGCCAACCGGCGAACTAATGCAGCGAAACCGTACACCCCGTTAAGTATAATCGAGTCGATGGTAAATTTTGCTGCGTTCTTCCAATATATACGTACTTCCCTCCCACAGAATGTATGCGCCTTGTTTAGCCTCTTCTATAAAAATTACCACCACGTAGGAAAAAAATTTAAGTTCATAGTTGAAAATGATTTATTATTAGAACATATAGCGAACTGAAGCAATAACCTACACGAAAGAGAACAGTTTTCTTTCTGTTCATTTTGCATTCCAAAGAAGTTATAAAGATGTGATTACTTTAGTTTTTGCTTCAAATTTGGCGAATTAGAGCTGTGAGTATCTTATAATAGTATAATATAATAGTATCTTATAATAAAAAATTGTTTTCATTCTGCCACGGGTGATTGAAATGGATCTTGATTTTAAACAAACTGTGCGACATGTCAACGTTTGTCGTTTGGATGAATTGTGATTTATGCCCGTTTTAGCTTACTCTTAAAACTAAGAGCGTATTGTGTGCGTAATTGTATGTGAGTTCTCATTCTGGCGACTTGAATGCATTATAAAAATTTAATTTAGGCTCTTAGCTGCCTTCAAACTCAAGGAACTGGATATCATCGGACGGACTCCTCCCAACAGAAGGAGATGCTGAAAAATAAAATTAAATCTCTGTTAAAAAATTTCAATGAAGTCTTAAAATTTTCCTTAATGGAGCCGTGAAGTACGCAATAGATAGGATTTTTATGACAGCATATTTCCTCTCTCCGTGGAATTATTTTCCATTACACTCTGTTATCACTATTTTTTCTAATAGTCATATCACTTTTCCAAGCAGCATTGTAAATAATTTACTGAAAATTTCGAATAAAATTGGCATCTGAAATCTTCTAATTTTTTAGGTGCGAAGTGAGAAGGGCCTTTTAGTAAACAGATTAATGTTGTACCTCGGTTGTAGTTGTACTAAAGCTATATTTTATTCTACAAATCACGATCAATTCTTAATATCATCATTTTTTTATTTGAAAAATCCTAGATACTTTTCAATACAAATCAGGACAATTCTGCTGGCGATTGCACAAAATGAAATGTGTGTTTAACCGTAGCCATTGCTAGTCGTCAGTCCGAAGTTTGGTTTGAGCCGTTCTCCACTGATTTATTCTGTCGGTTATCCTCTTCATACCTACACATTTCATTGATTTGACGCCTGACATTAATTATGCAATTAGTCTCTACTTCCTCACGTTCAGTCTTCCCTCCAGGGCTGCCCTAGTGCCATAGTGTCTCGAAATGTACCCTATAAATATACAATTAACCCGTACGATTTCATTATTCCCCACTTATTGGTCAATTTCGCACACCAGATCTGCACCACTGCCACCTTGCTAACCTCCAGATCGTTGCCTCTAAAGAAAACGGATCACTTTTTTATTCTCCTTTTCTATTTCAAGTCACAGTTAAGGAAACCGTAATAATAAACAAGTGGTCTTGATATTCTGGTAAGAGAAGTTAGAAGAATCACATTATTATCCTGCTAAAGTGCTGACTTACATTAAGAGGGTAGGTGCTAAATTCCTTCATCCTGAACTAGACCTCTTGATCTCTCTAGAATGTGTTAATAGGCACTGTGATATGCTCCTCATCTTCTCATCACCTGTGGCGTGCCATCCCTTCCCATTTCCCGTTCAATACCCGCTCCATTGTTCCCGCGGCGTTATTCACGGGTGTTCTCTCCCCGCACATCACCTCCTCACCTCTCCAATTTCTTCCCACGGCATTCTGGGGGAGCTCTTTCCCTTCAACCCACGTCTACCCCCCTTCCGCCAAAAAAAATCGCACTCTCTCTCGTCTCACGCCTAATTCTCAGCAAATTATTACTGGCGTCGTCCATAAATTACGTCACGCCCAGTTACCATTTTTTAAAAACCTCTCTCCTTAACTTCGCCTCCGGCATCAGTCGGTGACTGGCGGAAACATGACGGCTCGCGAACATGATGTTAATTCCGCCCCACCGAGACGGTGTTCTTTCGAATGATTTTGGTGATAGCTGGTGCCTTGTTATGATCGTAAGTTACTATCTTTCGATTTAGTTCTTTTACTCATGGTATCAAATCGAGTTCTTGGGTTCCTATTTTTTTCAAATTTTACCCGAAAGTGTTTTTATTCACGCATTGTTTCTGTTTGGCATTTCACTTTTATTTTACCCACTTTCGTTTCTAAGATTATCGCGTTGTCGTAAAAATGGATAGTCATAACGCTAGTAATAATTTTTATGCTGTGTTGATATTTTGTTTCTTTCTTGGGTGATTTGGTGAGAATATAAGCTCTTAGAAAAGGTTCTTTTTGGGCGGATACCTACTTTAATTTCATTTTGAATGAATACAGAAATAAGGCATTTAGTGCATTGATATCCAAAAATATGACGTGAGTTTAGGTTAAACAAAGTTTTATGATTCCTGTTTAACGTCGGGAAAAGTAAGGCATGTAGGTACATTCGAAGGAACAATTTCTTTTATATCATCTCTTGGATGGAGACGGAAAAGATGAAATTGCAAGAGGTATGGTAATTAGACGGCGGAAAATAGGGTATTGGTAACCCTCGTATGATGTTTTGACTTGGAGATTGTTTTGTAAATGAGCGACATTCGAAGTAGTTGTCTGCCTCGTAAATAACTGTAAGCACCAAATCCTAAGACGTCTTAAGTCGTTCGAACGTCGGGGAAAAATTATGAGTTGGGTGAACGAATACGGCGTGGATGAATACAGTTCATGGTTTATTTAGTATTTCTTATGAATAAAAGAAGCGGGAGGAAATGGTTTCGGAGTAAACTGCCAAGTGAGCAGGAGGGTGAAGCAAGGAGGTTACAACACATTCCGAAACCTCGCTCGGGAGAGCAATACCTGGTTGATGATTCCGACTGGTAATGCACGACGGGGAGACGTCCCAATTGCAGGAATGAGCGGTAATGCTCACTCGAATTAAGGCAGTGGACTCTTCTCATTCCAATGTTCCGCAAAAATAAAATTAAATCTTACAGATAAAAAAAAATAATTTTTTTTGCTCGACCAGTCTTTGTTGCCTTTGCCCATATTGAGGAGGATTTTTTATTTCGATCATTTTAGTGATTGAAAATCATTTCAATGAGTTTGAAATTCTTGCTGACTTAAATAAGTCGAATTTTTGCATAATGAAAGATAAGCAAAACTTTGTATTCAAACTTCAGTGTGGAATATTGCAAAGTTTTAGGAGACAAATCACAGTGTTTGGGTTTTATTCGTAAGTTATTTGATGAGAATATCCTTCCGGAACCGCATGCTTTTAATGAGTTACATCGTGCCTTACTTTATCCTTTTTATCTTCCTTTTATCGATTTTATTGTTAATTCTGCGACTCTTTTTACACTCATTCTAAGAATTCGTGATTTTCATGGCTTGCGTTGTAATTTTTCCAAGTTGCGAAATATTTTGCGTGGGCCATTCATTTTTCAATCCATTCTATTTTTCGTGTAATGTTGTTTCATATTTGATTTTTCACTTGAAGTTTTTTGGCGTGGGTTTAAAATATTTCATTTTAATTTCATTATTTACATGATTTCGAAAGATTTTAAGCTTTTGTCACGCTTGCCATTCGTCTCTCAGAGAAATGGAGCATTAATAATAATTACATATTTTTAAATAACAGAACTAGGAAAAAAGAAATTGACCTCTACAGCCTCGTAAATTAATATGAGTGCATGTATGTCTGTTCATGAACCCAGGTATCTTCAACGGAGTCCCATTAACCCTGTGAATGATCCCAATTGGGTTTGAGTGTTTGGACCTGTATTTGGTCATTGGCGAGGAAGTAACATTCCTGCAAACTACTGCAGAAGGGTGTTTTGGTTGAGAGGTTGTGGTTGGTCACTGTCGTGGAATTTCTTTTCTCACAAACTAACACAACAAAAAGAATTGTTTTCATTGCAGGGCGAGTGGTGCTAACTTATTACGGTTATATGAGTTTTCATTTTATTTTATTAACAGAATTAGGCACAATTTTGTCGAAGTAATCTCCAAAAGGACATATGTTACTTGTGGAATTTCCTCCCGTTACACTCCCCAATACCCGAAATGGACCAACTGTCCATGCCTCCTTCCGAATCTAAGGGTTCACCCTCGTTCCCCAATATCCTTCACCGCTCCAGATCCACCCGTTCTGACCTTCCCCCTCCCTCTCTCACTTCATCTTCATTCTTGAGATACCCCCCACTCCCTCCCCTCGAGATCCAACCCTCCTCGGATACCCTCCCCCGCCATTCTTCCAAGACTGAGACCAATTCCGGAAAACCCACTTCGACCGATCCAGCCATTTCGCACCCCCTCCCCCATTTCTTCCTCTTCCCAAGTTTCCCGACCAGACACACCCCTCCTCAGGGGTCCTCTTGATCCACCCTTCGCGGCACAGTACATCCACACTCGCCACTTCTCATTCCCAAGGTCCCATTTCCGATTGGCTGAGGAGGCATGAAAGGGAATTTTGAAGAAAAGTGGAGAGAGGAGGAGGAGGAGGGAGGGGTGATCGGGGAAAGGGAACGGAACTTCTCCTCCCCCTCCCCCCGCCGTCTTGAACTCTTCGAATTCCTCCGCCTTCTTGGGTCCTGCCGTTCATTCATTCCTCTACCCCCCTCAGCCATTTCGCCTCAGGCCCATCGCTACTTGGTCGGAAGTTCGAGCCTCCAGCTCCCGAAGTTTTTAATCTCACAAACTGATATTTTCCAAAGGATCTCCATGATTTGGACCCTCCATGATCCAATGCTTGAAATAGTCCACCTTTATAATTTCCTGCGCCGTTCCCTTTTGAACCTATTTTCGCGTCAAAAGGGCTGAATTTCCTGTAATGACACTGGAATATATTCACGTATAACGAATTCGGAGGGAAATTTTGATGTTAGAAATTTGAAAAACCCACTAATTATGTTAATGTTACCAAAAAGAGGCAAGAGATCTTCTCATTTAATGTGTTATGAGCACTACAAGTACGTATATAAATGGTAATTTTTGTTGAACCTCCCTTCTTGTCTTCTGTTTTCACTCTTCTTCATGGACAGTTTGTGTTAGTTAGGCCGTTCACCACTCATTTTGTAATATGGGAGTCAAAATGAGACTAAAGTTTTCAATAAAGTGTAAATTATTTAATTTGTAAACATTTTCATTCTCAATTTCAATTCGCCCATCCGGAGCTTTAATGATTGTATTGATGCCTTTTACGATATGCTAGCAATACAAATACCATTAATCAATAGACAATTATTTTATTTCTTATATTTCACTACAAGCTTAAACTTTTATTCAACAATAATTCATTATTTAGGAGCAATAATATTGTTGTGCGGTGGGTTGTGGAGTATATACTGGTGCAAATGGATATTTCATAGCATTAGGGTCAAACCTTTTCTCTTTAAAAACGGTCTTGTAGGGCTCGTTGGTGAATATAGAACAAATAGTGTAAAGGTCGTATTTGGTCATAGGAACACCTTATGGTCCATTAACATAAGGGGGATGCGTTAGTGGAGTGAGTAGAGGTATCGGCTACTTACTGGACGTTCAAATTCACGTGACATCTGGACAGTTCCGCCAGCTTCACCAACACTTTATATCATATTGGGTACCAGATCATCCTGGGGGACCGCAGATGGCTCTGAAACTGTCTTGAACACGTGAATTTCACTTGACCCTAAGGCCTAGTTCAACTATCGAACCATCCTTCGTGGTGAGTCCTGAAGTGATCATTTAAATATTTCTCGAGGAAAAGGATGAGAGCAATTTCGTAGGAAGGCCAAACATTGCGTTTAAGGTACTCGGAATTAACTGAAACTAAACTGACGGATATTTCTCTTATTTTGAACAACTTTATGTCAATTCCCAATTCACTTTGTATATCTTCAAGCAAAATCGAAATATTTTGCAAATGAGCAAATCTTGTGGTGTCGCAACACTCACCCCTCACCCCTTCGGACTCAAATCACCAGAAAAATAATTTGTTTCCTTTCACCAATCCCATCCCTTCTGAAAATACAACTTCGGTACATTTCTAAAGATTCTGCACTCAAATGAGACACTCAGGACGTACTAATTAATATTTCATGTGGTAATACCAAATGAATATATTTCACTACTAAGCACCATCCAAAGTGATGCTCAGTACAACCAAAATGTACTTCTCTCTGGATATCAACTCATGATATATTTTTTATGTAATTTTTGAAAAAATCACTTGGATATCTAATCTTATTAAGTTATCGCTGATGATAATCCGTCTGGATAACGTAAAACTTAATGTAACTGTGGACAGAACTGGAAATTTCTGTGGTAGTTGAAGCACACGTTGCAATTGATTGAACTTCCTGGAATGGTGGTAGTTAATCCATATCAAGGAGAAGTTATTTCACTTCAGTAATGTTAAGAATTTAAGGGAGTACAGCTCTCCTCAGGCTCAATTCATGTAATTTGATTTGACTTATATCTTATCCTTCGTCAACAGTTTCTCAACGTTATTCACATTCACTACTATGCCTCGGTTTTTTTATAGTGGAAACGCTCCACTTCCCCAAGGAATTTTCTAATAACAGCTTTTGTTAACCCTTATTTGATCGTTATTTGCATACTTTCAATGGTGTATTTATCTCAGTTACTAAAATAGTAAAGATGGAATGTTGTTTTTGGCAATGATTTACAATCACTTCCTTATTCATGGATTTTCATTTCTTACCAGCTTCTTCTTTACATGCGAACTCCCATCATCCCCTTATAATTGTTATGCCCAAGCATTTGCTGAATCGTCTCTTCCTTGTTGTTATTTCGTTATTTTTACCTTCTGAAATTCTGAGTTTGGATATGTATTCTCAAGTAGGTGTTCAGGTCACAATATCATGCGAAGCCCGAGTAAGTAATGGTCATTAGTTTTCTGGGATAGAGAAATGTTACTACGTGTAAGTTGTCCCTGAACCACAGCTAACAACAATGTGTTTATTTTAATGAAACCCTAGTAAATATTTAAATCTACTTATATTATACAAGGTATATCCGTTGATACTGTTTCTTATAAAACCACCAACAGAGAGTATTTAATAAAAATCAATTCTAGTATCTAATCCTTACGCGCCGTTTCAACAAGTACGTATCCTTTTTCCGTAATTCATGGCTTTCTTCACCATCTACATCTCTGTGTGTCTTTGTGTAACCCTCATACGTGCAAATTAACCTTTGGATTCATAATTCAGGGCATTAAATGTTTTAGGAAAAATGAACGGATTATTGTAATTCCTTTCGAAACAGCTAAAATCGTCCTGGCGCTCATTGTTGACAGTTATCAATTTCAATATTTCAGCATCAGTTTTCAGTATCTGAATATCAGTTTCATGTAGCGAATGGTAATCGGCGAATGAATGAAAATACAGGCGGGAGGCATTTCGGTTTCCTGGATTTGAGTGAAATCATGGTGTAAAATTTTCAGATTCCTAATATTAAAAAAAAAGTCAACTTAATTCCATCACGCTCTAATAACATAGGAAAGAGCTTCTCGAAGCAAAGAAGAAACGTAAAGTCCACCTCGGAATGCGCTTAAACGGCAACACTGTCCCACTTCCATTATATTCCCCCGTCCCAATCCCTCGCCTTGCTCTACGCATCCCGGCACCTCCCTGCCGCCCCTCTCGTGTCGTCCTCCCAGTTAAGGCCACCGGGGCCGGCGAACTTTATCGCTCCCCAGCGGGAACGTTTCATGCGCGTCGGCGGTCGGAGAGAGAGGGGCGGGAGAGTAAATAAGACGGCGCATAGTGAGGGAGGAGAGAGAGAGGAGAGTAAGGAGAGGTTGAGTGGGGGTGGGTGGTGGAGAGGCCAAAGGAATGGGAAGATTTATGGGGATGAGGTGGGAGGGCGTTAGGTGGCTCCCTCGCTTATGGAAGGGAGGGAGAGGAATCGTCGGGAATGGGGAAATCGGTTACCACGGGACGCTTTCCAGGGATGCCGTGTTCCCCGGAGATGCAGAGTCGAAGAAGTAGGGGAGGGGGAATGGTGGAGGGTGTGGTATAACTGCGGGCCCTGATGTCAGCGAGGGAGGAGGGGCGTTGGCTGGGTGCAAGAAGTCTCCTGCTCTCGTGCAGTGGTCCTGAATCCAAATAAGAAAATATCTGCGTTTAACGGCAAAGGCGAATTTCCGTTCGAACAACGTTGGTCACGTGTTAATTAGGGCACGATTTCAATTAGTTGGCCATGAAAAAAATGTTCATAAAGTCGAGAGTAAAGGCATCTAAATATCATCGTGCAGTGTCTGTTTGTAGTATGGACTCGACCTATTTATAAAAAAATGGGATTTTAATTCAAACTGTGCCATAAATCCCATGTAAAATAATTTTTTTCCTATTAGGGTACTAAGGGTTTTCGACTGATGTGCAGACCTTGTAAATGATCTTTCATAAAACAAACCTCGGATCGGAAATAATTTTTCTGGGCTTTACAAAGAGCGTGTTTACGTACCAGTTACAAAAATTAAAAAAAAAACCTCAATAATATTCTGTTATTTAGTTAATTTTTTGTATTTTTTAGTACCCTGCCGGCCACCGCTTGGGTGTGTGGCAGGTGGTGAAAACACATCAGACTAATTTTAACACGAATTTTTTACCCCTACAGCGGTCGGTCAATAACTATTCTGATCCCCTATCTTTCTTGGAAAAATATGAAATCTTAACTATATCTGTTCTACGCTTAATCTCTCCAATTTCACTGAGATAATCTCGCCTACCGTAGCACGATGGGGTTCGTATGTTCATTAGATCATCGTGTAGGTTCATTCGCCAGGCTCTAGCCTTTATCTTTGGTCTCTTTGGTAGCTTTGTCTCTCTTGCTCCTCAAACCTCCATGAGAGCGTGTGGCAGGGGGTATTAGAAACTTTTGTTTGTGTATTTGTAAGCAAACTTGTATTGCTGGTGAAGAAGCGGTTGATGCTAGTAATATTTCTCGATAAAATCACTGGATTTCGTAAACTTGGTTATCTGAGTTCGCGATTTGTACAAAGGAGGAACAAATACTCAATCCATCAGTACTGTTATCTATTCATCTTATTAAATTCAGGAAGTTAAAAATTCCGTTTTATTTTGAGGTTCTTATGAGTCCTTGTTTCATTAGTGACTTCCTACTCGATGCATCATTACCATCGTAAACGTTGGATGGACTCCTGATTTTTACGGTAACCCCCGTAGTAACCCCCTCATACAAATATTTACTTTTTCTCGTAATATTTCTTAATAGATGATGGTTCTTGAACTTCATCTAATTCCTTAATTCAAACTCTCAATTGGATCGCGAAGACACATAAATAGTTCTTACGCGTAAATGTGGTCAATAATTGCGAAACTAAATATCTTCAAATGTTTTTCACTGAATTTACGCACACTCCATTTAAAATAATGAAGCTTCTGTAATGCAGAGATACATGCTCGTATTCTTTTCTGTGGTTGATAAAAGGCTAGGTCTTTGCCAGACCATCGAGCACGTATTTTTTTTTCTAGGTTAATTCATTCAATACCCACTCTATCATATGCATGTATAATATAATGTTTCCATTTTTATGTTGAAATTTCCTTCGTTGACTCTTGTTACTATGCTATTTAAAATCAACAAGCCTTACACTAAAACTATTTTCTAAAATTCGATATTATTCCACACTATCAGCTGTGGTCCTTATCTCTATGTATATTCACGTGTTTTCTTGATATGATATAATGCTGTGACGTAAATGGCAACTCATTTCGTTGATATATTTTGGGAAACCCTATTATACTTCTTTGTGCCCCACCGTATCTTCGTATTTTAAACACGTACTATGAAATATTACTTTTTACCTAAAGTGTAATTAGAATTCTCTAATTAAGTAAATAAGTTTCTCAGCAATGCCATAAATAAGACAGACTAGGCAATCATTTGGTCACCTTTTCGATTATTTGAACAAAGCGGTTGGTTAAGGTCAGAGTCCGAACATTGGCTTCTGGTCTCGCTAAACAACGATTCGGGCAAATACCAAGCCACCATGGAAGAGTGAGAGAAAAGGGGAGGTGGAGGAATGAGATCTGGAGGGGTGGCGGTGTCTTGTGTTACAGATAGGGCAGCCCGTCAATGCAATTCGATTAATCAGTGTCGGCGGAAAAATAATGATGGGAAGGGCGTTTTTTTAAATGTTTTTTTCTCCATTTTTCATGGTTTCTTCGACAGGGCGCTTCTATCTTAACGTTGAACAGCTCTACCATAATACCCTCGTCTTGCTCAAAAGCCGCTGTCCGATTCGGTATACACATTTAACACGTCGATTCAGCTCTTTCATGTAGCGGAACGCATACCAAACAAGAGGATTGAAGAGGCTAACTAGAGGCGAGTGCGTGATGTTTTTCTTAGGATTTATCCTTTCTCTCCTGTTCTGATGGGACGTTTAAACCTTACAGAGAAATTCATGCAGTTCCACGAATTTATTTTTTGAAACGTATTTTGCTGCTTCCCCACGGGCATAATGGAGGGTCATCCAGCTATTCGTTGATAATGCTATAGACTTCTTTCATTGTGAACTAATTCTATGATGGCACGATTGGATATGTTTCATGCATAGAACTTCCACAGGTTTTGTCTGCTACAAGTACATTAAATGTGTGTGTGTATGGTGGTTTTGTGTTTGTAAATTAAATAATAATAATTATGTAATCTACCGTTTAAGGTAGGTTTTGGATGTATACAGACTAAACATCGATACATTCTTCTCCTAACAAATCACAACCAGACACCCTACATTTCAAGAAAACCTTCTTCAATCCTTCATAGGTCGATATTTTGTAATATTTGGGACCTGAGCAGACCTTGATTTTCAAATCCAATTTTTAACAATTTTTTAAAAATAATTTAATTCCGAGAATCTTTTCAAGAAGTAGTTGTTTCCTGATGTTTCTCAGTCACCTTTTTCTCAACCGCTCTTTCAATCTTTGGCATCCTTAATGACCTATAATCGGGGCGAATTTCATGAGCCGGTCCTACTCCTTGGCTTTGTTGTGCTTTTATGAGACAAATGTTTCACTTAAGTGCAAAGATCAAAGTAAATCCAACTAACGATTCTTTTCTAGGGAAAAAATCCACCGTTTGACCATTCACAGGTTACTCTCTCCCGGGATTTCGTGCTTCTCGGCGCCAAATTTCAAACGGTAATGTCATCTTAATCCCCAATACGCACAACTCCCTCGCCAAGTTAACGATTAAAGTCAGCATGTAGCAGAATCTATATAATATATCCCGCTAGAGATTTATTCATTCTGTTTTCAATATTTTAACTTTTAAATTTTAATGAGAAGGGTAAGTCTGCACGGAGTTTCGAGTGCTACAACGAATTTCAATCTTCAGGGCATGATTCGAAGATTATTATTGCGTGTGCGTCACGTGCATTCGAGGAGTTGACTGCAGATTTACTGATTGTCCCCCCCACCCCCCGAAAATTAAATCAAGATTTCACTTTATGAGAGAAAGAGAGGTTTACGATGGGCACCAAAAGTAAGTTCTCCCACATTCGTGGGATATCTCCGAGAAAGACTTTCCTGACTGTTTTATCGTCACATCGGCGTGTTGGAGCTTTATCTCCCGGATTTCTTTGACGAATGATATTTCGGATGTAATGGATGGAGCTTTTCCCCGAGCTTTATATCCCCTTCTCTTATCCTGTGATTCCTTTTAACTTTCCTTTTTTAACCCTCCTGGTTGCCGTACTACAGGAGTGGCGGTGATAGAAAAATCATTCAATGTACGAGATGCACTCGGTGCCGAACGAATTTGCATCTGAGCGACAGGATGCGGGTAACCAGGGCAGCTTATCGTCTTCATACGCCGGTAGTCCTAGCTGAAATCCTGGTGCAGGAGGATCTTGAGGTAATAATGCTATCTAGGCTGTCTTTTGATGAGCATTCCAATTGAAGTATGCGCTGTCCCACGGATGAAACATTCAACCTTGGGATTATCGGCGCCTTTTGTGTGAGGTTGTGTTGATGACGATGCTGTGATACACTCTAATCCCTCTCGGCATCCTTAAATCAGACAACCGTACCATTTACCCACCTATTTATAATGCCCCAACTGCCTGCTTCCTCATCCACTAACTAGGTACTTCTCCTGCCATGAATGGAGCGACAAATAAAAATGGTGCAGTTCACTTGCTCTTTGTAAATTATTTTAAACAGTTGGAAGAATAAGACCGGCTTACTTCACTGATATTTTTGCCAATTACTGCCAAAGCGCAAAGACTGTCCAGCGTGTCACTGAAACTAGCTTGGTGAAAATCAAACAAATCATTTCGGAGATGATAGGCGTGCAATTTTGGCTTGGAGATCGTAGAATGGGATAAGTTTCCTGTGAGAAGAGAATAACACTGATTATATCTTCCTAAATTGGTATCAAATTAATGCTCTTTTCGGCATTGCGTAAATAACCGCGAAGTTAATGCTGAACTTCAAAACAATTACGAAGCGTTTTTCAAATTTTTATAGTGGGCGCTTCTCTTCCGCGATATTTCTAGCGAGCATCGGCTTGTATATCCTAGTTGCAATCAATTTCCACTCCAATCGACACGTATTGAGCATCATTCATGGCTGTGGGTGCACAACGCCTGTGTGCCATTCGCAACCCGAGAATATGCGTTGAGTGAATGACAAGCGGGAAATGGAATGGGGAGACGGGAAGTGCGGGGTGGGTTCTTGCTGGAATGCAGCTGCACATCTTCTTTGATCCAAGTCCTTGTACCGCTTGAAGCTGGACCAGTTCAAGTACGCCTCCCATCGGGCGCGGGGAGAGGCTCTTCTCTCTTTACGGTCCACGTGAAAGAGGAAGGGTGCACGTGTTGATGCAGGTGCGATGTAATATCAAAATGAGGATAAAAATGACTTTTTCAACTTTATCGACTTCATGAACCGTATATCGAATGGAAGATATTATGTCTGGGTTAAAAGAGTGGCGTCGTTGTGTAAGAAAATAAGAAATTCTTGAAGCGGAATAATGCATGCATGCACATTCTCTTAAAACCTCTCCCGTTAAGGGTACGCACTGATAAGGACATTCTGATTTTACGTACACGAAGGGAAACTTAATCATTTGACTATTTTATTTTATACAATGACGTCATCGACTATTTCTTTCGTCTTTGTCAAATTTCTTCATCTTATGATACATCCTGGTCTTCTCCTTAGAATTCCAATATTCCTTGTATTGAAAATTTCTTGAAACACATTTACTCATGAATTTCTCGTTCTCCACCGTTCATGGCTCTCTCATTTCTCCTATTCGTACCTCAAACGCATGGTATAATGGACTCACCCCGAGGTTCCGGCTTCGAATCCCTGAGCTATCAGGATTTTTTAGTGGTATCCCGGTCCCTACTTATTGTGCTATGTGGAGAGTACCTCGAGTGGAGTACGCCGTCCGTCGGATGGGTCGTTAAACTGTGTGACCCCTGGTTTCCCATCGTTTAGATTAGGTAAATGCTACGCTGGGTTTCTCTCTTCCCTTTCTCCATTCCCTGAATATCCTACCCCTTACCAAATTACCCATTATCCCTAATGGCTTAAATTACCTTAGCTGTTGGTTGATTCCTGAAATATGTTTTACTACTACTTCCTATGGGCTCGATGACACACTTTAATCAAATGGAAAAGAGATTGTTTGAATTGTTGAAAAATAATCGGATTGATTTTTTGAAGAACATAATCGTATTTGTAGCACTATGATATGTACTGCTTAATGAACGTGATGCTCACATCTGAATTTACGCAAAACCCCACAATCCGCCGCGAGGGCGTGTGTAAAACAGAATTCAGCCAAATGCAAAACAAACAAAAGCATGCCAATTCACATCCACTTCACAATTTGTTCTCAGTTTATCGTCTAATGAATCTCTCCGTAAACATTTTGTGACTCGGAAGTCGAGCTCACGTGGTTTACGTGTGCATCCTTGGGGAGCACCAATGGCTCTGACCAGCCAATTAGAAAGATTGACCTCACGAAAAGATCTTAAGCGTTTGAAAAACCGTTGGTAAATGGAAACTCGTTTGGAACTCGTTATCGCACTGACTAGTAAGGTTGGCTCATATTCGACCCACATCTGCAAAGGGGTGGATCCCGCTACCGTTGGACTGGAGGTTTTTTATCCGACACATGAGACCAAGCCTGTACTAAGTAACAGAGCCTTAATGATCCCGCCTGCCTTCTCATCTTATTGGAGTGGGGATGTTTTATCGGGCTAGACGTGAGACATCGAAATTTGTTCCCTCGGCCTGACTGCAATCGGTAATCGATGCACCGCGTGCTGAAGATTCCGTCTTTTGTTTTCTTACCCTCACACGCGATGCTGTGGGATATTCCGTCTGCAGAAATATCTTGAACCCCAAAATGCACTTGGGAAATATTCCAAGGGAATATCGTGTCTTCACTAATGCACAACATAATTCGAGGAAGCTAAGATATTCTAATCTCACCTCCTCAATTTCCCAATAATTAAAAATAATTTTTCCAAAGGTGGACTAGGCAATATTTTCTAAAGCGTCTATTTCAACATATATCGTCAATGTGCATGTATTTCCGACTTTCGTATATCTGCTTAATCATCGATGACCTTTAACGCCCACATTCAGTATCAGCGATATTGGTCGACACCAGATAAATACCTACAGGTATACACATATATTCCGGGGCCCCTTGCATTCGATAATGCATTCTCGAATAGATCATAATCAACTGCATGTCAGCAGGATTCGTTGTATCGACGCATCGAATGACCTCTTTTTGAATGATCTGCTACAGTTCACTCCAAGGAGAGTTATCGCTCCTGAAGGTGACCAGCTAACGCTTACCCTGGCATTAGTGGTTCTAGTCGTATTTAAGCTTAACTCTATGGTGCTAGCAACCCTAGAGAAAAGGAGGAAGCCAACCAATGTATACATTGCAGTGTTTTGAAGCGTTTTAGACGGAGTTCTTCCGCGGCGGAACTCGGTATTTTATGCTGCTTACATGGAACTACTTGAAGGGCTGAATGCAGCTTAAAAATTATTCACGTAACTTAAAGAGGCGGATGTGACTTCTGAAATTTATCTTTGTCAAAACTCCCGTCAGAAAATGTTTATTTCCATTATTTCAATTTTTAAAAATATGCATAGCGCACTATCTTCACGCCCTAAAAAATCTAATGAATGATTTATTGCAAGACACCCGCTCCCACGGTTTGCGAGGAAAGATGTGAGTGAGATAATGCTTTTGCATAGTTCACTGCAAGAGTGAATGGTAGGGGGTAATTCCACCCACACGATACGTAACATGTGCTTCGCTAATAGGCTAGATACTGGTAAATAAATCAATTCATCCAAAACCTTAAAGTTGCTGGTATCACTAGCTACCCTACGCGCACTACATACTTTATGTTTTATGTTGAAGTATTTGTATTCTGTTTAGGCAAGGCGACTTGTTAGTGGTTTTTCGATAACATTTATTAACAAAAATGGCGACGAACCTGTCCACCTTACCTAACAACCTAATTGTTCAAGAGTTGTAACTATTTACTCAGTTTACCATCATTTCTCACTACCTTTTTTCACTACCTTTTAGGATATCAGTCTGTATTGATCAAGTCGCTTCAGTTATTCATTATTACTTATTGTCATAACTTTAATGAATTTGCTTACATGTTAACTCATTGGTATTCTTCGGCAGTTCCTCGTTTATAATAAAAATTACATTTATCTAACTCAAGTTTGCTTTGCTATTTGCCTTGAAGCGTTGCGATTCCGATCAATCTCTCTTCCTCGTTCCGTTTCGGAATAACTTTGGGTACCCTCACCTTTACCCAAATGGTGTAATTCTTCGGGAACCAGATCCTTTTTGGAAACCACAGACGGCACAGGTAAAGGCAATTACTCTTCTACTTGAGTTAATTTCACACGACATTGGGTTTAGTGATAAATGAGCCCCATCTTCACCTATCAAACTCACATTTTGGGCTAACTACTGTGGTCATTTATAATTAAGAATATAATAGTCATGGGAATATTTAAGTCATCCTGTATATACAATACAAATAACGTAGTGTATAAAGTTTCCGATCATGTTATTCTAGACTCTTTAATAGGAATAGAGTTAGGTTCTCATGAATATGAGACACCCGGGCCTCGCGTGCGTGGGGTTCTGATGCCTCCCCATGCGACCCTGCTGCCCCTCCCAGACACCATTTCCTCTCTTGCTAGCGAACCGGATCGATTCTCCCTTTGTCTTGCAATTTTTCTCTCGGGTTCATTTCTCGTCTTTCTGATCTCTTTCCATTTCTTTTGAGTCGAATCCTTAATCTGGGGCCTTTCATTGCGTATTTTTTTACTCCTCTCCTTTTGAACCTTTTCGGCGATATGTCCATCTTCATGGTTCGATTCCTCGCGACGTTTGTTTTTGGATTTCTCGGAATCTCGGTATTGAGTTTCTTCTCTTACCAAAGAACAGGGATTAGTGTTTTTAAAATTATTTTTGCAATTTCAACCGTGACTGTAGATACTGATAGATCGTTTGATAACTTTTTCAACTTAAGAACTGGCGTGTTTTCAACCGATGACTGTTCCATGAGTTCGTTCATGTTTTTAGTGATTTCTCAGAAGTTTGGTTTTAGGAATTTGTATTCTGGTCTTTCGCATATTAAGCGGTAATACAGGATAGTGATCATTTTTGAAATTAGGTTTAGGCATCTGCTTAGCTGAGTTGGCGTAGTGAAACTCTCCTTAAAACTTATCCATACAAAAATGGGCCTGCATTTAATACTTATCCTGCTCTCTCGCTGTGATTTTATTATTTCCTATTTTTATTAAAGACATATAGGTGCTTATGGTGCGTGTAGTTTTGTTGAAAGCTATACTATTACCATTATCATATATTACTTTTGCTGTTGTTACCTATTACTGCTACTATAATGTTAGTTATTATCAATTTTGTCGTTATTCCATTTCTACAATTTTACATTACGATTACTCGTACTACTTAAATAAAATATTGCACGAAGTGCACAAAGTAGTCCCCTATTTCAGGAAACATCATCTTCAGTCACTAAAATGATTAACTTTGAAAAACTGATTAACTCAAATTTAAATATAATGCTCCATTTATTTCAATTGATAATATTTGACTGAAATTTTAGTCCTTCATGTTTAAAAAAATATATGTTCATTCCTCAGTAGGGGAATATAATCATCTGTTTAAATGCTCTTTAAAAAAGATCCATAAAAAAGGTTCCATAGAGATAGTTATTTACTCGAAAAGGATTTAGCGGGTCGTCAACTTCCAAGCTTTATGTATGGGAAAGAGAAAATGAAACATTTTAATGTGAAAAAAATTCATATTTGACTTAAAGGCACCAGAATTTCCTGAGTTCTCTGATGAATTATTCACACTTCCTCTTCTCCAGTATCATCTTCCTTACTTCATGCCAACAAAAAAACTTCCCTCAGTTCATCCCAACAAAACGGACAATGAACCTTCAAATATAGTCGGGATTAGAAGAGAATAGATGTATCATATTAGACATGATGAGTGATCCAATTTGTTCCCTTCCTTGGAGAAAAATATCTTATGTTAATTCGCTGATGGCTTTTTTGAAATGTTTAACTTATCGAAATACAATAAAAAAGCGCTAGATTTGTAAAACGTCGTTATGACAAACTTAGGAGCCGATATCGAAAAATATTAGAGCAGCTAGGCTTGGAATCACTCACGGAGCGAGGGTTAATTACAGATTGAAGCTCTTGCATTAATTGGAAGGAGGTCTCTTTAGCAGTGACGTTGAAAATGTATTATTACCTCCATCGTACTATGGTAGGAGAGATAATGTCAATAACATTAGAGAGATTACGGGTAGAGCAGATAGATTTAAGATGTAATTTTATCCACGATCGCCGTAGGGTCATACTCGGGTAAAATTCTACTGGTCTGTATTCACCCCCTGCCACACCCCCTGGTGGTGGCTGGCAGGTTATGTATAAATAATAAAATATATCACTGATGGTTTGCGTGCATCAATCAATATTTCACTATTAATTGCCAAATATAGAAAGCTACATACAATTGGTGAAGAACTCATCTTACCGGTATTAGGTGAAGTCCTGGGTATGTTCTGCATAAGCCCCCATATGATACAATAAAAATTATTTCCGAAAGCAACACTTCAGTTCAACGACTAGTAGATGAAATTGCTGAAAATGTGGAAGATGTATTGTGCAGCATCCTAGAACAACAGTTGGTCGAGTGAACTTTGCCAGGTTATGAATCTGTGTTATGGCTTACGTATGCTTCATTAAAAATGAAAATCTACCTTAAACGTTTTTGTTTGCAAGGAAATTAAAAACTGACACTAAAGGGGAGTCAATATTTGGTATCGTAGAACAGTTCTTCAGGGACAAAAAGAATCCACTTTCTAACATGCCGTCAGTGACAATATGTATCAAATGTTTTTGCTATTCATTGTATCATTTACCGAAAACATTTAGTGTCTAAAATACTGAGTGATCGCCTTCAAAAGTCCATAAACATAGTAATTACAGCGGTTAACAAAATCAAAGCCCATGCTCTTAATGATCGAGTCTTTCGAGAGTTGTGCGATGAGAACGATGATGATTTCAAAGGTTTGTTACTTCACACGGAAGTTCGTTGGTTATCAAAAGGCAATTGTTTTAGGCGCTTCTATAATCTTTTTGACACTGTCGTGCAGTTTTTTGAGGAGAAAGATGTTTTTCTAAGCTACAACCTTAAAGAGATCACGTTGAATTTTTGTCTGAATTATTTGCAAAGTTCAATAGAATAAATTTTCAATGACAGGGGAATTATGATAACCTAATAGAGGAAAAATCCGTGGTGACTGTGTTTATTTATAAGTTGCTTTTATTTAAGCGCAACATTGACCTCCGCGAGCTTAATAACTTCCTTCCCTGCTTAAGCTAGAAGAGCAAGCTGATATGGGTAAATGATGATTTGAGAATATTTTGCGAACATTTGCGAACATGAGTTTTGGTTACAGAAGGAGGTTTCCGATCATTATCCTGCATTATAGTTGGTGGTTAAAAAACTCCTTGCATTTCCGATTTCATTTTTGGCGAAACGTGGCTTTAGTGCAATCATTCAGCGTATTTCTAAGCAGAGAAACAGACTTCAGGTTTGTGAACGCGGTGATTTAAGACTCCTGCTAAGTGACATTAAACCGGACGTTGGAAAACTGGTATCAGGTCATCAAGCCCATCCATTCGATTCAAATGTTATATCATGGATATATGTTATTTAATTAGGCAATAGAATCATCTCCTTAAATGACTTCTAGACTATACTATAATTAACTATACGATATATAAATAAATATAACTATAATTAACAGTCACTTAATCGTTTAACTAATTTTAACAAAACATGATTTTATTTTTTTAAATTGAAAATATTCATGTTATACAATTGCTTAATTTAAGTAAAAAAATTGACATTTAAACTTCTGAAAAAGCTTATTTTAAAGTTTTCATTTTGATAATTAATTTTTATGTTTACAGTATATTCTCAGCAAAGTTTATTTTATTGTTTGTTAAGATCTTTTACATAAATGTGGTATGAAAACTTGGATCTATCGGATTGTAAATAAGCATTTGACATGTCATTGTTTTTTATTTAATAATTTCAATATTCCTCATTTGGTTATTTTGTTTTATGATTTTGATTATTATTTTAAAGCTACCGATTAGGGAGCGTTAAGTATAGGTTTATAGATCCAATGGGGCCGTGGCTCCAAAAATTTGGGATTCACTTATCTACACAATATCCCACAAATCACCGTAAGGGCGTGTGGCAGGGGGTTTTAGAGCACCAAGAATTCATAAGGGGAAGAAGTACCTGAATTTTTTATTTTTTTTCAATGGCATATGTTTGGTGGTTCACCCTGTTTATATTGGACTCGCAAATTAAGCTTTGGGATAAGTAATCCGAATCGATCTGTTCGGCAGTGTATTTCTCTTATCTTAATTTGGCCACTACATGTGCGATATATCCCAGAAGTGCTGCAAGGGGATGTGAAACAGAAATGGAAAGATAGCAGCCATAGACAAGGTTTAGAGAAGAGGTTTTTAAAGGAATGAAAATTAAATATGGCGATGTTTCAATGGTCGCGAAGAGGTTTACGTACCATCCCTTCACCGTCCCGGCATTCCATTCCATGGACCACGATGTCTCGCGGATCGGTGACCATCAAAGTAAAAGCTAATGAAAAAATTGAAGGGAAAACTAGGGGATGTTCTCCCCCTGCGTATCGAGGGTTGCTCACGCAATGGGATCTCTCGCACCCCGTCTTCAGCCCTAGGGGTCTCCCCTCCGTCCACGCAAACAAAAACCCTCTCCCACCCTCTGCAACTCCATGGCACCCCACTCCTGACCAGATCTCCCCAATGCCATAAAACACCGACATTCGACTACCCCTCAGTACTGATCCCTCTCGGGCCTTCTCCCATAAATTCAGAGCGTGAGCGAATATATACCTAAATATAAATGATGAATGCTGGCGGAACATACGGACGTGAGTTCTAAGGAAAAATGCTGAAACATAAAATATAGAAGCAATAAGCATTCTCTTGAATTTCGGTGGTCCAGATCACCTTCATCAGCTTGAGGTTTTGACTCATTCCCTTATATAACCTTGACTGTATACCATAACCAATGTGTGTGTGCCATCATCATCACCATCAATATTTTCCGTCCACATTCATTGGCCCCATACACTTTTCTTGATCTTCCTTGTAGGATCTACCCTTTAATTTTGCCTTCCTTCTAATCCATTGTGCCTCAAGGTGTGTCCATTACATGTAGTTCTTTGCCGTAGAGTTCTCCATATGGCCTTTTTCCCTTCCGCTCTTCTACGAGTTCTATCTTCTCGTATACTACCTTGATCAAAAAGTTCCCGGAATAACCACCGTGTGGCGCTCCCATCGTTCCGATTTGAGTTCTATTTTTTTGTTAAATTGGTACATCTGTTGTTGATATTCCCTTTAAATCTTAGTGTCATAACTTGACATTTGCAAAAGTTACGTAGCCAAGAGTACATCTATCTCTGTGTGTGTTGGCGATTTTTTACAATTGCAGAAATGGATTTAAATTTGCAACAACGAACTTGTATTAAATTTTGCGTAAAAAACGGATTTAGTGGCGCACGGACGTTGGAAATGTTGGAAAAGTGTTTCGGCAACGATTCTCTAAAAAAAACGGTCGTTTACCAGTGGCACGAGCGGTTCAGAAGTGGTCGTGAGTCAATCGAAGATGATGAACGCAGTGGCAGACCATCCACATCGAAAGTCGGTGAAAAAATTGATAAAGTAAAAGAAATGTTGGTCAATAACCGCAAATTAACCATCAGAGAAATAGCGGAGGACTTGAACATTGCCTATGGATCCGCCCAAGACATTGTGGTTAATGATTTGGGTTTCCGTCGTGTAGCAGCAAAGTTGGTGCCAAAAGACCTCAATTTCATGCAAAAAAGAGACCGTGTTGACGTCGCAAAAGACATGATTTGCGAGGCTGAATCCGATCCCACATTCATCAAAAGGATCATTACTGGAGACGAGACGTGGGTTTATGAGTACGACACGCAATCCAGACATCAGGCAAGTGAATGGCGTTCACCAAATGAGCCGAGACCAAAAAAACTACGTCGTTTTCAGTCAAAAAAGAAGGCAATGCTGAAGGTTTTCATGGATTACAACGGTGTAGTGCATCATGAATTTTTGCCGGAAGGCCAGACAGTAAACAAAGAGTATTATTTGGGCGTTATGAGACGTTTGCGTGAAGCAATTCGCCGAAAGAGACCAGAAATCGTCGCACAGTACGTCGAGACCGTCGCACAGTGCTATCATTATTCGTAATTTTTTGACGAAAAATGCAACAAATACCATCCAACAGCCACCGAATTCACCTGATTTGGCTCCCTGTGACTTCTTTCTGTTCAATCGAGTTAAAAAACCATTACGGGGAACGCGTTTTAGCAGCCGAGAGGAAGTAATGGAAAAATCGCAGGAAGCACTGATGGACATACCGAAAACCGAATATAAAAAATGTTTCGAGGATTGGATCAAGCGCTGGCATAAATGTGTTGCAGTCGATGGAGATTACTTTGAAGGGGACAATATAGATTTAGATGAATAAACTTGTATTTTTAATTTTCTGAATACATTCCGGGAACTTTTTGATCAAGGCTTCCTCCTCCACTTTGTCGGTCCACTTAATCTTCAGCAATCTCTTCCAGCACCATGTCCCAAAGGTTTCTATTCTTCGCTTGCCCACTTTACCAATGTTCCATGTCTTTGATCCCTAGATTACTATGTTCCATATATATATATATATATATATATATATATATAATAATGTAAATTCACTAATAGTCATAACAAACACAGAAACCAAAACACACAAAAGAGAGACTCACTGGTTCTCGAATTTTCGGTGGTCCAACCACCTTTCTCAAGAGGAATTAGAAACAGAACAGTTCCGTTCCTAATTCCTCTTGAGAAAGGTGGTTGGACCACCAAAAATTCGAGAACCAGTGAGTCTCTTTTTTGTGTGATTTGGTTTCTGTGTTTGTTATGACTATTAGTGAATTTACATTATTGTACACGTTCGTGGATTTTCCAAGAAAGTGACTATATATATTATTATTATTAGGTAATCTACCGGTTAAGGTAGGTTTTTGGATGGACACAACTATCAAACAAACATTTTGTGACTCCCCACCTAGCAAACTAATCTATATCAGGTCCCCCTTCATCTCGGTGTACTTCTTTCCTCCCTTCATCCCGTCCAACACCCCTATCCTGTTCCTACCCTTACCTCGCTTGCCCAACATTCTCCCCTCTATTACCCTCTTCAACATTCCACTACCGCTCAATACGCCTTTCATCCATTTTTCCTGCCTCCATAGGATTTCTCTCAACAAACCCCTCTCCTCCCCCACCATTTCTAGTACTTCCTCATTTGTTTTCCTTTCGGTCCATTTCACCTTCTCCATTCTTCTCCACACCCACATTTCAAAAGCCTCCAATCTACGTCTATCCTCCTGCTTCAGCGACCACGTTTCCGCGCCGTACATAGCTACGCTCCATATCAGAGTTTTTACGAGTCTTGTCTTAACATCCCTACTCAACGTCCCCGTCATCAACTCCCTCCTCCTTGAGAAAGCCTCCTTGCCTAGCGCAATTCTTCTCCTTACGTCCCTACCACTTTGACCGTGTTTGTCCAAAACACTTCCGAGATATGTAAACTGTTCTACCTGCTCTATTTTTTCCCCGCCTATTTTAATATTTAGCTTAGCCTATTTCTTTCTGGAAAATCGCATAACCTTTGTTTTACTAATATTGATTCTCATCCCATATTTATCGCACTGAACCTCCAATTCACTCAACAATGCTTGCAACCCCTTGGCTGACGGAGCAACTAATGCTTGGTCATCAGCAAACCTAACCGATTTTACGAATTCCCCTCCGACTTTCATTCCTACCTCCAGTTCTTCCCATGCCTCTTTAATCATTTCCTCTACATATACGTTGAACAGTACCGGTGACAATGGGCAACCCTGCCTTACACCTCTTCCTAACACTGCCCATCCGGACTCTCCGTTCCCCACTCGCACCTGAGCAGTCTGAGACATGTACAGGTTGCGGATCAGTCTCCTGTCCCTCCAATCCATTCCTATTTTCTGCAATACAGGCATTAATTTTTCCCAATTCACTCTATCAAACGCTTTTTCGAAATCTACAAAACAGGTAAAAACGTCCTGATTGTATTCTATATTCCTCTCGACTAGTGATCTCATTACTGCAATGGCATCACGCGTACCTCTTCCTTTCCTGAACCCAAACTGATCATCCCCTGAGTAATCATTTGCCTTACTCTCTATCCTTTTGTTGATGATCCTGAGAATAACTTTAGCTGCGTGGGATATCAAACTTATTGTTCTGTAATCCTCACATGACGAAGCCTTTGCCTTTTTTGGAATAGGAACTAACACCGATCTCACAAAATCTTCCGGCCAGATTCCTTCCTCATAGATACTACGAATCAGTCCATATATGGCCTTCTTCCCACCTTTCCCTGACCATTTCAACATTTCTACAGGAATATTTTCCACTCCCACTGCCTTATTTGCTTTCATCTCCTTTAATGCCCTTTCTATTTCATCGTCGAGTATGCCTGGACCTAAGCTATCTTCTTCTACGTCATGTTCCTTTTCTATGTCTAACCTTGTCGGCCTAAGTTCTTTACCATACAGTGTTTCTATATATTCCTTCCATCTCTCTTGGATTTTTCCTGGTTCAACTATTATCTTACTCCATTTATCTTTAACTGTTAGCACAGATCTTGCCTTCTTACTTCCCGATAATAACTTAACCTTGCTGTATAGAGCACCAATTTCACCCTTCTTCTGTAAACTTTCCATATCCTCGCATTGCGTTTTCCACCACTCTTCTTTTGCTTTATTTGTGGCCCTTCTCAATTTATTGTTTAACTCTTTGTACTTCATTTTGCCTAACTCTGTGTTTACATTTTTCCATCTTCTTCTCTCATCCATCTTTGCAATCATCTCATCCGTTACCTGAAGAAGGCCTCGGAGTGGGCCGCAAGCTTAAATCATCTACAGTGTGAGTGTCCTTTTACGTTTTATCTGTTTTATTCTGTGTTCTATTGTGCCGTCCAAAAGTTATATTGCTCTCGTGAGTACTTCCGCATCATCGATATATATATATATATATATATATATATATATATATATATATATATATATATATATATATATATATATATATATATATATACATATATATATATATATCAAGCTAGTTGATTTTTCGGGTACCAGATATTACTGGGAAACCATAACCGGCACAGGGAAAGGAACTGGCCCCCCTACCCTGATGTGTGAATATTCACACGCCGTCGGGCTTGGTACATGGGTGAGCTCTACCATCACCTACTAAACCGACCTTCGGATTGATTACTGTGTTTATGGTTTATGGTTTATATATATATATATATATATATATATATATATATATATATATATATATATAATTACACACACTCACTGACATACTTCTAAAGTAGAACTACTTGAAAATACGAAAAAAATACCGAATAGCTTCCCTCTTTTATCGCATGTCTTCCTGGGTCAACTTCTAAACACATCGTGCTTTTTGTGTGTGCAAATATAGGGAAGGGAAACCGATAGATAAAGAAACGTAAAAGACAAACACAAGGTTAGTGGTAAAGGTTGAAAGATTCAGATTTCAAGCTGAAAAAAGTTTCCTGGCTTGGGAAACTTTCTGCTCGGAACCCGCATTCTTCCGCCTTCCCCACTAATCTTGTGTTTGTCTTTTTCGTGTTATGTAACCGTTTACCCTATAGCTGTAGCATTTTGTGTTTGAGTTCATCGTTTGGTTGATATTTATCTACGAATATAATATGGTATATGATGCAATATGTGTCATTTAATACATAATAATGTGTGTGCATAAAAAGGATATCCGGTCTTTGATGCAATATATGCACTTACAAGTACACGCACCCCTCATCGAAATGGCTGACGTCTGCTCCGAGTTCCGCGAGGGTTGTTCTGTCTAGGGGTCGGTTCTCCCTCTTTCTCTCCTTCAGAGGGATTGGTTGGTTTGGGGGGGAGAGGACGGAAGGGTGTTGAATTGCTCTCGACGTTGAGGAGGGTGTTGAATTCCTCGCCGCGGCGATCGATGCGAGCTAATCGGGTGGACGCAACCGCTCGAGCCGACGGCTCCTACGAGTGCAGTGCTTATCCCTTCCCCCGAGTACGTGCGTAATTCCACTCACAGCATCCCTTCCCTTCCTCCCGCACACATCCACATCGTGGTGGATGACGTGCTCGGAAGGAAAGAACTTCCGAGGTTGATCTCGTTACCTCGTGATTCACATAAACTGCAGCGAATCAAGTTTCACCGTGGAAATAGCTCATTTCGCTCCTCCATATTAGAGAGACGAGATTCTTACATATTCCATATCCGGTAGGTGTTCATGTTACGGAGATGCCTCCCAGAGGGAAAAGGAGGGAAATCGTATGGATTTGCGTGATATTTTTATTCTTATAGTTTTTCTTAAAAAGCTTTAAGTTCAGTTTTACATTAATTCTTATTTTGAATTAAATGCTATAAAAATGTAATTTTCAATGGTATGCAATAATATCGCAGTTATATTTACACTCAAAATGATGACTCTAATCGCAGCACATACATTTTGTATATTTTATGACAAAAAACCATTGTCATTTTGTAAAAAAAAATTTGTGTGTAATAATGGAGTTATATAGGATCATGTCGTCGTATGTAAAGAATTTAAAAACATTTGCAATTGTTTATAAATTGTGCAAAAATTTTTTAATCTCAAAACTATTTCATGGGAATTAGTTTTGATTGATTATTCATTGATGGAGAAAGTTTCCCCAAAATCACGGAGGGTGATTGCAAAAATGAATCTTATAAATATTGAATTGATGAAAGGCGATCATTTGGCATTTACTTGTTGATAAAAGGTGAAAAAAATGCATTTCATAAGTAGCATCAATTGAGTTGACCAATTAATTTTGTGAGCGTTACTTTTGATAATTCCTATGGAATTAGGTGGCAGATATAGTCGTATTTTACGGTAGCTTCAAAAGTTGTCACTAGGAGAGCTTTAGGATTGTTGTTTCTTTTAATTTCCATGAACAATATCTAGATACGTCTAACAGAGTGCCTGTGACCCTGGTGTAATGATGTAAGTTCAGGAAAATTTCCTGGGTGAAGACGTTTCCTGCCTAAAAAGACCAATAAAATCTTTAATGTTGAGTGAAGTTATTTATGGCTCAAAGAGAAAATTGACGGAAAGGAAAGGGAACGATGAAATGCTGGGCGGGGTAGGGGTAGAGAGGGGGCTGTTTGGAGAAATTCGAAGAAGGCCGAACAAGTAGATGCAGGAGATAATAGGCAATGAGATGCTGAAATTGGTCATAGAGAGAAGAATGCTGGGAAAGAGTGGTAGAGGAACGGAAAGAATAAGAATTTTTTATGAAATCGAGGTAGAAGTAAGCAGAGCTAAAGATTGGGTTTTTGTAATTGTATATGTTAAATTTAAAACTTTTTTGGGTCATGTTAGTTAGGGCTTAGAATTACAGTTGCGTATTATGCCAGGGTCCATCAGAAACTACCTTAACCAGGTAGACTACCAGTATTTATATACTTACATATAATTAACTGCGGGTCGCGGTATTCTAGTGGGTACAATAATATTTTAAAATATTTTTTTGCTTTTTCTTTTGACATGTCTAAAAATATATTATTTTCAATTCAAGTCACAAATTTAGTCACAGTGTATCCACTTACCTATTGGAGTGGTGAAATTCCGTTAATTGAATTAGAGCCTCTCTATTCCATGAATCCCTTCCCTCTATTTCTCATGCTGTGGCCTAGTCAGTCCCCAGGAACACGGTTCGGTCTGACTCGCCCACATGTAACGTCGGTCGGAGAGAGAGAGGGAGAGGGCGGCGGTCTCCCTCCGTCGAGCTATCACCGTCCTCCTAGGTGACGTTTTTCACGGGGTGGGAGGGCGCCAAGGCGGTTTATATTCTCACTCGGCACATATTCCGTCAACATGTGGCGTCGTTTTGCGGACATCTCGGCGGCATCTCTCCGAAACCCCTAGTGGCTCTATCCTCATGTCGTGGCTCCATTGAAAACCATACTCCCGTCTTTGTGTAATTCAGTTCTCTCTTGAGAACTAATTGTGGTAAATGAGGCAATGAACTATATTTTTCTGCGTTTTTATTCTATCTCCAATGGAACAGTATTCAAAATTATTGAACTTGACGAATATATTCCATTTTTTATGACGAACCATGAAATAATCTAATAAGGGACAGATGCTCATTAAAATTATATCAACCTAACCTTCCTCTTTATTTATTTATATTATATTTATTTATACGACAAAGCGTCGATGTAATCGAATAACGTTTACTGACTTTAAACAAGGCAATGTTTTCAGCTTTACATCAACGCGCCCTCGAATGCCTATTAGAATGAATAGTGACATTGTTCTAGCGCCAACTGTCGATTTTCATAGAACAGTGTCTCTCTCGAAAGTCTGTATTCTAGTTAGCTTAACATGAGGTATCCGAGTAATTATGTAGCAATTTAAATTTCATCTCGTTTCCTCGAAATTCCGTGCATGTGCTCAATGACGTTCGAAGCGCAAGCGCCTGTGTTCCTAGAAGAAATCTTATTCATTCCAGCTGAAACCTTATGGTGACAATACTCCATCACCAATGAGAGATTCTCTAGATAGAGTGAACGACATTGGTCGTGAGACTCTACGAGGGGTTCATGAATTGTGAAATGAGTTCTTGGAAAACCTCCCTATTTCCTTGGATCCGTCTTTTCACTCTTATGAAATGAAAACAACTTTGAGGTGAAGTTGGATGAGAAATATCACGTCGCACTTCTCCATCGTATTTTTCCTTTTCTTCGAGTTTCTTCTACAGCGTTCCGGCTTTCAAGTCGCTCTCGCTTTCAGAAGCAGGAAAAGGGCAACACACACAGGTGTAGGACGAAGCTGTAATCATTTTGAAGAGTCCCCCATAAGGACAATAAGGCTCGAATGCCTCCCTCTATTCGGTCCCTATTTTCCAGCCCTCGAGGTTCTCATTTCCTTCTTTTCACTCCCAGCTATTTTCCCTCCGCCGATTGAACCTGCAGGTATTTCACTGTTTTCAGTTTCTTACTCCTCTTCAATTTTATTCCCAACCTCCTTTTCCATCTCTCTTGGCATAAGGGAATGAAGTAACAAAACCCAAAGGCGAGTGGTTCATTCTCGTAAATTACGGTCTTCACGCATCTCCCCTGTATAAACAGAGATGAAAATAAGTTCCATTTGCTTGTTCCCTACCCCATCGTGGACGAGGGAGAAGCGTTACCGAAACTGTTTGCACTCAATATGCGAGAGAGGTATTTTACATTACGTTTTATTTAAGATCATAAATTATTAAATATCCAGGTTAGTCAGCTGGCGTGGATGACCTTCTGCAGTATTCCAGTCCGACCTTAAGGATGGTTGTTCGTCAGTTTGGTCATTGAATTAGATGAAAATCAGGGACAGCATATCCAAGGGAACGGGCCACCATGAACCAAAGGGACAGGCCATTTGACGCGGACAGTAACTTTGACATCTTTGTAATTGCGTTCAAAGCTTTTTCTTTTCTCTTCCCAGCACTTATTTCCTTACCAGTTTCTTCTACTGAAGTGCTCCACAGCTTGATTTGTTACCCTTAATTAATCATCAGGTTCGCTTTTTATTTATTTCCCTCCTTCTATGATTTATTTGATGACGATCGTCAGCAAACTATTTGGTAGATCTTAGTAAAAATTAGGATGCAACCGATAAACTTGTCTTTTTTTTTGATTGTCTCCCATGCTTTTGATTTCTCTCTTCGCCCATTCCTCGAGGGATCTTTTTAATAGTTACTCATGTATCTTCTTTTTTCATCACACTTATGTACTTAAATATTCTGTCGCTTCTAATCTGGCTTCGAGAATAACCCATGTCCTATATCCGTAGTAAAGTGAATTCCGCATTTAGATTATCATGAACCGTTTTATTATGGTATTAACAGACTGCACTATTCGCATTTACTCTCCTTCTCTTTCTTCTTCAATCATTGGTGACCCTGAGACAAATTTTGTTCCACTTGTTCAAATATCAGTTGGATTTAAAAATGATCAGCACTCATCTGAATTAAGATTTTAATAGTCTGGATTTATAGCTGTATCATTCTATACTGCCTATTTTATCTCTTCATAGTCAATTCTTCCTTACATCTTTCTCTTCGTTTACTGACACCTCATCTAAACCTTTAAGATCAAGGACGAAGACGGGCATCACTGTATTCCCCAATGTATTTACTCTTAACATATTTTCTACTTTGGTCACATTTAACAAATTTTTACTTTTCTCTTTACGTATGCCTAATTGATCTTTTGTTGTAACGCACTCCAATATCCTTAATTACTCTCTAGCTCACGTTGTTGAAAGCTTCTTCAATATACGCGAAGGCAGTTAAGGTCGCCCGATTGTTTGCTCACTTCTCTGCAACAAATAAGTCGAAGAGGAAGAATACCTATTGCTGTTCGTCTTCCTCTGAATAAAAATTGATCTCGTGTTGTACAATTTTCCGCTTCCCTTGTCCTTTATTTGGCAGATAATTCTTACCTTAAGCCTTGATCTTTGGGTCGTCAGACTAATTTCTCGAGAGTTTTCAATGAGCATGCCTTTCCATCATCGGTTTTTGTGAAGGTTGCGCCTTTCTGAAAGCCCGGTTTTGGAATGTCTGCTGTACGGAAAATTCGTCGTGTTTATTTAGGATTTGATCCTTTCTCCGCTGATTTTCATGGGTACTTATGAGAAAAGATGGGATTCACTTATACAGATTTTAAATTAAATATTGTATGCTGTGTTAAACTTTTACAAGGAGACTTTCATCGAAGAATTTTGAATACCTGTCATTTAACTGTAATTGATTCATTCACGGGGTTGTCCCATCAATATTTCTTGGAGTTCCCTTTGGTGTAAAATTTACGGTAGCGATAATAGAAAATTAGAATCTGTGAAACATATTTTGAGTGAAATCGATTGAAACGTTAAGAGTAAATTTATGAAGAAAAGAAAACATAGATGCATAAAAAGAAAAAGGCAAATTCGTATTCTTTCTATTGCCAGTTCTTATTTTCAGAATACGACTTAGGAACGGCAGGTTATCGGTTTCAATTTCCCATTTCTAGGATAGTTTTGGCCAAACCATTGACTCACCATGTACATGATTCAGATAGTAGTATTTAGGGGAGACGACCGACAGCTAAGGTCATTTGCGCCATTAGATAATGAGCAGGAAAGGATGAAGGGTGGAGAGAAACCCGGTGTCGGCATTAGCCTACTTTTAACGAAAGGCGACAAGGGGTCCGCAGCTTAACGTCCCGTCCGACCAACTGGACGTTAAGCTGCGGACTCACTCAAAGTTACCTCCACAAAGCAGCACCTCAAGTAGGGATCGAGATACCACTGAAATATATTCGACACCGCGGGGATTCGCACCCAGGCCCTCAAGGTTGGAAGCCATCTTGATCCCTATGATTCATATATATTACCGGCACATGGTTTATTTTTTTTTACCCTTAACTTTTCCGTTGGTAACTCTTTTCAGCAAGCATATCATGTCTCAAAATGAGGTGGATGAAAGTACTTAGTTTTGTTCAGTTTTGAAAGCGTTTTAATGTCAAAAGACTAACATCCGGTGTTTTTACCTGATGTTGCTAGAATAATTTTTTGTCGAGACCATGGCGGACATGCCTGAATAGTGAAGAATGATCTGGTACTTTCCCGGCGAATAATCTAGGAAAACATGCCTGAATAGTGTGTACACATATTCTACGCGGCTGATAAGAATTTTTTTAATGACTTTATTCCAAATGCATATCATTGATTAGTGGGTCAATGTTCCTTAATGTTCTGTCGGCACATCAGCACCACTATGCAAATTAGCGTGGTAGAATCTTCGTTATTTCTCCAAACGCTCTCGTTTCACTCACAGGCAAGGAAAACATTTCGTATTCAGGAGCGCGCTTCGAGATCCCGAGACGATCTGAAAAGAAATCATCGCCAGTTCCTCCAGTTTTTGTTTTCCACTCTCTCTCTATACCTCCTCGACTTCCTTCCCGCATCCCTCTCACCCGCACTGTGAGTTCGGAGTGCGCGGACCGGAAGATACCCCGAGAGCCAGTCGCGAAATAAAGGGAAGGAGGCAGGCGAAGGGATTTGTCTCACAAAGTGAGGAACGGGAACAGTCTGGGAAAGAGGAGAGCTCCATTGAGCGTAAAGCTTTACTATAGTTTGCGTGGGGGGGGGTGGTGGAAGGATAATAGGGAAAGGGAAGAGCTTCTTAAACAAAGGTGGAGGGAATGAGGATTGTTGGGGAGGGGGGAAAGCTGGGAAAAGAGTTGGATATCGTCGGAAAGAACGAAGGATGGAGCGGACCCCCCGAAAGTGGGAGAGGAGGGTGGAAGGCCGTTCAGTTTTGACGAAGACAGTTTAGGGATTGCTTTCGGGTTTCCGATTATTTCGGGAGGAGAGCTTGCGGGTGGATACGAGGGGTTGGGGCTTTATCGCTTGAGGAAGTGGGTACTACTATCGGAGTGGACGAAAAGGAGCAAGGACGAAGAGACCAGGGGATAAAAGTAGCGAGATGCGACTGGAGGATACGGACGCCGGAAAATGAAGAAAAAATATTCATAAAAAGCCGATTCGACCCGGGTCGGAATTATTCGTCGCTGAAGGGGCACGGAGAAAACTGCATTGCCGACTTTTGTGTGTGTGTGTGTTTGTTTTTTTTCAAAGCCCCAAGTAAATGTGGAATCTCAGTCGGATTTTCTTCCTTGGAAATTTTCCTAGAAAAGAATCCCAGTCATAAATAAGAATATTCGGAAGCTCTTAGTCCGGAATGAAAACTCCCGTCTATGCTTTCAATAGTAATTTGTGAGTCTGCACTCCATTGAACGGACTCAAGCGGAATACTTTTGATACTCTAATACAGTGGAATACTGTTAGCGTTTTATCGTATGTAGGGAATCTTTTATAAATTAGTAATTCAGTTGTATTGTTGATGTCTTTTCAGAAATAAATGCATCACTGTTTATATTTACCTAATTTTTGTCAGCATAGATTACATTGCAAAGGTTCATCGATTCGAACAATTGCATAAACCAGCTTTTTCCCTTCTAGAGTACGTAAATTAAGTAAATTACAATCTCATCATGACTAGTTTTTACAGGTTATTATTAAAGTATGGGAAAAATTGATGACAAAATATCATTTTTATGGAGAAAATCATCCGGACAAACAAAAAAGGCACTCTATAAAATAAATTATCGTGTTCTTTTGACAGCTCCTAAAAGCACTGCTTGTTTGGCTCCATTGGTCATTATTGTAACGTGGTAATACGCAGTCATAATGTTTCCAGTGAATCAACCAGCTCCATAGTTGTATCCCTGTTAGGTAACTTGTTGTAGTTATTTTTAATGTATCTTAGCACTCCATTTTCTGATAGTAGCTCGGCGTTTTAATAATATATATATATATATATATATATATATATATATATATATATATATATATATATATATATATATATAAGGCTATATGTTTAAAATTTAGAGAATAAATTATGTTAATAGTTGAACCTATTTTGATTTAAAAAAGAATCTCCTTTCGAAAAATATGTAAGGGAAAGTGTCTAAAATTGACCTAACTGATCTCGATCCAAAATTTTCATGAAATTTCACATAATTATTAAACAATACCTCTCTCGTTAGAAGTTTTTGAAAAAAAACTCCCGATTCCCATGTAACAAACAAATTTAAAACTACTGAAAGAGCGCAAAATACTTAACGATGTGAAGTTATTTTTATGATATGTAATGACAAGTATAGGTTTACCAATAAAGCAGATGTTACACTAACTCACACTAGCCTTTTCTATTACATATCTATAGACCGCACCATCAGGTCTCCTGCGAAACACATTGTTTCAATTGTCAGGATGGCCGAGCGGTCTAAGGCGCCAGACTCAAGGTTTATCCTTACCCGAACATGCTGGGTGTTGAGCGTTCTGGTCCTCGTAAGAGGGCGTGGGTTCGAATCCCACTTCTGACAAATTTTTTGCCGGGCCCAGTGGCGGTGGATTAACGCGCTTTCTTGCCAACCCAGAGGTCGTGGGTTCGATTCCCTCCTAGGTTGGATTTCCTCCACCATTTTCTAATCGTCGTTGATGTATGTGCAATATTTAGGGGATAGGTGAAAGAAGGGAAAATAAAGTCTCAATTTCGCCTCAATTCAGTCGTTAAATAAATAAATAATTTGGCGACTGGTTAAAGGCTTAATGGAAGCCCACTTCGAGCGGAGTAGTACAAGGAAAGAGGATTATACAAGAGATTAACACTTACTCGCAGCATCAGCCTCTACGTCGGAAAAGTATTCCATTCAGTTATACGAATCAGGTGCATTTCTCTTTAGGTTGAAGTGCTTAGTAGCGGAAAGAGCATAGTAATAATTGCAATCAATCGCAATGGGTGCTACAGCAAAACGATGATCAAATGGATAGATCTAAGAGCTACCGGATGAGATAATAAAAGGGAAGGCACAAGTGGTAGACACAAGATGTGAAGAGGTTAACCTAAGAGTTCGAAGTTATCAAAAACGGAAAAATTCGTTCGTTCGTACATTGCTAGAACCAGAAAATTATACTTGTGCAATTTCCTTCTGAAGCCGTAGGTGTAGTTAGTCAAATATAAAAAAATCTGCCCTAAAATCTGCGCTAATTGATTGATTTATAAAACATGTGGAGCCTTGTGGTCGTGTTTCCTTTAAGAACCCTTTTTGATCGTTATGTGTGCACGTTGAATTAAGAATATAAACTCTCATTTGTAATCACTCCGTTACTTTGCAAAATGACTAAAACAGTTTTAAAAATTACTTGATATTTTCTTTGACGAAGTCCAACTATTTGAAGAAATGATCACCCCTGTACTCCTGGTCATTAGCAGCAATATCAATGTCTAGAATATATCAACGGTGGGTATTTTATCGTCTCATGGGCCATAGCGTCTGAATATCGCATTCCAGAGAAAAGATAGACTTATGTTCTGTTTGAAAAATTAAATTAAAAAGTTTATTTATTCGTTTGCGTCCACGGCATACGACTCCGCGCTGTATTTGAGCCGGGATTGTTTTGAGTGGTGAGCGTACAAATTCGTTAACTAAATTTTCCCTGCCTCTGTAAATATGTGTTCGCGTGCCCTCAAACGAATTAATACACTTGTATACTGTATATCAAATAGAGGTCTCGAACTGAAAGACTCCTTCCTAGGGAGTTACGACTATTTTTCTCTTATTCAATTGAGAACATAATCGAGTATAATCACTACCCTAATTTTTCCATTTTATAGTATTTCGGTAGAAAGACGCCTCTCCCCATGTTTTGGCAGTAACAGAAGGGATTGAAGCCGAGCTTGTGTCCCGTACTTAATTGGAAATTCTGATGACACTCCCAATGACGGGCTTGATTAGACGAGAGTTTGGTAATAATCTTTGAAACTCAAATGAATATTTTATTAATGTCATCGGCACCGAAAAGTTGAATCATCGTGGTTATAAGAAAAATCAGATAGTGTTGAGCAAGCAAATCAGACCATATAACTCGTCAAGTCATTAAGAATACCAGATACTCAAGCCATTATGTTTCTGAGTTTGGAGAATTTGTGCAATCTATCTTTCCCTTCCATTTTCTGTATATTAGACATATCTGTGTCCAATAGCAGTGGTCACAAGGAGGCGACAACCAGTTGATGTATTTAAACAGCTAGAGGAAGAAGGATAATTTGAGTTCAAGTTATGGGGGAGGTTTTAGGAACTGGAAAAAATTCTGCGTTGACACTCATGTGTTAAGAAATGATATTAAATGATCCATAGTTAACCACCCAATCCGAATGCACTTTTGAAAGTGTTTTTCACTCAGAAGTCTGGTATAAATCACAGCAAATATTGAAATGCTCACGCTGGGGCTCGAACTAAAACCTGCAACTCTGCACTAATCTGACGCTCTGGATTAATTTAAAGTGATTTTACAACTACAACTTGGTACTTACCGACTGAATCTGTCAGGTAAAATCCGTTTACATGATCGAAAATGTATTTATGAACCATGAGGAGACCAGCAATCTCCAAGAGCGTTCATTGGATTAACGTGGAACCCATGACTGTGGAAACCCGGAAGGGGGGGGGGAAGAGAACTATTTAACTTACGTATTTTATGAGGACTTCCTCCTCGGGTGGAAAATCACCTCGGGCGTTTACAGCCCGTGCCTGTCGCTTTTTCTGACGCACGGACACTCTTGCTTCCTCTCCTCACCTACCCCTTAAATTATGAGATACATGTCGTCTTTTACGAGCGCCAGAATCAGGGATGTTAAATTTCCCAGGTCCTTCCACCGCCCCCGGTAAACGGAGCACCGACCCTCTTTCCCTCCCGAGAGCATTCCCCTTTAGACGGACGAAATGCAAGGACTGGGGTAATAGAAACGCGAGAACATTCCGCTGCGCGAACTCTCTCTCTCTCTCACACACATACACACACTGCGCCGGGAGGGAAGAGAAGAGATAAATAAAACAGAAATAATAAACGAGGCAAGAGCGACAAACAACCCTGTAAACAGAAAAACGACGAACGTAATCCCGAACGAAGAAAAATAAAAATAAAATAGAGCCTCATGCCCCAGGGAAAGATCATGTTTGCAAGATTAATGAGAAAAGGGTAGGGAGAAAGAGTGGGAGGGGGGGGTCAGCCGCTAGGAGGAAAGAGAGAGGAATCGCGGGGACGAAAATAAAAATGGGAAAAAGGAAGGAACCCACTATGACAAAGGTTCCGTGAAAAAAAAGGTTTCAGAGTGGAGTCGACTGAAAGAGAGAAAGAGGGAGGTGGGATGGAGAGAGTTGGAGTGGGTGGCTTTTGGGGTGGGGGTGTTATCGAGGCTTAATGAAGGGAAGAAGGGGTGAGTGAGCGGGTCGCGAGTCGGGGGAGAAAACTGCACTATCCTGCTGCAGGTTGATCTCCGAGGGTGCGAGCCGTGAAGAGTGGGGGTGTAATAATGCTAACAGCAACCGGGGACGTGGAGAGATGAGAAATACGAGAGAGGGGGATTCGCTGCTCCTCTTGGAGCCAAAAGAGAAAGCGCCTTGGAGAGACTCCTCTAATAAAGGAAGGCTCGAAGATTAGTTTAGGGAGAAGTGTGCTAGGAAGAATTATTTCTCTCAAAACAGGTTATGCTCCTCGTGCGGGAACGTAGCCTCCCTTAAGGTTTTGTCGTGTTGCTCTTCTTAAAGCTTTTTTTAAACACACATGCAAATGAGCGATGAGAATTTTCTTATCTGAATATTGTTTGCATTCCATCAATGAATGTTAGCAATAACCTGTGGTCAGGTCTCACGACGATTTTCATAATCCCTATCAAATCCAGAACCAATAAATTTAAGATGATATTAAAGACAAAATTTTGAAAATGATCAATTCGTGAAAATATTGCAGTCAAATGATAGGGGTTCAACAAGCACAGGAGAAAATCAGGGATTTGGGAATATAACCTGTTTTCCTCTCGAGTTAATACCATATATAAAAGTACATTAAAAATTCTTTATACATGAGTATACTTCATCTACATCTAACGTCAGGAGTATGAGGGTATGAAAAGTAATTGGGAAAATGGGACATTCTAAGGTTTTTTACAATTCCGAGGACGTTCTTCAAAGTCACACACCTGTGCTGTAGTCACTTATTCCAACTATTATTCGCTAATTGCTGAGCCATCCAATCCCTGTCAACATGCAGCAGCACTTGAGCGAGATATTGCGACCTCTTCCCGTGTGGATTTAAATCCAGCAACGTTGTTCCAACTTAGCAAACATGCCTGGGAGGACTCAAATACGAGCAGTCATACTGTTTGCATTATTATTCTCCGTTATGGCAATCGTCCTACATTAACGAAGGGTGAAGGACTTTATTGAAGAGGTCGTTGGAGGCACATTTCTTTAGACGAGAGTAGCGCAGTGGTTAAACCCATCCCTTGTACCTTTTAATGCAATAGGGTCAATTCTATGCGAAGTGATTGGATTTTAGGTCACGAAAAATATGTGTGATACTACGAGATACGAAGAAGAAACGTTGGTGAAAGTTCTAACGATGGAAAATAATGAAAATATGAATTTCCGGGTCTCTCTTACCTCTCCCAATCGAAACGTTGGGCACGATATGGCTCGAGGAGAGAAAAGAAAAGGTCCGTAAGATGTGATGGCTGGCGATGAGGGTTTTTCTTTATCGTATCGGAAAGGCGAGAGACATCTCGGGTTTGCATTGGGCTGTGGATGGATGCGCCGAGGAATCCAATCTGTTTCGTCGTCACGAGATGAATTCTTCGATGGAACATCGTTGGGGGGGGGGTGGGTCCGTTCCTTCTCCGACGAAGAATTGAGCTTGCAGTGCCGGTGGGAGGGTGAGTGGGTGTGATGCTGGAGTGGAGCGGGGGAAGAAAGAGTGTTGGGTGCATGGACGAGGCCACCGTCTTCGGGTGGGAGAAAAAAAGGGAAGTAAGCGAGGAGTCGGAGTCGCGCGAAGAGATTGCGCGGTGCAGAGCAGTGGTGCTAGGGGTGGCGCATCCAGGTGCGTCCCGGGACATCGATTTCCCCGTGGGATCACCTCGAAGAACATTATGATCTATGATGTTTAAATGGAGTGGGGGTGAAGTTACCTGCCGCTCGGGCATCTTGGTTCTCCTTATTCATCTCGCGAAGCGTAGAAGAGTCGTCTTACATTTGATGCGCCTTTTAGCACAATGAAGTTGGTAGCATATTTCTCATTCAGGAAATTGCATACTCGTTTGCAAAGCGCCAAATTTCGTTCTGTGCGTGTTTTTTCAAATTGAAGAAAGCAACGATTAAGTAATTGAGTGGGTTATTCAGCTGTTTTGGTTTGCAGCAAAAGTAATATTTGTTTTCTGCGGGAGGGGCTTAACTGAAATTAATTCTATGTTTGCGTAGGAATAAAGAATTAACCTCGAAGTTGCAATAGTTGTAGTCATTAAAGAATAAAATATTTTTATTCGCATAAATTATGATTTACCATGATGCCTACGCTACGCTCTTCCTTTTAGCGCAGTTGTTAAGAGTCTGAAATTTTCTGATTAAAAAGAGTCCGATTGAACAAAACGGCAAACATTAAAATGCAAACATGTTTCCTTCAAGTGTAAATTGGCTCTGTAAACACCATAAATTAAGTGAGAGAGTATATTATATCTTTAGAATTGAGAAGGACTTTTTAGTTGGATTATTTTATTTCAGTTATGTGGCTTTAAAAACTTATTTGATATTAGGCTAATATCACAAAACAATCGAATTTTCTCCTTGCGGGGTATTTAGATAAAACAAATCATCTTTTGTCCCCCATTTATGGAAACACAAATTTTCCTTTGATATCTCTCGAAGTAGGTGCTTTTTAACGTAGATATAGCACTGCGTTTAAAAAGTTTTCGTCTGAGTCTCCAGTAGATTTGCATTTCATGATTTGGTTACGCCACTTTGGTTACGTGTTATCCTGCTCTTAGATATCGACAGTGCTTGCTAAAATATAGGGAGAAGGTAGCTTATCTACTGTTGCATAAAGGTACTCTGTAAAATTGTTCCCGCTGCGAGGCAAATTTCTCTACCAACATTTTTTTATCCTTCCCTTTTAACACCGAGCGAACTTTGAATTATGCAGTGGATTCTGCCCTCACTGCGGTGCTGGCTAGGGGTCTGTGGAAACGAGAAACCTCTTAAGAATGTTTCTGGCGGAGAGTCATATTCTTGGGTCACTCCTTCCCTCCAATTGATGAGGTACCTGCTCATTCGAAACCTTGCGATGCCTGAGAAGACTAGAGGAGTAGATAAGAGGCGGGGAGCGATAGGTTTATTGGAGGACGTTTTCGATGAGTGATTGAGGGAGCAAACATCTCGCCTCTTACGGTAAGCGAGTACGACGTGTGAGTCGATGGCAGGGATTGGCGATTGCTGAGAGCCATAAAGGCAATCGACGGTTATTTGAAGGGTCAAATTGTTATTCGAACTGGGTTTGCTCAGTTCGTTTGGCCCTTAAGGCATTTGAGTGGAAAACAAAGCAATTCCGACGCCCGCTTTTCCGTCATTCGTTTGATGACATCCCGAAATGGAATCTAAAAGGGTCACAAGCACCACCGTATCCGGGTACAAAATGATGTGTACATTAGGAACAGTTATTTTTGCCATTTCAAGCATTTATCTCGTCTAGGTTTTCGCAAATAAGTGGAATCGAGTTAGTCGATCGGTTGTTCAGTTCTTTTTGCTCTAAACGTTATAGGAGTTCCGTTGGAAAACATGCCTTTTTGGGTCACAAACATTTTTCATAATGGATATAAGTTGGAAACAGTTGTTTATTTCCACCCGATAAGTCTCTTAAATTCATTTTCAAAAGTAGGATGAGCAGATAGTTGATAACTAGGTTGTAGATCATTGCATTATTTACATTGATAATTTTACGAAATTATTTAAGTTCTTATACTTTTAATTTTTTCTCCTAATTAAGAAGTTCTTACCCCTTATCTTGTATGGACATTTTTAAACTGAATTTTAGTATAACCATGCTATACAAGTCCAGTGATGAGAAAATTGGTTTGCACCTAATGCTATTTTGATTTGTGTCTCCGTTAACATAAACAACGAAGCAATGCTTCCTGGTGTTAAATAAAATAATGAGTTAATTTAATGCCGCGTTTTTTAATAGAAAGCTTTTAATTGTGTGTTATTCCTAAAAGAAGCGCAAAAAAGCAGCTGTTCATAATATTATATTTAAATTAATTTATCTGTAATTGGAAATTCCACAAAATGCTTCTTAATCTACAATGTATGAATTGAATTCCTTGTATAGTTATTCTGTAAATGAGGTTTGTTTCTATGTATGCTTTCCACCGAGAGGGACCGGGTGCGAATCCTCTAGGCCGCAGATATTTTTCACTTGTATCCCGATTTCCACTTGAGGTGCTTTGTGGAAAGCACTTTCAGTGAGTACATCGTCCATCGGATAAGACGTTACACTGCAGACACATTGGCTCCTTTCGATAAGAGTAGGCTAATGCCGACGCCGGGTTTCTCTCCACCCTTCCTTTCCCATCCATCCCTAATGGTGCAAACGACCTTAGCTGTCGGTCGCCTCATGTGTTTGTGTGTGCGTGTGTATATATATATATATATATATATGAAATTTTTTTAAACAAAGTTTGTGTGTGTGTGAACTAATTATTTAACTATAATTCCATCCAAGTTTGATGAGAAGAAACCCATCCAAACTGTTTACCTTTGACCTGCGAATAATAAATGAACTATTTGAAACCTCAACGTTATCAGAGGAGAAAACTCAAGTAAAATATATCTTTCGAGGTCCCTCGAGGACTTTAACGCTTTGGCATATCATAGGTCCTTGCAACACTACCGCATTGATCAACTTGGTAGTTGTTTTTAGGGAAGATCTTACCAGGTACTAAGCCTTAAGGCCTGTGAAGTCAAGAGATTCATTAGTTTTCCACAAAATTCTGTGGACCATAAAATATTACCTCTTGCATTTTTAGCTGGAAATTTCCACGTATTCGACCCGATTTCACGTGACTTTAACCCGAGGTAACTGAACCCAAAATGTCGTCACCGTTGAATTAAAATCCAAAAATATTACGATGAAAATATTTAATTACGTGCAAGTAATATTCAGGAAGACATATGTGGGATATCTTTTGGTTATAGACGAACGTGAATAGTGCAAATTTAATGTACTTTTTCATATATATATATATATATATAAATATTTTTTTTACTAATTAGATTCATTTAGGGTTTTGCTGCGTACTTTAATAAGAGACATGGGGACTAAAATATGTGTATTCCTCTTTTCTGATATAAATGCACAAATATTAATTAAATAAATTCACCCATACCCAAGTACGGTACGCGAAACATGTCTATGGATTTGAAAATTGGAAAATTTCAGAGACCGAGAGAATAATCTTGGGATGCTAATGGATGAAAAGGATAGATCGGATGAATAAAGGAGAGCAAAGAAAAGGCTGCAAAGTGAAGGCAGTGCTAAACGCTGGGATGAAAGTATTACAGTCATCCGGTATAGTTTGAGAGACGAAGGAAGGAATTCGAAGGAAATATGCAAAAGAATAAGTTGGCAGGAAGAGAAAGTCAACCGGAATGAGATGCGTGGATTAAATGGTGACATTCGGGATAGTGAAGAAATACGACGCCAAAAATAAATAAACAGAGAACGTACCTAAGCTCGTTGAAATAATATGTTTATAACTATATATTTGCTTAATTCTCTCAACTTTTCCATTGTGCCCAGAGAAAGTACAGCATTAGAGATAATTCTATTATATATTTTACGACGCGAAAGTGCCAGGCAATGGTGAATATTGGGAAGAGCTTTCTCAGACTCTTCATACGGTCGAAAATATCTGATGTTGGTTAAAATATTGAGTTACAATATTTTTCGATTTTGCCAATTAACTGAAATGGCAACATTAAAATTCACGGCGAGGTAGTAAAGAAGTCAATTCTTTAGCGTTGTAAGCTAATCATATTTCTTATATCAGTAGCCTTATTCCATGAAAATGAGATCTTATTTTCAGACCCCTCAGTGACACCTCTCAACTCAAAATTACTTTTTGAGGGTGAGCTAATGCGATGGACGGAGTTTATTTACGGAAAAACGAGGCGATAAGCAAGCTTATGGAAGATGAAAGTGATTACAGTGCTCGGATCATATAGGATAAACTAAAAGTCCGGAGGCGTTAAACGCTAAGGGGCACACAATCCATGATCGATGGTCGCGTCATTGAATAATTTACGAAAGGATTATGGAAGAGAAAAGCAAGGATCGTAGAAAATGAATAATTTATAAATGAAATCCTCACGAAATGGAAATGCAAAAGCCGACGTCTCCACCTCATATATATTTATTTGTATTTATTTTCGCTCCCAAGTCCCCGGGTCCACCTAAACTGTGGCACATTCCTCATTTTTTTCCCTTCTCGGTTCGTGCTCTCTCTCTCCGTCTCGCTCTCCTTCCGCACGGTCTGCCAAAGAACTTCCGCCCTCTATTATATTAAAAGACACAGGGTTTAGTGGGGGAGGAGTGGGAAAAATCCTCGCGGTGACGTATTTACGAGATTTATTTTACCGACGTCCTTTTCGTGCGCGAAAGAAGAGATACGCATCTTGTTTTTACGACTCCATTCCGCCGGCATTGTCCTTTCCCATTTCGAGCACTGAGTGGTTCCCGAAAGAGGGGGGAAAAATATTATTGCCCCATCGGATGCACGCACGTAAGCGCACCCCAATTTATCTTCTCTGTTTCGTGTGCCCCGAAAATTATTTAGTAACTCCATTGTTTTATCTTTCAATATTTTGACGCCGGATGTGTTCAGATCAAAGCTGTAATCCACATTCTTTTTTTTTGAGGCCTGACCAGTTCTTTCGAGCACAAAGACTTAGTTTCTCTATACTTTGGCTAGTGATAAGGAATTCATTGCGTGCCTTATGTCTTAGCTGTCATGGACAATTCCTTCATAGTCTAACTGTAACTTGGTAGAGGGCGTGAAGGAGTGGGATATGGGATTTTCGCCCCGAAGGAATGTGAGCTAAGACAGTGTACTGCTTCATAGTCTAACTGTAACTTGTTAGAGGGCGTGAAGGAGAGGGATATGGGATTTTCGTCATTTACGGTAGAGTTTCAGTACAACCAATACAAATTACGAGTTACAATAATTTTAAACCTATCTACAATAACGTTGTCTGTGGTCACGAGTCACAAAGCGCTAACGAAAAAGTGCGAAGCTATTTTTAAGGCAGTTTTGGGGAAGAGCGGGTAGTATAAATTCCGTTTTATTTGTATATTCAGCTGTGTGAAGCACAGCTGAAAATTATGCACTTAAAATTTAATAATAGCTGATTTGTTTGATTCATACGAATACTTCTGACGAGATCACCGTCACTTGCGTTGTTTGAGGGATAACAAGAGGTTCGCTCCCTTTCCTGGAAGGTCAAAGTGATTTTGGAGGGTGTTTTGGCCAGTAGTTAGTGTCATTTAAAACAGCATACGCGACCATTATCTCTTAAGAAGAATGTAGCTCACGGAACAATACTATTTAATTTATATAAATAGAATATTGATTATTTTCACTTATTATTGTGAACACTTCTATTTGGTTGGTATAATAAGTATAAGTTGGTATAAGGTTTCCATTTTATGGACCAAAAGTAAAGCCAAAGATGGCGTTCTAGGCATGGTAGCGATAGAATGGATGTTTTCGGAAGAAATTAGAAGAAAGAAAAACAAGTGAATGAGGTGATTAAGAGAGGAAATGGAATGCCGAAGGCAGTAATGGAAGGAAGAATATTTGGAAAGTATGGTAGAGAGAGAAAGGTATTTTGTTTGAGATTAATGAATGTCGAAAATATCCAGAGATAAAGAATAAATTCTAGACTTTTATTGGGGTTTTAGAATATTTCATGTCATATTAGTTAGGGCTTAGAAGCGCCGTAGTACTCAGATACCTGGTCAATCAAAAAACTACCCTAATGGTGTAAAATAATACTTTTCTACAATGCGTATAAAATTTTATACTCACTCACGCGGCCGAAAAGTGTGAGTGCTGAGGTAAGATTTATTAGATCATATATTTTAGCAGTCACTTTTCTTTAATATTGGTATCTACCATCGCATCTACATCGTAATTTGTAATAAGGCCTTCCAGTGTGTGCAATAGAACATGTACTTATACAATATACTTATATTTTGTGCTTGCAGAGAGCTTAAAAAGTGCGACGGTAATTTTTTTCGATTGTGAACGTCGGGATACTTAATATTGAGTTTTATTATGATCACGACATATGTGAGTGAAGAAGGAGCATTTAAATCTATGCATAATTATCTGAGCATATTCCTCGTCTATTCTTTTCTGTTGATGTACTTTGGGGCTGAATTTTATTTCTCCTTTGGTTTCACAGCTAAACTTGAGTCTTCTGTGCAATTCTGAAAGCTTCAACTGAGTTTGAATCTTATTTTCTTCGTGTTTGGAGGCATCCCTCTCCTAGTTTCCTCAGTGGCCTCATTAGAATTTTCTTTTTTTTTTCTCGTAGCATTGAGATCCTTGAACTTTTTTGACCAATTTCTAAATTTGCATTTTCCGTGAAGGTTCCAAAACACTTTTATTCCCTATTGAATATTCCGAGCGTGAACTAACCAAGAAGATAAAGCACTTTCGTCAGTATATTCACTGTGTCTGCATCAACATTAATTTAATGTGCAGAAAATGAGTTTTACTATACTTCACTTCACTCACCCGACAGTACGTACTTGTGAAGGTATTCTGTATGACTGAAATTTTTTATGAAACTTCATCAGCAGTCGCAATTTTTAGTTGGAGTAAAAATGTTAAACGCCACTATTGCTATTACAGTCCTGTACTGTAATTATTGATGTACACATATTATTGCTTAGAACTTAAATTTAATCGGTCAAATACCTTTTGGCAATTATAATGGATATTAGTTTTAATTCGTAAACCATAAATTAAATAAGGCTCCATAAAAAAATCACATTCATAAGAATTCTTCTGTTTGGTACTTAAGATTGAGCTCATTGAGCCATGTTTTTGAAACGATAAACGGATTAGTAATTTGAGAGGGCTGTAATTTTTTTTCAAAACATAATTGAATTTTAATCTCGATCGATTTCCTAAAGTACATAACGGCCCTCGAATTTACCATCATTTGTGCAGCTCGAACCCTTGAATTTCAGCGTCGCATATGTAGTGAGCGGTAGTCTGGACTGGTGCAGGCAATGGTAGACACGGGTGGACGTTAGTGACGAGGGCTGGGTTTCGGTCGCACCAACGGCAATTCGTATCTCGCCACTTCCGCTGCACCGATTTGCATCACAGGTCCCTTCGTGGACTGGCGAAAAAATTACGACGGAGGGAGTGCAAAATCCAGTTTCTTGACCTTGGAAAATTCGGGCGAGGATTAAAGCCATGCGCGGCACGTTTTTAACCCACCGTAATTCCAAGTCACGCATTAGACCTACTAACAGCAAGCTCCGCGAGTTATTATCTCCGAAAACCTCGACTCGCATCCCGAGCGGTAGGGAATAAATTTGCTTCGGTGGGCAGAGGTAGATAGATACAGAGAGAGAGAGAGGGAATGGGAGTGGTGACTTGTAAAAAAGGAGAGAGGTTTCTGAAAAAAAAGAAAACCAAAAACGAGACTACGCGAATCGGAAAGTTTTGCAAACAAAATTCGTTTTTTTTTTTAATCCATCCAGTGGGCGTGAGTGTGAATTATCAGGTCGTAAAAATTAAAACAAGGAAAACATTCACCTATAAGTACACATCAGGATCAAGATTACGACCCCAAGGGATGGTATTTCAAACTCTCAAGGGGTTGACTTGAGATATTTACTACCCCGTGATAAGCTTCCTCTTTTTTCCTTGGAGGACGAGACGGGGGTTTAAGAAGGGAGGGAAATGGTTAAACTTCTGTGACGTAAAGAGTTTAGGTGAGGTTGTCGGGAAGTAAGCGGAGGTAGGGGGTTAGGGGAGGGGCAGATAAATCCCCAGGGGAGGTGTGGGGCATATATTTTATCATTATTTATGCGACCCCAACTGTCTCCTTCACCCTCTCCCTCACCCTCTCCCTCCTTCCACTTAATCCTTTGGTCCTCTTGTCCCCTCTCTTTAACTCACAGGTTTCAAATATGAGATTAAGGCGGTGGGTGCGGAGTGAGACGTTTTCGAGGTGTGAGATGTTTTTTGTCCGATTTCGAAGGGATCCAGCATGGGGAGGCTCCAAGACGACTATTTCCGATGGGAGTTTTTATTTTATTCCCAGTTTCTTTAAATACTCCCAACAGTTATGTCTGAACCGGGAATACAGTCTTAGCCTCCTTCATGGCTTACGCGTGTCTCTCAAGTAAATAAACTTGATTTTTTCTTCCGGCGACAGTAAACAGACTTCTTCAAAGAGAATGTTTGAAGAAACGGCAAAATGTATTCTTGTGGATTTCCTTTCCGATTCGCTCAGTGGTTAAAGAGGGAATTTATAGACAGGAATTTAAAAATGGCTTTAATAGTGTCTCAATAAGTTTGTTTATTGAACTAGGGCTGGGATTCATCTTATTTCGAGCTAACATACCGTGGCTTTTTGTTTGATGGATTATGCTGATACCACAACTGGAAAAGTCTAGCGTATTGGAATCATTAATAAATTTCATTTGTTACTTTAAACCATATTGACATCGGAGTGGGTACTAAACTAGACTAGGAAATAAAATAAAGCAAGTACATAAGGATATTAGTACCTATATGATTGAATGAGAAGAAAGAAATCCGTTGCCAACAACTCATTTAAAGCAGCAGATATTAGGAGTCTATCATTTTGGAGATAGGAGAGAGCTGCCAAATTGTTTAATTTTTTAGGAGATGCGTTTTAACTTATTAAAATCATCGTTTCCCTTTATTTTCTGAATTTAAATTAAAAACTCTTGAACCTTTGACTATGGTGGTGAGAAAAATCTTTCATGAACGATGCCAAATTGTAATGACAAAATATTGTATTTAAAATGTTTATTTCTCGTACGTTTCTTAAAGTGACTGCTCTAATTTATGGAAAAATGCAATCTTAATTCATTATACAGTAGTTTTATAAATCTAAGGCAATTTCCATTATTAGAGGTCATTGACGTAGATTTCGATTTAATTTTCACCTTCCTACTCTTAATTTCGTTGTGTTCATCTGAATTCCACTTGCCTTGCTGATGGTTTCTTTCATTTTTCATTAATCTCGTGATAATGAATGATTTTATAATTATTTAATCTTTTTCTGTTTGCAGGTAAGATGATTCAGCTGGTACGCCTGAAATGAACACTAAACATTTTGTTGTGGTAACCGGGGAGCTACTCGCCAATATCCATGTACATTTTAAGTTAGGTAAGTAATCTGCTCATGGAATCGGTCATTATACATCTGCAAATAATATCAGGAATATTGAAATGAGCATACAATGTTTGCTCAGAGCATCAAACAATGGTTAATGCAAATAATTATTCTGAAGAAAGGTGAACATCCGAATATAATAAGTAAAATAAAGTGTTTTATGAGAATTTCAAGTTTGTTTGGTACCATAAATCGACTCTAATATAGTATTACTCTTTAAATTAGATTACGCATTGACATCTAACAACTTGTCGTACTTTAGTCTTGTGGTATATTTTAATAAACTCGAAAATTATCGTTAAAATTACACTGCTAAAATAGCGAGCGTACAAAGTTTGCCAAATACAGCCTGTATCTTTCTCCTTCTTTCATCGATTTGGCCATCTACGAGTACTATGTAAAATAAAATTCTACCCATCCAGTATTTTATCACTCATTCTCTCCGTTGCTCTTTTCTTTATACCACCCCTTTTCTTTTTTGTCCTCACCTGGGAACCCTGTAAAATATGAAGTTTTTTCCTGAAATACTATTGGATATCCATTCCTTCGTATATTTCCTTTAGGTCTGCCTAACTTATGTGATCCATATCATTTGAGTATTTCAGTTTTGGTCAACGAAGACCCATATTTTATTTTGGTAATTCTTTTCTTCTCCACCCTCTTCAGGTCTCCATAGAAGACCATTATTATTTTCATCTTGTGTCAATTGTTCTCTCTTTTACGTTAAGATTCTTGTTTCTTCGTAATTTCAATTGTCCATTTTTAAATAATTGGGTCCTAGAATATTCCTTATTATTTGTCTTTTCTTCTTTTCTACTTCGTCTATTAGTTTGGCTATGTCTAATTCGACACATTCTGATTCATAAAGACACTCTAGTTTTATCTTCGTATTGTAACGCCTCAGTTTAGTGTTTATAGATGCTCAAAACATTTTGTAATACGAGTCTATACTCGTATGCCTGTATATGCTTTTGGCACACGCTAGCCTCTTGCTTGATCTTGCTTGGTTTGCCTGTTGTGTAAAGCGTATGGCTAGATTATATATCCTAAATACTTGAATTCCGCGGAATCATTTATTCTGTCATATTTAGTTTTTATATATTTTGTGGTATCTTTCTTATTTGACTTGTAAGCATTTTATTTTGTCAAAACGTACACGTATATAAAATTCACTAGTATTTTTCCAATGATTTTACGCGTTTTTGTATTTTCATTTTATGCAGTTTTTTTAAATGTAATAACTTCATCTCGAACTGACAACCTTGTAGGAATCTATGTTCCTATTAATACGCCCCCTAGCTTATTAAATATCCGTTCACCAATATCCCCTCTCTTAAGATGGCACATTATGAGGGAGGGTTCCTTTGGCCATTTATGGCTCATAAAGAGTGATCCCACACTTTGTCCTACTCGCACATTTTCCGGGGACCATCTCACAAAAGATTTATTTGGGTCCTCAAATAATATAATGCCTGTGTGTGATCCCGTGGGAGTTGTAAGTTTTTACTATGCTTCCATGCGTAATCCCAAATCTCTAGAGATCATAAAGCTAATACGTGACTAAGGAACTTCTTTTGAAAGGACCGAGATCGTAAAACGTGCCAACATCCTACACGCATACGTAGTAATGCTACATAGAATGCATTCTGAAAACGTGTTCGTCGAAATGATTTGTGAATAACCCTCAACTTATTACCTCCATTGCTAGAATCTAAATTCGATTCTACTTCATTCCCAGACCGCTGTATAAGTTTTTTTCATCTTGATTTTCAAAGTTTCCTTTATCCTTTTATCTCTCTCCAATTCGTTCTTCTTCATTTCGCCTGTCCATGATATGACATGTCCGTTGCTTGTCGTCTCATTGTTTCACTCAAATATTCCAAACGTCTTCTTTGCATTTCTCAGAACGTTTGCGTAAATACTCCTCTCATTTCCTTTAATATATTTTTTGAAAGGCATTGCGTTTTTAAATCCATCCTCTGTCCCGTCACTCTGTGGTCGCCCGCAAGTCTTCCCTACTTATAAGGCGACGTTCCTACAGAGCGTTGCCTTTTACTTCTGAATCTCAATTTTCCTCACGTGGCCTCCCCTCCGGTATACCAACATCCCTGGGAATTAGGGTGTGGGTCAATTCCAGCCAAGTAATTCTTAAGCTCTGCGCTCAACTTCGAGGCAGACCGGGCGAAACCACGACTGGGTAGGGTCGCCTTTTGTTTTTGCGGTCAAGTGATGTACAGGAACCTGGAAAAAGACTATCAATTTTAGTCTCTTTGACCATTTTTAACCCATAATAATGCTCACTGAAATCTTTAAACGTTAATCATTATTAATATATAGTGGGAAATGTATGAAACATTATTATTTAGTTTTTCATCAGAAGCCATTGCTCATGGGATACGATGAACCGATGAACTTCTAGTTGTTTTAGCATTAAGGAGAAATTACTTTATCCTCCCTACAGTTGTTCGATTAATTAAAAATTGCGAAAAAATGCTTTATCCTTAGGCAAATCATTTTGAAAAAGTGAGGGTCTCGTGGATTTTTATGTTAATAAAAAAATAGCAACATTAATCGAATTTCGGCAGCAAATTATTTTAGAGAACTCTCGAACATAATAACAGATGAAAATATTATTTCCGCAAAAAATTCCGGAACTTTTATGATTCATCGTGAAATCCTCGCATTTTCCATTTTTAGGTAAATGGAAAAATGAATTTCATCCATCTACGTTGCCAAATAAGTTCAAAGAGAAATTCATAGATGAGAATGAGTGAAGGGTTGTTGTATTTTTTTCATTTTATTCCCCTTTCGTAAATCACTTTATCCCCCTCGTGTAAATCATTGACCTAAAAAACAACATCGTAGACTGCAATGAAACCAACCGGTGACAAAAAAGCGTCACTGGTCGCATCAGCTGTGGGGGTCAAGCCGGGAATGTAATCCACAGTCCCGAGGTGTGTTATATACTTTTTCCACTGTTCTCCCATAATTTCTCTTTTTTCCTGGTACATGTGGTGCCCACCTAGTTTGTCCATTGAGTAAATCCTAGGCCTGTGCCCTCGTAGTGGGGATAAATTTGCGAGGCCCAGGGATAACGGAGCGAGAGTTTCTGCCAAGAGAGTGTTTGGGGAGAACGCTGGTATCCGAAGGGGTTGCGGGGGTGGAGTTGGGGTGACGGAGTCAGGGGTAGGTTTTAAAGAGCCTCCCTCCCAAAGGTCTCATGCGTTTCTACGGTCAGCGCGTGCGTTTGACAAGTTAGCATCGTAGCGCGAGAAGGGACGTTATCCATCTCTCACTCGTGCTTCCGTGGGGAAGAGAGAGAGATGGGGGTAGACTCAGGAAATTTGATGGAGCAAGAGGGAAGTCGTCTAAAGAGCAAAGGAGGAGTGTGGGTAAGGGTACATCTTAAATATCTCCCCCAGACCTCCGGTGCCCTCCGGACTTGCGGAAAGAAAACTCGGGCATTTATGATAAGAATAACGTAACTATTCTTAGATTTTTTCGAAATGATGGGAGTGCAAAAGAAAAAAAATATTCCAAAGTTATCAAAATTACTTCCGAAATTGTTTTGAAAATAATGGAGGAAACTGTTTCATAATTTATTTTTGAAAGTCCCTGAGGAAATGGGAAAAACTTTGTGAAGTTCACTTTATAGTTTAAATTAATGCAACTAGTTTTTTTAAAATGTATGCCAATTGTAGATGGCATAAATCTAACTTGTGGTGTGTCGAAATATAATGAGGTTGTATTAATCAAAATCATTGATTGGATTTCACACATTATTTTAATTTTTTCTCTCGAAAAAATAATTTAGATATAATTTTCAGTACCATAAAAAATTTTTACGGTCACCAAATCATCAATTTAATTATCAAACAATTATGTCATAATTAATGTGTAAGGGGGAAAATTAATCAAACAGAGAATGGTTTAAATTAATTGAAATCAAATAATATACTTATTAAATTATTCACGCGTTTTACGTCGATTTGAGTGGATTAACTTATTATTTTAAGGAACTGATTGGCATTTACTCTATCATAATACATTTATGTTCCTATGTCAGCAATTTGATTCTGTCAGGAAACTTATGCATCTAACTATTACTCAAAGAAGTTCATTTGCAACAAACGAAAATTACCAAGTGAGCCATCCTCTATTTTTCACTCCAGCTCTTCGAAAATGGAAGCTAAAAATCACCCTTGGGGCGTTTGATACCTCTTATTTCTAATTCCTACCATTGTACTTCAGCACTGCAGGATGAAATTTTCTGGAAAGATCGTAATAATTAGTTTCATTTTTGCAAATCATCTCCATTTGTTTCATTGAATGAAATTTAGGCTGAAGGGCGCATGCTCTCCAGACTGCATTACAACTGGAGATTGAATTGGGTATTGATGTAGTAGATCAGATATATATATATATATATATTATTATTATTAGGTAATCTACCGGTTAAGGTAGGATTTTGGATGGACACAACTATCAAATAAACATTTTGTGACTCCCCACCTAGAAAACTAATCTATATCAGGTCCCTCTTCATCTCGGTGTACTTCTTTCCTCCCTTCATCCCGTCCAACATCCCTATCCTGTTCCTACCCTTACCTCGCTTGCCCAACATTCTCCCCTCTATTACCCTCTTCAACATTCCACTACCGCTCAATACGCCTTTCATCCATTTTTCCTGCCTAACTATATATATATATATATATATATATATATATATATATATATATACATAAATTCACTGATAGTCATAACAAACACAGAAACCAAAACACACAAAAGAGGGAAAACTCACTGGTTCTCGAATTTTCGGTGGTCCAACCACCTTTCTCAAGAGGAATTAGGAACAGAACTCCTGTTCTGTTCCTAATTCCTCTTGAGAAAGGTGGTTGGACCACCGAAAATTCGAGAACCAGTGAGTTTTCCCTCTTTTGTGTGTTTTGGTTTCTGTGTTTGTTATGACTATCAGTGAATTTACATTACACGTTTGTGGGTTTTCCAAAAAAGTGTGTATATATATATATATATATATATATATATATATATATATATAACATTTGGACGCTACAATAGAGCAGAATAAAATAGAAAACACGTAAAAGAACACATTGTAGATTGTTTGAGCTTTCGGCCTACTCCGAGGCCTTCTTCAGGTCAAACTATATATACTATATATATGTTAGAAGTATAGAGATAAGTTGGTTATTTATCCCTATTCTACTGGGTTTTCCTGTAAATTCAATTTTTTCCTCTCAGAAATTGCGAGTGCTTCAGAAAAGGGGTTGTATTCATAACGTTGATTCCGTGAAAATCAACTTTATTTATTTTTTTACCAAATTATAGCCTTGTAGGCGAACAAAATAAAGAATTCAAAACCTTTGTATACATCGACACTTAATTTATTCACCCCACCATGGTTTTCTCTTTTGTGTGTTTTGGTTTCTGTGTTTGTTATGACTATCAGTGAATTTACATTACACGTTTGTGGGTTTTCCAAAAAAGTGTGTATATATATATATATATATATATATATATATATAACATTTGGACGCTACAATAGAGCAGAATAAAATAGAAAACACGTAAAAGAACACATTGTAGATTGTTTGAGCTTTCGGCCTACTCCGAGGCCTTCTTCAGGTCAAACTATATATACTATATATATGTTAGAAGTATAGAGATAAGTTGGTTATTTATCCCTATTCTACTGGGTTTTCCTGTAAATTCAATTTTTTCCTCTCAGAAATTGCGAGTGCTTCAGAAAAGGGGTTGTATTCATAACGTTGATTCCGTGAAAATCAACTTTATTTATTTTTTTACCAAATTATAGCCTTGTAGGCGAACAAAATAAAGAATTCAAAACCTTTGTATACATCGACACTTAATTTATTCACCCCACCATGGTTTTGACATCGTAACTGTGGTCGGATGTTTCCAAGGTGTCGTAATCCATCGTTGCCCGAAGGTTCACAAAGTGATTTTTAATCTTCTACTTCAACCAAGTCCCCCTGATACTTCTCATGAAACAAATCACCCCCAAAACACGTGTTTTTTGGTCTTCGTAATAAGACTGCGAGTGAACATTTTATCATTAATGAAATTTTCGTCCTTGTTTTGGTGACGAGAAATACTGAACGTGTTCATGTGTGTGTGGCTTTACTATAGCATTATTAGCTGTAGTAGGTAGCTGAAGTTTTCTCTTTTTATAAAAGTGTACTTGTGAAGTTGTTGCTGTGGTTTTATTTCATGGGGCACATGGGCACTATCGGTGGACGCGCACTGCTTGGCCGAAAAACGGACAAACGAAACGCACCATCGAAATCCGACGAAATTACGCGGGTGGCAGAGCGAGTGAGTAATATCTGAATCGCAGCCAAAGCAGCTACGTTATTTCAAGTGGTGGGTGGAAGGGAGGGGTAAAAACGCACACTTCATGTAGACAGCGTGTGTGTAAACTCGGCGTTTTCATTACGGGCGACTTGCCGGCGGTCCCATCCACCCCTTGTATACGTCCAACCAAACCGTCAACTGACGTTTCCACCACCAAAGGGTTTTCCTCTTTTTTTTTAACTTCCCGGGTAGCATGAATCGATGTCGTTTCCCTTCCGGGTGAACGCGTTTTGCCGAACGGAATGGATCTGCAGATGGGGGGGGGGGAAGGGCAGAGACAGCCGAGCCGGCGTTCCTACTCACTCACCCATGCACACGCAATCGCCTGCTTACCAACACCCCTCCACGCACATGTGGTCACGAACCCCCCAGCTCCCCCCCCCTCCATCCTTCCATTTTCGCGGATGGATATGACCGATCCGCCACGACAAGCAATTTCCGTCGGCCGACTTCCAATATTTGTTCGCAGGATGGCGCGTCCCTCGAGTTTCTGCAGCTTTTAATCCTCCCGCAAATAACGGTCCGCGGACTGATACGCGCGATTTCTCCTTCCTCCCAGCCCAACTTCAACACACGTACGTCAAAAACGGTCGTCCCACCCTCTCGCGTCCCCATTTCTTTTTCCACCCCCTCACACACGGTTGAATGACTCCGGACTAATTTGGAGCCGGTGCGTTTAGTCGTATCGGTGCGGATTTGCGAAGGGATTTTCCTTTTTTTTTGAACGATCGGTGAGGGGTAGGTAGTCGTTAAGGGGTGTGGTGGTAGATAAAATGGAATAAAAAGACGGTCGAAGAAGGCGGGTGAATAATAGAAACGTGTTCTGTAGAGGGGGGATTTTTGCGGTAAAAATTTTCCGTTATCCATTCCACGCATTCGGGGTGGTGACGTTGGATGTGCCATGGAAAATTCAGATCTCGCCCTTCCTGAGGGAAAAAGGTATTATTCGAGAGGCCAACGCCGTTACAGATGCGTTACACGCGGGAAGGGGTGGGGAGGGGGAGGTTGGTTAAACGCGAATGCGGTTCGAATCGAATGGTTTTGCAGGTGTAAATTGATGGTTTATGGAATAATGAATGTGTTGGGAGGCAAGGATGTGAGAGGTGATAACCGTACCTCCAGCTCGTATTCTCGAACTATCTATTGCATCGGTGCATTTCACCCCTTTGGTACGTTGTATCAGATAATTGGATTGCTCAAGTTTATGCTTCCAAATTTGTTAGCTGGACCTTCCTTGCCGTAGGAATTTCTTTCAGATAAAGGTGAAATATAATCATTCAAGTCTTCCATCATTATATTCTCTTACCAATGTTTCCAAACTTTAAATATCTGGCTGAAGTTTCATTTTTTCAAAGACTTGTATTTATTGGTACACTATTAGTATTGGATTATTTTAAAATATGGTGGAATGACGGTGATATCATATATCTACTCTCCTAATTGGCTTCTGGAACGCTTCATTCTAATTCCACTGAAGTGAATATTTGCAGAATTTATCATGCAGTTTGTTTTAGTGATAAACATCCAACCGTAAATGAAAATGATACTGGGAGGTTATTTCTGTTTAATAAAATTATGAATTGACTAAAAGACCCGATTTAATAGTTGAATCATGTGAGCCGTGAGTTTTAGGTTCCAGTAAAATTCAGTTATAAATTTTCTCTAAACCAATAATCACATAGCCACATTAATTTCACTCAGGTAATTAATAACACCCAGATAATTAACGGATTATTACCACTGATGACGTATATTGTCGAAACTCGGGTCTTGAACATATTATTTTTGTTGAAATAGCCAAAAGCTTCAATTGTGAGTTTTGTAGCCTCACCGCCACACAAAATAGATCGAAGCTCGAAACTCTTTTCAGTTCAGGTTCGTCAGGAAATACACAATTGTGACGGGCTATTTACTTTTTTCTATTATATCTGACACGTCTTAAGTTCTTAAGTACACCTACAGTTATAGATTTGGTGAATTAATATTTATGCGGTACTTGTCTTGGTACGCTGCAAACTTTTCGGGAAATGTTAAACGTGGAACCTTTCGCATTATAATTTTAAATAATTAAAGGGATTCGAAGTAAAATAAGGAGCATAATGTATTGGGTAAAATCAATTTTGGCTTCGTTTTCAACTTTCATAATTTTATTTAACAACCCGATAAAAAAATTCAAAAGTTGCCGTAATACTTTTTAACCTTAACATTTTTGGGTCCATATTATGGTTAAAACTGGCGAAGATATTTTGTTATATTGAAACTCGATTGCAAAATAAAAAGATGTTATTTGAAATTAATACAAATTCATATTAACTCAATAACGAATAAGTCTGTATACCCATAATGTAATGCTTTAAACTTTAATATCCAATCTCCCAGACCATCTGAATTAATTGCGTTTAACACGATTCCCTGTATTGCTAATGATTTTTAAAATGCGTCCCAGTAGAGCTATGAAATTTTTATGGTAACGATGTTTATCTTCGTAACTTTTGATGGCTTGGGGAGAATTAAACCGTGTTAAATTAATGAAAAGATTTAAAATAAATGAAAAGCCACTATTCTGGTGGTCGATATTCAAATACACTTTAACTGGAGTCACGCTTTCATTGAGAATGTTCTCAAAATAGTAGTAGAGTATTTATTTATTCTCCTGCTGAGTATCACCCATTGAGTAATTCATGTGTAAATTCTTCCAGCTCATCAGTGAAATAAAAGTTCAGGGGGAGCAGAGATAATATAACTGTACACTACATTAGCGTAATTTAGCATTTAATAAATAACATATACTACTATGAAGACATGAAAATAGTTCAGCATTCAGTATAATACCAGGTAATTTTTCTTTGAATGCACATTAGGAACCCACGTTTTTTAAGTCTGAAATAAGAAAGATTTTGATATAGATTGCTCCAGGACATTGGATAATATGAAGTTAGCGGGTTAGTGCGGGAAACCTTTCATGTAATAGTTGATCTAGTCTTAAACATTTCAAAGTGGTAATTTCAAATGCCATCGCGGAATAGAGGTAAGGCGAAAGCACCAAATAGATATTTTATTGTAATGCAGAGTTTTAGCCAGCCAAAGATAAGTAAGCCCAAAAATAAGTGCTTTATAAAGAAATATATGATAGAAATTTTCGAGGATCTTTTTAGAGGCATGGATTGATGTAGGTATTTATCTTTGACTCTGGACCTGGGAATGCCGAATACGTCGTAGCAACAGAAAAGTTGTGAGATTGTAACGGAAGTAGTTGCCCGGTGGTGGTCACAAGGTTACTGCGAAGAAAATATTCAGACCTTCTACCCAGGTTCTTAAGGCAGCTTAATGCGTCATCGAATTTATCTGCAGCTTTGTATAACCACAATCGAAAATAAATTGGATGAAAATCGAAACATTCAAAGCCAAAATGAAAAATCAGAAGGAGATGAAGAGATATTTGCGCTTATGTCGCACAAATTTTGAGAGAGACATAATATTTATTACTTCAAAACGGTGGATAAAATTCTAAAAAAATTGTGTACATGAGATTTGATTGAGTAATTGCTAAAAATCTTTGTACATTATAAGCGGGCGCTAACTGATCCCCTGGAATGGACGTAATGAGAATATTTGATCCCTACCACTGCATGTCGGTGAGAGATATTGAGCGGACATTTCCGCGGTGATAGGAATGGGAGGGACGAAAGGCAGGGAGGGAGAACAAAAGCTTTTGCTGCCCGGAGAGATGGAAAGGGGGGAGGGACCCGAGGCAGCGTCATCCCTCGGAGGGAAAAACTTTTACTCCATCTCGTGCCAAGGCCAAAGTGGGAAAGAATGACGACGTGGAATGGCGTGAAAACTCATATCGTCTGCCCTCCGTCCCGGTCGCCATTTCTCTGACCGCTGTCGCCGAGATTTTGAAGCGGAGACAAGCGGGTGGGGGGGAAGGGGTGGAGGGAAGGGAGCGGCAAAGGACGACGTGCCACCCCCGGATACCTCGTGGATTCCAGCCTCCCTTCGGTGGCCATCCGTGTACCAGGAATATTCCACGTCCCTTTCTCTCCCTAAGGAATGCGGAGGCATCGTCGAGGCGTGGAAAGTGGAAGCGCTCCGCATGAAATGGGGGTGGATTGGAGAGGCAACGTAGGAGGATTTTGTCAAAGTGACAAGGCTGTCGTAGGAGACAGACATAGGGACGGGAGAGAGAGAGAGAGATGAACAGCCAGATGGCTCTGGCCAGGGAGGTGGACTGGACGATAATAATAATGCGAGGAAGGTTGGTGGTCGGACCGAAGTTTCGCTGGAGTCGGAGGGGGTCATGTCTAGGACGAAGAACCTTGCGTCAAATCTTTGGAAATCTGTTTTAAGGACCCGACGGGACGCTTCACGAATGACGAAAGGAAGATGGTGAGCGTGCTGTTATGAATTTTTGCGATAGCCGGTGTGCAAGACTCCAGCATTTCATTTTCTTCGCCCGATGAATCTTCGAAAAATTGCATTCAATGCCCATATATCTTCTTTTAATGGCTCTGTGATATGTTGTACAATCCTTAAAACCTGTTGGTGGAAAAAACTTACCGAAATCTGAAATGAAATCTCGTGAAAAATTTCAAAGATGCTTGAAATGGTGATGGAATTCCACTTAAATCCTCCGGGAAAATATTAAATCACCAATGATGATGGTTACTCATCAAGAGATTGATGTACGTCGAATTAATCTAGTGACTTGGTAACAAGAATTTTTGTGTGTAATAAAATACGTTAGTTGATCTTTGCGATGTTACGACAGACGCGTTACTTTATTCAATATCAATTAAAAAGGCCGGAGATAATTTCTTTAAGGATTCACGCAATGTGAATGATTCTCTCAAAACTTTAGCCATATCATTTGATTCTTATTTATTGAAATACATGCATATTTGCTATTATTATAATTATAATATATCATTATAATAATGTACGGCCCATTTTTTTGTAATAGTTATCAAGATGGAATAGTTTTGAATTTTAGTTCGCAAATAAATCGCCAGGGAAATATTGGAAAATTGTTCGGGAAGAACTGAACTTGTACTTCTCGGGATTGATGTTTTTTTTTAAATGAGTAGTACTAGCAGAAGCATCCGGAGTTTTTGATGCTTTTACTATTTAGCACAATTGACTCTGTTGGCTCAATTCTGAAAATATTATTTATTATACACGTTACTACTCATCGCGTAAATGAAATGTGAACTCAGCGACATATACATATTATTAATTCAATCCGAGGATTAATTAAATTACGCCTTGAAGGCTCCCATCGGCAATTGCCCTAATTACTCAACTTAATTACCTTTTTAATGTTTTTACAGCTAAATTTCCTTTCTCACAGACCAATCTATCTAATTGACCCTTAGTATTTTTAGTAGGGTCACTTGTTATTATATGCTCTTAAAATATACTCTTTCTCAAGGTAAGCATTGTTTATTCTTAACCAATAAGCCCCATATGAACCTTTTTTCCTTTTATTCCTCTGCGAATTTTCCTGCTCGTACTTATACTATATTTACTTCAAATAAACTTCAGTATCCAATCAATTCTTTTAATTTCTGAATCCACATGAACATTTAAATATACTAGTGTCTTACTTCTAGCAGTATCTTCATTGAATGTGCTATTTGATTCTTCATCGTGACGCCTCTATTACTTGATATGCCGTGCTCTTCAAGTCCATCGAACTTCCTTCTTAAAGTTTTATGCTGCTTTCAATGTGGAATACAGATCGTCTCTATAGATAGTCAACTTGGCCTAAGATAATTTCTCGTTGCGAAGTGTTCAGATTATCTCGTCATAATACGTCGGTGTCACACAATTTTATTTTTTTCCATTTCATGTTCATGCTCTATTCCGACAACACATGATAATTACAATGTCGTTTGCGAAAATGTGACCGTCTTACAATTTTCCTTAATTTTTTTATCACCATTCCTGTTTTTCCGCATTTCTCTCAAGTTTTTTTGAAACAATGCGGGCGTGGGTTTATATTCGTCTCATTTATCGGTTTATTTTCGCCTCTACTCTTTTTCCATTCTCATTCCTCAGTGGGGTGACTTGGTTCTTGTGTGTCTCCGAGTAATTGATAGATTTTTCTCTTGTCCTCTTAATCCATTTCAAATTTTCCAAGCAACTTGATAATCTTTATCACTCGGCATTGTCAAAGTTATTTAAACTTTGCGAGTGCAGAAAGAGACGCTAATACCGTGTCTCCTCATTGAGGGATGCACCTAATCCACGAGTTGGCAATGGGGTCGAATTCCGTGGGATCTTTCTGGGCGCAAGATTATCGCTGAAATGAACGGAGAAACGTTATTATTTAATGATATGAATGTATTAAAATATGAATTACATGCGGTTGCATTACAGAATGCCACCCACAAAACTAAGCACGCTCCAGAATTTGCCTCCTGTATTTTATATTTTCATTTTTTATGAGTGATCATGATATTTTCTGTCGGCATTCTACTCATTTTTAAATATATATGAGTATATATGGCCTCCATACCGTATATATATATATATATATATATATATATATATATATATATATACGGTATACGGTATATGGTATATATATATATATATATATATATACCATATGTATGGTATATATATATATATATATATATATATATATATATATATACCATATGGCATCATATAACCATAAACACAGTAATCAACCCGAAGGTCGGTTTAGTAGGTGATGGTAGAGCTCACCCATGTACCAAGCCCGACGGCGTGTGAATATTCACACATCAGGGTAGGGGGGCCAGTTCCTTTCCCTGTGCCGGTTATGTTTTCCCAGGAAGATCTGGTACCCGAAAAATCAACTAGCTTGGGTGGGGCGGAAGGTGCCCGGAGGGCCCGGGAATCGAACCCGGGATCCTCCGGTCAGTAGTCCAACGCTCTACCCACTAGACCACCGCTTCCCCATGGCATCATATATATATATATATATATACATTATTATTCGGTAATCTACCGTTTAAAGTAGGTTTTTGGATGGACACAAGTATCAAATAAACATTTTGTGGCTCCCGACCTAGTAAACTAATCTATATCAGGTCCCTCTTCATCTCGGTGTACTTCTTTCCTCCCTTCATCCCGTCCAACATCCCTATCCTGTTCCTGCCCTTACCTCGCTTGCCCAACATTCTCCCCTCTATTATCCTCTTCAACACTCCACTACCGCTCAATACGCCTTTCATCCATTTTTCCTGCCTCCATAGGATTTCTCTCAACAAACCCCTCTCCTCACCCACCATCTCTAGTACTTCCTCATTTGTTTTCCTTTCGGTCCATTTCACCTTTTCCATTCTTCTCCACACCCACATTTCAAAAGCCTCCAATCTACGTCTATCCCCCTGCTTCAGTGACCACATTTCCGCGCCGTACATAGCTACGCTCCATATCAGAGTTTTTACGAGTCTTGTCTTAACATCCCTACTCTAAGTCCCCGTCATCAACTCCCTCCTCCTTGAGAAAGCCTCCTTGCCTAGCGCAATTCTTCTCCTTACGTCCCTACCACTCTGACCGTATTGGTCCAAAACACTTCCAAGATATGTAAATTGCTCTACCTGCTCTATTTTTTCCCCTCCTATTTTAATATTTAGCTTAGTCTTTTTCTTTCTGGAAAATCGCATAACCTCTGTTTTATTAACATTAATTCTCATCCCATATTTATCGCACGGAACCTCCAATTCACTCAGCAATGCTTGCAACACCTTGGCCGACTGAGCCACTAATGCTTGGTCATCAGCAAACCTAACCGATTTTACGAATTCCCCTCCGACTTTCATTCCTACCTCCAGTTCTTCCCATGCCTCTTTAATCATTTCCTCCACATATACGTTGAACAGTACCGGTGACAATGGGCAACCCTGCCTTACCCCTCTTCCTAACACTGCCCATCCAGACTCTCCGTTCCCCACTCGCACCTGAGCAGTCTGAGGCATGTACAGGTTATATATATATATATATATATATATATATATATATGTATATATCATCATATATATATATATATATATATATATATATATATATATGATGCCATATGGTTTATGTATATATGGTATGGAGGCCATATATACTCATATATGCCATATGGTATCCTACTTGATGGGAACAAATTACCGATATAGTTTAGCTCAAGATGATTATATGCTACTCAAAATTTCCCCCTAGGCGGGGTTAAAAATATTACAGATTAATAGTTTGTGTGTTGTTGTCATAGAAAATGATGTGTAGTTCGGAAAAAAGAAGAATACTATGTATTTTCCACAAAACGTTTATTGGGTAAAACTAGTTTCAACTCATAGGCGTCATCTTCAGGTACCTGATGATTGAAACTAGTTGAGCCTTGTAAAAGTTTCGTGGAAAATGCATACTAATCTTCTTTCATTCGAAAATGAATATCCACGCAGTCTGATACCATCGGGACGTGTGGTACCCTTTTTAGTTATTTTGGTTCTTTTAATTTTATTTGAATTATTGTGGATTGTTAAATACTTCAGCGTAATAAGTCGAGTAGTGAGCGGTTAATCGTGGCAGTAAATCGTTCGATAGTAAAGATTTAAGATAGTGTCGTATTATCAGGTTTGAGTAAAAGAATTAATCAATAGTTCTTCCCATCTGTGTCATTTACCTCACCTATCGTGTTCGGCACTTCGCCATTTCGAGGCCATCTTCAGGGGCGCCCGTTCGCGATAATTTCTATTTCGTACATGCTGGTTGTCGATGTCGATGGATTCGCAACTCACCCTAGAGTCATAGGAAGTTAGTGTGACGGATATGGGGTGAAAAAAGGAGGCGTACGGTTGAAGGAAAAGGGGGATGGAGACGAGAGAAAGAAATTGAGGCGATGAGATGCGAAATTTGGAGGCGTCGGAGGGGAAAGAGCCTGCTCCCCCCACCCCTCTTCCCACTTCGTCTGTACCGATTTGAGATTGGTTTTTTGTGGGGGTCCATCGGTGCCTGGGGACGCGGCTCGTGGTACGGCAAAGGGGAGGGATCGGTCGACGAGTGGTGAGAAGGGGATATGAGGTGAGTGGCCAAAGGAGGAGAAGGAGAGAGAGATAAGGAGGGGATGAGACTTTGAAAGCATCTCCAAGATGAAGGAATCAGGAAGAATGAGGGGAGATGAGAGTGCTATTGCTTGTTCTCAAAAAGGAATCGGTGTTTATATATGGAATGGGGGAAGATGACTTTTTTTTATAATCTTCCTACTGAATCGCATTACTTTGCTACATCATTGTGCGGGCAGAATAATATTTAGATATTTTCTTTAGTAATGCAGAGAGTAGACAAATAATTTGCAAAGCGTATGTGTTTATCTTAGGGGAAACGTAACGAAAAGGGTAGAAAATGGGAACATATAGCAAAGGAAAAATTAGGGAAAGGAGAACATCTTTGATAACATCCAACACGGTCTTTAGAGAAGGGATAAAATATACTGTGGGAAATTGTATGCATCCCAATGAATATTTGTTTAATTTACCCATACTCCATTGTAAATTAAGGTCAGAGCACCGCAACACATCTTTGATAGCATCTAACATAATCTTGGAATTCTGGTATAATTGGTATGTCAAAATACCAGATGCTTGAAATAGAATAGTTGTCTTCAGTTAGTCCCAGAGATTTATTTATTTCAAATAGCAAACGCCTTCCCAAAAGTTCTATTAAACTATCCGCGAGCCATTCTTAAAAATAGTCGTTAACGATAATCCCTCTCCCTTCTTCGAGAATTAAGACTATTTATGATAACTATCTCAGCCATTGCTTCAGTTCGTTTTTAAGCTATCCTAGGCTGCATGTTCTATTTTGCGCATTTCTGCCGACATTTCACTGGGATAGATAATGTGTTCCTATGATGATGGATATACTATAAGCGAAACACTCGCGTGCGTATTAAATCCAAGCAGACGATTCATCCTTCCGTTGAAGGCGACTGCGTAGAAGGGACGGAAAGGAAGATAGGGAAAAGAAGGAATGAGAAGAGAAGGAGAACAAAAATGGTGGCTATTGCGGAGGATCAGAAGTGAAGGGGGAAGATTGAGAAATCATCGGAGGTTATGAGGGAGAGACGGCGACCGCGTTTATTTTCTCCTTTGGAGAGAAGATTTGGAAAATGAGATTAGAGGGGGACGGAAGAGAGGAGAGGTTTCGGGAGTGGCAGGAGGGTTGGCCGAGGGGGTCTCTTTTTAGCTCCTGGGGTTGTGCCTATGGCCAGTCGCCGCCTGAGGGGGGGAGGAGGGGGACAAGAGAAGCGAGGGCGCAGAGAAAATTTCGAAGCGATAAAACCTCCCCTCCAGCAGAAGGCGCTCGAGGCTCCCGAGAGAGTGAGCAGCCAATCCCAGGTTCTCCTGATTGCATTGACGCGGGCTGAATAGGGGGACACGTCATTCCGCCTTAGACATTTTTTTCGAATTTTGCCAATCCAGTGTAAAAAAAAGGCTGAATATTCTGCCCTCCCTGGATTAATTTTTTGGTAGTTGAACCTAAGGAGTTTTTTTTAAGCGCAGTCATTCTGTTATAATTAAATTTACTGACGGTATTAAGCGCATGGACGGACTAAATGCTCTTTAATTTTAACATTCGTTCAGATACAGGCATCCGACTGATATTTTGTGTCAATAAAATAATTCAAAAAACTCTAAAAATTGATCTCAGCACAGTCTTCAAACTGGAAATTTCGTCTAACTCACTGGGAAGATAATATAATTTCATATTTGGTAAATGATAGTATTCTTAGAATGTTGACCGTTGATGCCGTTTTTTGGTTACTTAGAAAATTTTAAGTTACTAAAAAAATTGGATAAAATTTATTAATTTTTTGTAATGTAAAGCATCCTTACAGCTACGTTGTTTCTTCTTTAGCAGTTCAAACGTCAAACCTATATAACGTTAGTTTCAAGCATCATGTATAAAGTGATTGTTTTTTTTTAAGATTTACGTAGTTGGTCGTCAGTATTTATAACTCTGAAAGCATTACTTTTGTTAAGAATGAAGCTGTTCCAATATATATTTTATCATGTCTATTTTATCATATCTATTTTATCATTTCTACATCATCACTAATCAACACACTTTTTAGATGACATTGATATTCTGCAGAGAAATGAATGAATCACTTCTTTGAGAATGAAATGATTGGTACTTCATAGCCATCGATAGCATTTGGATGACCGAATGTGAACTCGGAAAGTGAAATGGAAGAGAAAATCGGGGCATAAAGAGTTGACTCTTTTATTAGTCATTAATAGTTAATTTTTTTCTCATAACGAATTTTGGATGCGGTCATTAAATTTTACCATTTCCCGCACCTCCTTCTGCGTAAAGGTACAAGTATCGAAAAATATCAATCAATGTCGTTATAACTTCGTCGTCATATCGTGTCGATAGGGAAAGTTTTTTTTTTTTAGATTTCGATAGCATTTTCCACGGTGAGATAACTGAAGCCGAGAGAAGCACGTGCTCATTCGTAATAATGATCATTTCTAAACCAGGCCTCATGTTGAGGCAGCTTGAATATTTTTGTTTACAGGCGAAGGTTAACATTTATGACAGCCTCACGGGACGTGACTGGAGAATGAGAAAAAGAGCGTATGTGTATGCATAGGGTGGAGGAAACCCTTGGACTTGTATGAAACTAAAATTTCGACGCGATATGACTTCGCTCCTCTCGAACGATATGCAGTCACCCTGTCGCATTCCCCGAATGCTCTCCTCCTTTTTTTTATGATTCTCAAAGTTCTCGCACGGCAGGGAGGGAAAAGGGAAATGAAATCTCTCCATCTCCAAGGCCGTAGTGATAAACACAAAAGATTCCTCCCGTCCTCACCCCTTGCGTAACCGTGGCAACACCCCAACGCGAGTAACCCCATTGTTTCCGTCCGGCGATATCGTCTCCCCCCCCGTTATTCCACCCTCGAGTGTTTTTAAGGGAAGTTGAAGGATGCGAGGGAGCCGCGTGCTGGGGTGCGTATACTGGGGGGCTTCATTGGGGGGGGGGGTATCGTGAGTAGAAGCGGCGAGAGGCGCTGTGTTGGAGGGAGGGGTGGAGGTTCGAAATCGAGTCTGTGCGTATTTAATTAGCGGAGGGCACCCGATCGAGAAGGGACGAATTCATTTGTTTTCACATCATATTAGAAAGTTCAAAAAGGCATCGCCACAAGAGAGGAAAAAGAGAGATAAATAAAGCCTTTGTTGTCATCGTAGGAAAATAAAAATTGCCAAATAAAATTCTCGACTTGCTCAACTCAAGCCGCGTGTTTTAGTTCCGACACTTTGACGTATTATCGTGATTTTCACCATTTGGAGGCATCTGAAGCAGATTGCATGTGATTTTCTAGACTCGTTGAAATTTTACTTTAAGTTGATGATATATTCAAATGGAATGGTTTGTTAAGAAATACGTAAAAATTTAATAGCGAATGAAAATTATGTATCCGGATTGGTACAATTTTTTAAAGATCTAAATTCTAAATGTCATTTTAGAGAAAAAAGTCATTCATTATCGCATAGCAAGGAAGCTTTTACCGTTATTAGCATGGATATCACCGTGTCGAAGTAGGTACCTATTAATTCTAACTGTGTGATGACACCTAAATCAGTTTAAAAGAAAAATCCGTCACTTTACACGATTTAAGCCGAAGAAACATAACCGTTGTGGGAAGTTTATTATCTCCTACTGGTGAAAGAGACGGTATAGGTATTGATGTGGGTAAGGATGTTAATTCTTATTTCCGGCTGGATGAAAGTCTTCCCTAAATCAACATATGAATCTTGTCTCACATTAAGTAATGTCATATATCCAGATTCTATTTCGTTTCACTTGTTATTCTTAGTTTATTTATTTTTTTTATCTTCAACCAGCTCATTTCCCATTTTTAAACGATTAATAAATGACTCGGTGAACTTCTTCGTCAGGAGTGTAAATCCTCAAGTTTTATTCGATGAGAAACGTTTTTTTTCCGGAAGCTTTTTTAACTCCTTTCCTTTTCCTACCTAATGATCTCTTATTGGTCAATATACTCTCAATTGCACATTAACTTGTGTGGAAACTCTGGGATGGGAATAAGACCTTTCACCTCTGGATGAGAGAGATGAATGCTTGAAAAAAGCCACCATGGATTCTCTCTCTCAAAACTCCGTGGCTATTCGATGGTCATAATTTGCCATATTACCTCAGTGTCAGACCTCAGTTTCGTCAAGTCAAATTCTATATCGATTTACGACATCGAATCTGTGAGCCACTAATCGTTGAATTTCACAGTGCTTCAGTTCAAAGTTTAAATGACCACAGTCCTCAATTCTTCCCTCTCCCAAACATATCCCTCTTCATTAGGCCTGAGACATTTTTGACCCTTGGTCTTCCTTCTGGAAATCCAAGAGCAGGAATGACGAAGCCGTCCAAGAAGAAGATAAAATTGATTTTGATGGCATCAGAATTTGATAGTTTTGGAATTTCACGTATTTTTAATTACAAGGCGGTGTTTCTAATTTATGACGGACATCTGTTGTGTACTTTGTATATCTAGCCTTCGCCTTATTAGTTCGTGTAAATTTAGCGTGCATGGGAATCAATAGGTGAAGGAAAACATCCTTAGGAGCCAATCAGAAGTAATTACTTTCGCCCCGCCCTTTCAAATTTTAATCCATTTTTTTCAAATAAGAACGTGAGAGAGGTGCAATAGCCATTTCGGATATATAGAGCCCAACTCACTCTTGGCGCTCCCTTAATCCCCCTTCAAACTTTTGTAAACCAGTTCCAAGATTAACGTCCGCAAAAAGAGGGTGGGATTTTGGGGGTGGAAGCTTTGACGGTTGCGTATGGGAGGAAACGAGAGAGTGCAAAGGTGAATCCAAGGATTAAGCTCGCCCATTTAATTGGTGGCTCGCAGCCCGAGGGAGGAAATGAGCCCGGATGAAGGGAGATGAGCGAGAGAAAGCACGTTGAGGGAACACCGATCAATCTCCACCCCCTAATCTCACAACACGGCCTCCGTCCTCCTCCATCTCTCTCCACACCAGTCTATGGAATCTATCGCACGGAGAGTCTCTCTGCGTTTAGCAAGTAAGGTAATATCGATTCACGTCGGGAGTAAGCCAGAGATAAATTGTGGTGCATCAAATAAGCATTGTCTATTAGGCAGGCGTTCAAAATAGTGATGACTGCTGTTTATACGTATATATATATATATGTTTATTTATTTATTTGCGAAATTGGCCTCTACCTCTGCTGTGGTTTTGGACGCTCGAGGCAAAAAATTGAAACTTTTTGACCAGTCAATAATGATGTAACAATTTCAAAGTGCAAAGATCACTCACCTTGATCGGGACTCGAGCTCGGATCTCTTGATTTTCGGTCAAGTACTTTTGCCAGTTAAGCAAACGAGTCATTCCCTAACACTCCGACAATTTTGGGCGTTTTAAAGGAGCACGAGTAGCAGGAGAATAAGGCAGATTAACTGGATTAAGACTTGGCCGAACATCGAGGGATCCGGTTTGGAATCCCGGTCAAGGCAAACGATTTTTGCACTTTGAAATTGTTGCTCGGCAATGCGCATTTGCGAAAAACTCCGTTAAAATTTTTCTAGGTAATAACAAAACGTTGCTTCAAGTATATGGTCATAGGCTATTAAGCTGAGGATTGGTTCGTTGGAGTTCTCCAAGCTCTTCATTTACCCGTTATTGTATATCTTTATTCCTTTTTTGGGTGGTGACCTAACACCCCCCGCCACACGCCCTTGGGGCGGCTTGCGGGGTATTATGTAGATGTAGATGTTATTCTTTTCATTCTTACTTAGCTCTTTAGGGTGACATCTCCCATCATCTGATTCTCGTAATTCTTCCTTTGTTCTCATTATCTTCAATTCCTATTTTCTATAACTCCTCGTGTCTCAGGATATATCCAATTTATTTCCCTATACTTTGGTCCTACTCTCATTATCCTACTGTTCAAAGTACTAATTTATGTGTTTCTCTAACTAACCTTTTTATTTTAATTCCTCTGTAGCATCACGTTTCCTTCACTTTGCGATTCTCTTCTCGCGGCTACTTATAAAATCCATGTCTCACTGATGTTGAACATTGAACTCTAAATATAAATTTTAATGAACCACTTCCTTGAGTCTAGATTAATTCTACTTGACTTAAGTGTTGCCCATTTAAATTTGCTCAAATGCTTTAATGTACCGTCGATGTTCGGGAAGGAATTTGAACCATCTACGTATCCTGAAGTACAATGAGCCTAAAAGTGAAGGATTACGTTCCCATGAGAAGATGCATTGAGGGAGGGCGTGAGATGATGGGAAAAGGTTTGATAATTGATAAAATTGGCCAATATTGTGGTCAAATGCTTTATCGCCGTTGGTCATGTTCGTTCTAATTGTTTTAATCTCTAGGGTTACGTGAACAAACTTATAAAGAAAAGGATTTGGGCGAAAGAACTCACTTTGGTCCAATTTCAAGGCATATCTTGTCTGCTGAGGAGAATTTAACAATATCTCTTGTTGCTGTTTTCATGCCCGGGTTATTTCGGCCGTCTTTTACTTATAACTCCTTTATCTTCGAAGTACAAGATGCATCAAGTGAATTTGATTCATTTTCTATTTGTACCTCTATATAAATTTGAAATTTGGCGGGGTATCCTCAAATGTGTATGGCAGGAACCGGAAAGTAAGGACATTTGCTATTTTATCATAGAATTGAGAGCATATTCAGTTATTAGGAGTAATATTCTTGGCCAAAATTGATTATATTGAAGACAAAGTGTGTACAATTTCGGCATTTCTATTGAAACGGAGATCATTTATTGGAAAGAGGGATATTTTCCACAACTCATCTATCCTCCCCTTAAATGGTTGCCGTATAGGGCGAAATAAAGGCATTGGATATAGTTAACTCGCGGTAGTCAATTTTGATTAAAATTTTCCCCAATCAACCTTATGCTAGTAGCTCACTTTTTAAATTTATAATCATTTGTATATTATATTCGAGAGTTATACGCTAAGTCCAATGCTGCCTACAATTTGATCGCAATTTGTGCGTAAAGAAAAAGGATTCGTTATACCAATTTAGATGAAAGTGTATTTCCAATAATCTCACATTGCGATCTCGTCCACTAACGAGATGAGGATTAGTAGAACTATTTCCTCGGTGTCCGCTTTAAGCACTTTTTTATGGTTTGTACCTTTATTTGTATTTATGTTTGTATCACATTGTGGTGCGTGTTATTTTCCAGCTTCTATCGACTTCAAACTTACTAAGGTTTCTGATAACCTTGTGGTGAATTCTGTTGGTTCTTAACAGTTCCAGAATTCTTAACAAGTATTTAAAAATAATAATAAATCAAGTGTTTCTGCGGAGAGTTACAAATGCTCGGGGCACAGTGAGAATTCACCTAAATAATGTTAGACCTATAAAAAAGTGTGTCCAACACAAAACAGCACATATCCTTTTACTTGAACATTGGCATCGGGATTAAGCTTGAATAATAAAAGCATTGCCTCTATGGCTATAGTCAAGCAATCAAAAAATACCTCTCGGCTATGGTCTCGGAATCGTGCGTCGCTTTTTCTCGGTTTGCAGCGTTTTTTAATGAATCGGACGTCGTTCATTTGTTTCGATCTTGATGCTCGAATTAGCCTTCCCTGTGTTGGGACCGAAACGCTTAACTTTCTCCAAAGTTCCTCCGTTCTTTGTTTCACTGGTCCGCCTACTCCGTTTTCACTCTAATTGCCCTCTCCGCCTCCCTCGCTTCCATCACTCACCCGAGGGCTGCTCGGCACGAGGGCGTGCGGAAGGGAATTGGGGAAGGGCGTGGCGAAGCAAGGGCTGGAGAACTAAGAGGGTAATTGCGGAGCCCACCCGCGCGGCTCAAATTTATAAAAAATAAGTAAATGGTAGCGGGAGTCATGGGGATAGCTTAATTAACGTATCTTTGTTGCTTGAATAATTGACTCGTTTTTGTCGCAAAACATTAGTTCACAGTAGACCGGCTGGCTCCTTAAGCATTTGTCGACGGAATGGTCAAAATATGAATTTTAGGAACGACAATCTCTCAATTTAATCTTGAGATTTACCAGGGTCCCGAATCTCCGTGTTCATTTTATCGACAATGAGGAATGTGGTACTGTAGTGAAATGTACGAATATACAGTATAAAATAATTCCAAAAAGCTTTATTTTATTTCATAAAACTAAGAATCATGTAAGTTATTATAAAAAATTCTATTTTACTAATTACTGATATAATAATCGATTATTGCACGCTATACGGTATCGTGCAGGCTTTAAAATAAGGAATCTATATCTGAGATCATTAATAGTTTTAACAGTTTTTTATTTTTTAATAGAGTTTGAAAGTTGTCGATAATTCTTACAACCGTAAACTTTTGACGTCTATCCATTCAATATTTCGCTGACAATTATTTCGAAAATCAGTACTGCGATCATTATTGAGAATATTTGTCGCGGTTTCCGACCAAAACATGAAGGTGGAAGCGTTCTTCAACAAAAGTTTGGTAATGTGTTTGCCCACGCGTTGATAGGTACTCACCAATATTTGAGCCATTTTGGACACTCAGTTGTATTACAATCGCTTTACAAGTGAGCCGTGAGGGTTTTTGTGAAAATGTTAATGAATCTCACTATTTTCGTGAGGTGAAGTTTCAGATGATATTATGGAAAATGATCCGAGCGCTTTTTTAATGCATTAATTAGGGTGCGATGTTTGGAAAAAATAATTCTGAGAGGGGAAATAGTCGACCATTATTTTAAGAGTTTAGAAGAGCATGGATAGGATACTGAAAGGTTATTTCTGGGAGAATTGATCGGCTATGTTTTGGTAATAGTATACATTATTGAAAGGTAACGTTTATTATGTGTGGAAAAGTCATTTTCCTCAAACATTTTCAATCTCTTCCGAGTCGGCGTTGCTCTTCTATACGCTTTTGAAAGTTACTTAATACTTTTAACTATTATAATTCCTATTAATTGTTAGGAGAGTTTACATCAAAGAGTTACATTAAATGCCTTAGTTTTCATTTTAAAAAATATAGACAGTACTCCTTGGATTTATAATCTCTCCAATTGTATTTAATATAAAAGACAATGGAACACATTTTACTCGTATTTACTTGTAAATTTTCAACAAATAATCGGAGGTCCCATCTATCTGTCAGTCTCTCCTATCCTTCATTTCTCAAATTGATTATTTTTCCTACTTCCTTCCTGTAATTATCTATCCAAGGCTAATGTACCTCAGAATTTCACCGATTAGTTTACTTTTCATTTGTGTTTTGTTTAGTATTCTTTTGGGAATGTTCTAATGTCACTCGTTGTGTGTATTTCACCTTCATCATTCATAAATATCAATGCAATGCATGAAAGGTCAACTCAATTTCATTCACTACAGAATTCTTTTCATAGTTGTTGAATCTTATCATGCTTCATATCTGCAAAAAATAACATCAACATTAAGTTTTTGGGAAGGGAGCGGTCATTCGAAAACTCCATTTAGTTTATAGTATGTATTTTTTTGTAAACCCCATAAACGTAAAATATTATATTATTCATTACAGTTTCTTCCTCTTACTTAGAATGGGAAGTATTCTTTTCGTTTTCATTTTCAGTACCGAAAATTAAGATTAAACTCCACAATTGAGTTTTATTCCATGCGATACCATGTTTAATGTCCAGGTTCCATACTTCGCCTATCGCTTTCAGAATGAGTGTTGTCCCGTAAGTGCCGAAATGGCTCTGGTACTCTAGTTATGAAAGACACACAATCGAGTTTTTTTTGTCTTTGTAACTTGTCTTTGGCGGAGCCTATGTTGTTGCCAGGATAATTGAATTTTGCTCTCGTAATAGCAAGTTCCTCGTTGCCGGCATGCTGGGAGAAAACTCTTAAATTACTTAAAGTGGCAGAGTTTACATTTGAGCTGCCCGTTTTCAACTGACGTGCGACCTAATTCTTTCGTTTGTTTTTCTTCCTGGCGAGAGATAAAACATGAAAAAACCCATAACACCCTAACCCCCACCATGGTTTGACCGCATGTGAAGAGATGGATGCAGGTTAAACTAAAAATGATTTGTTTGAGGCGAATTGCAAGAACCCGTCACGCCAAGACCCGACTCGGCTTCTCCTGAACCGTGTGGGGGGGCTGCTCACTGCTCGGCTAATGCAGTTGGTCGGAGCGAATAACCCCTTATAGCCTTCCCGCCAACAGCGTGAACTTTGCTCTTAGCGATAATTGTTTAAAAGGATCGTCGCATGATCAGCCACTCCAGCTGTTTCTTAGAGTTGTGCTTCTTAATTGAAATTCGGATCCTCCTGGGGGCGTTTGCAAAATTTGAACTGCGACGGGGTGTGTCTGTATACCTCCATGGACCTCCGCCTTCTAGATCCCGAAGCGCTTGAACTAACCAAAAGAGAAATTAAAGTTACGTTAAAGGTTAGTCAAGGGTCCCTTCTTCCTGATTCTTCTTTAAGTTTTCCACTAGGAAAATACTTATCACTTACTCTAGCCATCAAAATTTCCCTCTTTGCGTATCAAAACCGTTGTAGATTGTAGGTACTAGGTTTGGCATCCCTATCGTTTAGCCAACATATATTGCAGGAAATTGATTTGATGTCGACGGTAAAATTTTATTTCTTCGGTGTAACCACATAACCTTTAAACAGCCTCGGTTTGTAACCCGAAAGTCGGTTTCATAGGTGAAGGCTGAGCTCAGTAGTACTGAGCCCACTAGAGTGTGAAATTCACACATCAGGGTTGAGAGGCCAGTTCCTTTCCCTTTGCGCCTATGGTTTTCTAGAAAGATCTGGTTCCCGAAAAATCATACAAAATCTGTGCCAGGCATGCCTGGGAAATCAAACCTGGGCCCTCTGGTCTGCAGACCAACGCTCTACCCCCTGGCCTACCACTTACCTATTACTTTTGAAAACTATGACTTTATTTGCAAGTTAAATCTAGCTTGTGAATCCACAGTTTTTCCATTATGGAATTTCTATTGTAGCGCCGGGCTTAGCGTTCTAACTCTGGTCATGGTTCCCCTTTAATCCGTCGCGATTTCCACACGAAAAAGGCGTACTCATAGCACGTTTTCCTAACTTTTGATCGTTATATTTACTCCATTGACGTATGCATCATAACCTCATGTGCCAGCTGTATGCGGGTGGTTACGGCCTCAGAAACTTTACAGGTACGTACGTGACGAAAAACACCATTTCGTCGAGGAGATTTCAAGCAAACACTCAGAACCAAGCCACTCTGGCTAATAACATTCCTCTAATAAACCTACTGGAAGTATAAAAGAGGGAGAAACATCCTCGTGGAGTACGGATCTCATTTTTTTGAGAAGCATCTGGACTAAGCTGTTCAGGTCGATAATATTTATTTTAACGTGGTCGTGGCATCTCCTATTTCCGCCCATATACTCCGGGAGGGGTGTCGTGTAGTAAGGGATGACAGATTTCGGCATGCATCAAGATGATGGTGTCCCCTTCGGCTTTTTTCACGAGGGGGAGGGCATCGATCCCTCCCCAGAGCTCTCTCCCTCACAAACACGCGCGCGCGCGTGCATATTCGACCTAAACCCCCCTGGGCCAATTTCACGGGGACATTTTTTTCCCGTTGGAGACACAAAAAAAGGGGTGTCACATCCCCGAAAATTCGGCGGTCCCGTTATTTTCACGGCCATCCAATGCGCTTATGTTTACTCCCGTCCGCCCCCAATCCCCCCCTCACGCCACGGTGGACGACGGGAAAAAAATGTGAAGACTTCGATGTCCCCCCTTGCTCTCTCCACACTCCTGGGATCGTTTCCGTTGCAGCGGCTCTCATCCGCAGGATATAACGCACTCGGGTGTTTCCTCGCGGCCTCGTGGGGGATTCGGAGGAAAGCTCCCGTGGTCCCTCTCTGTTGGGCCATTTCTGAGGACGGGATGAGAGTTAGTTCGCTGCCTTTTGTACGTTTTTACTTTTCCTTTATGCATGCATCTTTTATCCCCGATGCCTACCCAGAATCGTCCGCATGAACCCCCCCCCCCCCATCTCCCGACCAACGACCTCCGTCGGTTTTTTTTCTGGTTTGAGTGTGGGGAATTTTTTTATCCCGACGGCGTTTGGGTAATTTATGCGGACGCCGTTTCCGGGGAGGATTGGGGGAGGATGGAATGAGGGGGGAGAGAGAGAGGGAGAGAACCGAAGGGAAGAGGTATAGTTTTAGCCCTGAGCCGTCGGGAGCACCACTCCTTTTCCCTCTAAAAACACGGAACGGCTCCCCCGCCACATCTCTCCCTGCCACCGCGCCCTAGGCTTCCAGTCCCTACCCGCTGCCCGTTCAAGTGGAGAATCACCTCTCCCTTTTTGTTTCCTTATTAAAAATTTCCACTCTAGCGATATTTCACCCGCCGTCTTTTTTTTTGTCCCCCTCCCTTTCAGGGTGAAAAAGAGGAGATTTGTTGGCACCGCCCGGGGTGGCGAGATTTTGAAACAATAGTTCGGTTTGTTCGCTAATTCGTTTGCGGCTTGCCTTTGGCTTCGTAGCCGTTGGCCTGGTCTCGCTCGCGTTCCCGGTTGGAAGAAAAAAAGAATCACTCGGAGGGAAGTTTTGGCGAAAAAAAATCGATTTGGAGCCATGAATATGGTCGGCGGCAGAGGTGTGTTTACCTGTGAGCTTTCCTCGCAGTGGTCAATGGCTGACCGCCGTTCTGCTGCGGTGGCGATTTTCGTTCTTCCTCCTCGGTCGTTTTGGTGTGGCGACGGGTCGGGAATATCCGTCTCGCGTCTACCCCGCGACCGAATGTGTGCACGATCATAAAATAAAAAAAAGTGGTCGTTGTAATGATTTTATCGCTTTAACCACGCCTTTCTATTTGGCCATCGGGTACTAATGGAATTAATTATTTGATCTCCATGCGTGTCCTATTTTAATTGCATTTCGTCTTTTTATATTCGTGGTTGGCACACCATTTAATCGGGCGTGTCCGCAGGAACGTATCACATTTTGCGCGCGCTTAAGTCATCAGCAAATGATTATGTTTTAAACTTTTCTTTAATTTAGGATCAAGAGCTAGTTTCAGGGTGGGAGCGATTTAGTTAATTTAGTTCCTAAACTGAATAAAACCACCTCATTAGCCATGGAGTTAACTTTATTGCGTTATAACTATAAACACGTAATAGAGGTGGGTGAGTAACTGTAAACATTATAGCAATGAATCACGTTCAATTAGTTACAGTTAAGTGCTTTAAGTACACGTCGATGAGAAAATCATCACTTACTATTTTCCCTTTTTGTAACTCTTAAAACACCCTTCTTGTCTCTTATCCCTTACCCATCCCACCTGGTACTTGCGTTAAATAAACATTGAATAAACACGTGTATCTATCTATCTATTATACCGTTTTTGGCAGATCGCGCGGTATTTATGTAAATGTATAATAAAATTGAACTTGTTTTTTGGAACCGGACCTTCGCTAAGAGACATATGTTAAGGCTATAGCTAACTAATATTGTTAATTGAGATATCTGATTGGTTACCATTAAGTTTTCGTGAAACAATAATGCATTCATTAAGTAATAAGAAATAAGCGGAAGAACTAGAGGTAGACATTGTGTGATATCTCCTTTAGTCAGAAAATTGCGAGGTTATAATACTCAAGTCATACGTTTCTCGTATGCCTTCTGTTTTATTGCGTGAGTGAACTTAATCGACACCAGGTATTTATTGGAAAATGAAAATCCACGATGCTGATGAAACACGTGTTGACAAAGGGATACATGATTGCGATTTATTTCGCTTAGGTAACATTCAAATTAATTTTTGGGATGTTCGTCGCTCTGCAGTGAGGAAATGTGAGAGTTGCGGGAGATTTTATGGTCGGCAATCACGATTAATTTCCACTGGCCCGTGGAAATTGGGATTCTGAAAATAACAAATGTGGTAGATCCTTGCAGTGTTTCGGATCCAGTCCTAATTCCCGTGATTATTTCTTTCAGACAACCTCTCGTGATAGGTGGTCATGCCTCAGGAATCCGTCGACGGCTAAATAAATTTTGTCGCAGATTTGTCGCCGTTGGACGGGATGAGGGAGTGAGCAATCGAGCCACTTTGTAGCGAAATTTCCGTCCGGGAGACTGGAAAAAAATGAATCGAAAAAGAGATATCTGGTCGGTCGGTTAAGAACATCCGTGAAACCATTCGACGGATTTTTTTTTACCTTTCCGTCGGAAAAAAGTTGACACATTCGTCAGGTGAAAGGTGGAGAGACGTAATTCGTTCCGGTATTTTCGGAGAGGGGCGATTCTTCAATATTTTTTACGCGTCAGCACAAGGTCGTCTCGAATTTTGTCGCTGCTTTTTTCCCTTCTTTCGTGAGGTTTGGAATGGGCGTCTAAGGACGACCCCTTCGTCTCCACCTAAGGAGAATTGACGAAGTCGTTGTGACGCGTAGAGGAGGGCCTGTGAGGGAGAAGGGGAAAGATGAATGGCTGACGGGAAGGGCTTCCGCAAGATGTCGATCTATCCCTGCTCGAGAAGTGCTTTTCTCGTGTGAGGAAGTACACGCAACCCATACCGGAGTTGAAATGTTGTTGGCTCATTAAAATATTATCTCTCGACAGCCATGTCCCGGAAAACTCGAATAAAACCTTTCGAGCGTTTCAGGCTATTACGACTTAACTTCTGGTCTAGTACATTTAAATTAAAAGAATGTCGCAATTACGCTAGCTGCCGTTTACTTCTCCTGAAAACCGCGACTACTAATTGAATGACATAAAGTCAGGGACCATTTAGTAGCGGTTGTTTTGGTTCAATTAAAATTTTATCATCGAAAAAAATGTTCATCAAATAAAATTTATTTGAGCATTTTTTAATGAAATCATTGTGAGAGGAGTATTATAAATTAAGAAAAATATTATTCACCGTAACTTGAAATGTGTAGGAACAATTGGTATGCGGAGACTCATGATTTAACTAATTTAGAAAAATAGCGGGGCTGTAAAAATTCTTGGGTTGTAGTTGACCCAATGGTATACCTCTCGATCTTTTTCGCATGTGTATTCTGTTATGAATCTCTCTTTCGAGAAATAGTCACGGTCATCAGGGGAAAAAACTTCACAAACAAACAACCTTGAATGTTACCTCAGCATCAAAATAATGTACTGGGAAAGCTCAATATTCTCAGTTATATTTCAATTAAGTTTTACAGATTTAAACTCCTCCCTAGCATCTCATTGAAATGTTTCATTAAAATTATCATCGAAATGTTCATTCTTTATAACATACATGTATGCATCAGTGCAACAATCCAAAGAAATAATGTGGAGTTAGAACTTGCAACTACATAGATTGCTCTAGGAGGTACCTTGAAATGTAGGTAGGCTTTCGAACGCGAATTAATCCATTTACAGCTTTAAAAATATGCTTTTCATCAAACGTTTAGTTTTTCCAACAAGAAACTTATTTTGAAAGCAAGAATACTACCTCATTTTTTCACCAATACATGGCCACTTCAATTTCATTCTAACAAACTTAGAAGTTTGCCACACCTTATACTTTCCATTTGGTAAATAGGTAATTACCGTAGTGCTAATATGCGTCCTAAGATTTTTCTTGTGTCCAACTTGATGATCATGTAATGGATATGAAAATACTAGTATTTATAGCTTTAGATTTTCGCACCCTAACCGCCATTTCGCTTTTATACCCGATTTCCAGGATGTCCTGTCCCCTTCTAGCCACATCTCTTTCAGTGTTGTCCTGACATATTACCCTTTGTAGCCTGTCTTTTTCTTTTCTGTTGACTTCAGTTCCAAGCCTTTAGTGGTATTCTGTCCTCATTTATTTGACATAGATTGCTAAATCATTTTAGATGCTTTTCATTTATTAAATGCATGATGGTGTGCCCCGCTGCCGCCCTTCATTTTATTTCTAACATAATCTAATAAGATTAAACTACATTGTCTTCTCCAATATGCTATTTTCTAACGCCAGAAGACGTAGTGGTGAGCCATCTTTAATTGCTCACACTTCGTATCTATACGTCATTGCTTTTTCTGTAATAGTGTTGGATATATTTTTCTTTGTTTTTTTGCGTCGAAAATTTGCTGCGAAGGATTAAATAGATGTCACGCTTTTCCCTCTGCCTTTTCCGTTATATACTTGCTTTCCTTTTTATCTTTGATAGTTCTCAGATATTTCTATTGCACATATTTCTCATTGTTTCGTTATCTACGATATAAGATATATATCTGTCTCTTTCCGAACTTCAACGAAATAGGATTCATCTCTTTCTCCTCCTATAAGCATGCATTGTGTTTGTCTGTATCCAACTCTAACCCTATACAAGGTTGTACATTGTATATTGAATTGTTCTACCAGTTTTTTCAAAATTTACGTGATTTTCTGATTATCTTCGAAAAGAACTATCTCCTATGTGAACAGAATGTTATAGGTTCGTTTCTCATTCATACTCCTTTGTGACTGCAATAGAAGTATGTTTCAGGACGTGTTCAGATTGAGTTTGAATAAGGTGGGACAGGTACAACAACGAATGCTTTAGCCCATTTCTTTTGTTAAAGGGTTGTGAAAATGGAGCACCATTTCGGGCAGTTTCGTATTTTCCTCTAAATTCTTTCGTCCCCTTCATAATAGTACACTTAACTGATTACATCTTGTTTGTGGACCCCTTCAACTTTGTTACTAAAATAAAAATATAAATAGAAATATTTAACCCCTCATAAATGTGATAAATATGCTTTTTTCATCGAATTAATTATTATGGGGTTGAAATGGGAATTCACCCACCCCACTTCGAAGTCATGGAACATGTATGGAGACCATTAAAAATCTCGATAATCCCATGTCAATTATTTTGATTGGATGATTAAGAATGAGTGTTCATCAAAGCCAAATGATGAATAAGTGGAAATAATTGCACTTAATCCAATTGTTCTTCAAAAATACCGCACTCGGAAATTGCTTCAAGAAAATATTATTTTACATTTTCCAACATTTGTCTTTGGTTCAGTGTTGAAGGGAAACAAGAAAGAAGTTGAAAAAGAGTGGAAAGGGAATCTAACATTGTTTAATTGAGATAGTGTACTTTGCAAAAAACAGGAATTCCCAATCCATTTAGGTTCAAATAACGCTTTTATTTGATAGTCGAAATAAGATATCATAAATGGTTTTAGTTCTGTCGGAAGAAACGGCTATTATTCGCAAAAAGAACTGGCAAGGTAATAATAGGGAAGCGGTATTATTACTAATACGAAAAGTTAAGAAAATTACATGGATGAAATGAAATGGAGTATCAAATCCAAAAGTCCTCCGAAGAGTGCCTATAAGGAGATGTCAATGGAGGAAATTTACAAGAAAAAGTGGGAAACCGGTTGGAAACATTTCGAGGCGCGATACTTAACTGAAAATATTTATTTATTTATTAGGTAATCTACCGGGTGAGGTAGGTTTTTGGATGGACACAATTATCAAATAAACATTTTGTGACTCCCCACCTCTCAAACTAATCTATATCAAGTCCCTCTTCATCTCGGTGTACTTCTTTCCTCCCTTCATCCCGTCCAACATCCCTATCCTGTTCCTGCCCTTACCTCGCTTGCCCAACATTCACCCCTCTATTACCTTCTTCAACATTCCACTACCGCTTAATACGCCTTTCATCCATTTTTCCTGCCTCCATAGGATATCTCCCAACAACCCCTCTCCTCACTCACCATCCCTAGCACTTCCTCATTTGTTTTCCTCTCGGTCCATTTGACCTTCTCCATTTTTCTCCACACACACATTTCAAAATCCTCCAATCTACTTCTATCCTCCTGCTTCAGCGACCACGTTTCCGCGCCGTACTATCAGAGTTTTGACGAGTCTTCTTAACCTTCGTGCTCAACGTCCCCGTCATCAATTCCCTCCTCCTTGAGAAAGCCTCCTTGACTAGCGCAATTCTTCTCTTTACGTCTCTACTACTTTGACCGTATTGGTCCAAAACACTTCCGAGATACGTAAACTGTTTTACCTGCTCTACTGAAAATATTATTATTATTAGGTAATCTACCGTTTAAGGTAGGTTTTTGGATGGACACAATTATCAAATAAACATTTTGTGACTCCCCACCTCTCAAACTAATCTATATCAAGTCCCTCTTCATCTCGGTGTACTTCTTTCCTCCCTTCATCCCGTCCAACATCCCTATCCTGTTCCTGCCCTTACCTCGCTTGCCCAACATTCACCCCTCTATTACCTTCTTCAACATTCCACTACCGCTTAATACGCCTTTCATCCATTTTTCCTGCCTCCATACGATTTCTCTCAACAAACCCCTCTCCTCGCCCACCATCTCTAGTACTTCCTCATTTGTTTTCCTTTCGGTCCATTTCACCTTCTCCATTCTTCTTCACACCCACATTTCAAAAGCCTCCAATCTACGTCTATCCTCCTGCTTCATTTTTCCCATTTCACTCTATCAAACGTTTTTCGAAATCTACAAAACAGGCAAAAACGTCCTGGTTGTATTCTATATTCCTCTCAATTACTGATCTCATTACTGCAATGGCATCACGCGTACCTCTTCCCTTCCTAAACCCAAACTGATCATCCCCTAAGTAATCATTTGCCTTACTCTCTATCCGAGAATATCTACACTGAAAATATTATCGAAGGAAATATAAAGGGGATAATTTACAGAAGAAGTCCAAGGATGAGTCAAGAGAAGCAGGTAGAGGAAGATTTCAGCACCAAAATCATTGAGAGACGAAAGATATTGGTAGTTAACAGGCTGTCGAAGCAAAGAAATACACGTATAACCAAGTAAAGGACTCGATAAAATAGATTGTTATCCTGGGAGAGAAGGGATTGTTTCATATCTCTCAGAAATTTGGTAAGTACTTTAGAGCCGGTGAGAGTAAGAACATTACAGGTAAACCAAACTTCTTGATTAATGTGCTTACCAAACTACGAACCCTCATCTTATGTTACTGTAGAATTTTTGGCGCAAGCCATATTTTTACTCCATGATGCGCAAGTGCCAACCGTTTCCCACCAGCATTCCTTCCCTTCCCTCGACACATCGATAAGTAGGCGATACTGTTGTAACTACGGTTGAATTATATAGAAGATAAAATAGTTTGTGAACACGAAAAAAATTAGGTTACATTGTTAGCCAAGGGAAAGTTCTTCTGTTTTCCAATATATCGTTTTTCTTGACCAAAACTTCTGAGCGTGACGTGATTCTCCTTCATCCTTTTCGATACTGAAAATGCCATCTCACGGTCATCGCCGTTCCACGTCGTTCTGCCTACTGGGAAATAAAAATTCCTTTATGTCGCGTCATCTATGGGAAATGTTAATTCTTTCCTTCCTCAGTGATTCGTTTATTTTTTTAGTTCAGACTGTCCAAATTCGAGAATGTTTCAGTCTAAGGGTAATGTTGGAATAGAGATTTTGGCACATAAATAATAGATTAAGAGACCATGTTACTGTAAATATCACTTAGCAGCCAGGTATGAAGTTTGTCGTTTAGTTGCCGATTTTCACAATTTTGTTGGTCTTGTGCATCAGAAATCGTTACAAATAGAATTAAAATTGAATCGCATTTTCTGTTCTTTTTTCCCATATTAACATTATGATTTCATTGCATTATAAGGATGCGTGGTGCGCGGAATATTCATTTTCTAAATTTGATTTTAGTCTGTAAAATTATTAAAAACCGTTATCAAGAATAAATTTTCTCGGGTCTGTGCCGGAGGAAATAGTTTCAGACGGGAGATATTACAATGCGACGAAACCCGGGTTGTATTGATGAAAATCATGAAGTGGTTTAAACAAGCATATTGCATTATCTCTGTAGTTTATTACCGTTCAGATATCCATCACTCTCTCGCTTTTAAATCACATTGTATAACGTTAGTGGAGAGAAGTAGTTTCTTCTTGGTGCAGTACTTGGATCTCGTCGGTAGTACGAAATAATTGACCTTGCGGGAATTTGTGCGCACGAATTGAATTTCCGGGGATTTTTCAGAAATGAAGTTCACTTTCAAGGATGGAGTGACTCTATTATACACATGGCACGTTTCATGACACCCACATGAAATATTCTCAATAAAATCTATCGTTGGTGGGGTCAAGGTTAGTGGCATGATTGCGGAGTCCATCCGTTCCCAGTTGGATGCGAATCTATGCGGGTGTTTTGTGTCTTTGACATTCCCAATTTTCATATTTAAAACCCATGTACATCAATTGTCATTGCACTAACCCGTGAAACAATTCAATGAGCTAAAGCATATTTTCATCCACGGATATATTATGGAGCAATCACATGAGCTTAACTATCATTTCTGTCTTCAATGTGAAATGAAAGTGTGGCAGAGGATGTTATAATGCAACAGGAATGAGTAACGTGGAAACTGGCTTCTGACGAAAGGGTCCTTGAAAGACATGATAAATAGACGAATTAATTAAAGCTTGTCACAAAGATATGAATTCGACAATTGTAGTTCGGGCTAGGGATAAATAACCCTAGCATTAAATCATCGGACGACAATTTGGAAAATTAGAGAGGTGCATTTTCGAACACTAATCTGATCTAGGAATTAGTTTTTGCTATAACACGTTCTCATCTGTGAGACATGGAAATCTATGAGAGGTGGAAATTGAACAAATCATTGAAAATCTCCCTTGTATAGAATCGTTCCCGTACGTTCCCGACCGTCCTCTCTTTAACTCCCTTTCCGTAGGCTTCCGGAATCCGAAATTCCTTCTGCTCCACGCTTAACGCCCCTTAACTCCCCTGACTTCTCCAAATTCAAACATTCACTCCACCCTCGCCTTTTCCCAACATCCTCTTTTCCCTACCAAGCCCCTTCTACTCGTTTCCAACCCTTTTTCCCCACTCCGGCGGTAACCCTCACCCTATCACATTTCCACTCGCCTCTCCTGCAACAATATCCTTCCTTAAGTGTCGTATATACTCCCATATGTTGTATGAAAATATGGAATATACAATGATATGACCGAAAGGAAAACAAATGAGGAAGTACTGGAGATGGTGGGTGAGGAGAGGGGTTTGTTGAGAGAAATCCTATGGAGGCAGGAAAAATGGATGAAAGGTGTATTGAGCGGCAGTGGAATGTTGAAGAGGGTAATAAAGGGGAGCAAGCGAGGAAAGGGCAGGAACAGGATAAGGATGTTGGACGGGATGAAGGGAGGAAAGAAGCACACAGAGATGAAGAGTGACCTGATTAGGTTGCTGGATTGGGTTTTGTTTGGAGTTACGAAATGTTTATTTGATGGTTGTGTCCTTCCAAAACCTACTTTTCCGGTAGATTACCTAATAATAATAACAATGATATGGTTCTTCATGGAATATACAATGATAAATTTTCAAATATGGGAATTTAAAAGTTTGAGTCTTAGGTCATTGAATTCTTTCTCAATTTTTTTTTCTAATGGTTGGTGTCCCCTGCCACACGCCCTTGTGGGGGGTTTTCTGAATATTGTTTGGCTGAGGACGATGCAGATTTTAAAGCTGATAAATGCAGCAGGGTTTCTTCATACCCCATCATGACCCGTAGTTTTATTTTTCTCCCCTTGCTCCCATTTACGCGCTTTGTAGATGGCGTCTTTTCCGCAGAGAATCTCCGCATCATTCGAAGTATCAACACGCGTGTAAATTCAATGCTGGTGAGATATATGCACATGTATTTGAATTAAATACGTGGAGCAGGAACGGGACGGGCGTGCGCCGTGCTGGTTCCTCGGAAGAATGGAATTCCCGTTTGGAAAAGAAAAGAATTATTATCCGAGGTAAGGAAGGGAGGCGAAATATATCGCTTACGTTGAGGCATTTCCTGATCTCTCAACGGAATAAAACGCAACAGTCTGTCAGAAGCGTGCAGAAGGTCTGCGGAGCCATAAATAGGTCGATTTTATTACCTTCCGCACAACGCGCGTCCCATTGCGAACGGAAGAAAGAAAATGGCAAACTCAATTCTCGTTAAAAAATTTTATCATAAGTTACAGATTAATGCCTTGCATACAATAATTAATATTCGTAATGTTAAATGTTTTTTAACTGCGTCAAGTAAGGAACATTTACTGTTTAGTAAAATTACTGTTTAGTAGTACTTCTAGTTTAGCTTTATTTGTATATAATATAACTATTTGATTTACAAAAATATTATTCAGGTTTAATTTATCAAACAAGAATTGGCAATCAAGTAAACACACAAGGTATTGAGAATATAAAAAATATGGTTTGATTTTTTAAAAAAGTAAGAGTATAAATTAATATTCCGACTTGCAGAGAATCAGGTGTGGTTGACCATTTTTCCATGCTTTTGGCGGCAAGAATGAAAAATAAACTACATGCTCCAGCGGCATGGCTGAATTGTGAGTGGTGCTCGAGGAATTTTTTGTTTCCAGGCCCTCGTATCCACATAAATTTGCGTTGGAGGTGGCAGAATGTTTCATTCTTTTTCTGCGCCTAATATTTTCCGGGTTGACTTGATAATTCAATTTTATATCTCGGACACTTATGCGGAGCGTGCGTTACCGCATTTTCAGACTATATTGAAAATATAAATATTGGAGCACCCCGTAGGATTTTGGAGGTATTGTATCACGCGAATATTAAAAACTCGTTTTGATAAAGTCTTAAATTCCACGTCAACGGGTGTCATACTATATAAACAGAAGTGTAAAAGGGAAAAATTACGACGAGCCATTGTTTTTTCTCCAAAGGTGAGAATATTTTCATTTCGACCGACTCCTCATCTATATCTATTTGAGCTACTTCTATGATATTTTCAGTTTTTATAGTGATCAAAGTTATCGCCTAGGAAAGGTATATTCCTAAAAATAGCTAAGAATAACACTTTGAATGCGCTATTTGCCATAGTGAGAGTTTTTATTAGTTCCGCACTCTACTCAAGTTAAACTTCTTTCAATAAGAAATGAGTGGGGGTTGCTGGTTAAATTTAATTCGTGTATCACTACAAATACATAACAACATCTCAACCTAGCATGCCAACACAAGTGTGTTAGGGCGCCAGGTATCGAGGTTAAACATAGTGAAGCATTATAAGATCGTGACTATTTATTCTATTTGGCTATTCGTAAAATATGCGTATTAAAAGGTGAAACTCTCATTAAGAATAGCATCCCTTGGGTTTTGCTGATAAATTCACCGCGAGGTCACAGGGGGAGAAATTTATTTTTAACTTCGACCCTACCTTCAAAGAGATACATTATCGGTGTTCGTTTCCATTTACAACTATTGTCCTAGCAACCATTCCCAAAACCATGAGTCATAGGGTTTCTTGTAAGTTTGTGGTTTTAGTTTATATCGAGTGTTCCTGATTGTTCATTTGTTTTTGAGGTTTTTCATTGCCATAATAGCAAACTTTTCGTCAGAAAATCATTCTTCTTCTTATTTGATTTGGTGTCTTGTTTCCCTTAAGGCACGTGCTTAATTGTGTTCTTGGGTATCAATACGTGTTTGTGTCAGGTTCATACACTTTGCGTTAGACTACAATAGGTATGATTGAAATCCATGCAATACACACACCGTATATCCATTTATTTTGACATTAAGCTTCCCATTCATAGCTTTCTGGTTACCTTGTGATCTTCCGTTCGCATTAATTGATAGCAAAATTGTACTGTATGCTTTCAATGAGTCTAGTCACTGGATTCATACTTCTTCCAAGATTGCGGTCTCGTTAGTTGTCACAGGTGTTAAAATACGTGGCGGCAACCCTTAAAAAAGTATGAACTCTTGGTGGTGAAATACTTGAGGAAAAATTCCAAACATCTGGGTTTACGGGTCATGAATAATTCCGACAGCTAAAAGATTCAAGTGGATAGATCGAGATTTTTTCGGAGAATCTTTCTTCTCGTACATGTCTTTTCTTTCAACCCCGTATCCTCGAAAACAGAAAAAAGTAGAAGTTTTGATTTGTCTTTAGCTGAAGTTGCTTTATCAATTCATATTACTTTTATAAATTGGAACTCTCTCCTAACAAATGATATGTCCTCACTGAAGTGTGCAAAAAGGGAAAAGGTTATAAATTCGACTGTGGTAAGCGTCCAGAGTTAATCTTCTGATATCGATCACATTACGCTAGACTCATGTATTGCGTGAATGTCATTCAAAATTTTGCTCCAGAACTATTTATTACGCCTCAGTAGTTGCAGTGGAGTGAGGTTGTTTCCAAATGATTCTGTCCTCGCCGTGTCTTCCTCTCTATTTCCCAATCCTCGTCATTTTTAATCGATTGATTTGGGACACTTTTTCAAAGGACATAATGCGCTCCATTTTGGCTTCATTGTCATGGCGAAATATTTATTGGCAAGGTGCACTCGCGCAATATCAATGTAGATCCTTACTAGGTGTCAGAAGTTATGCGTCCGCACGGTAAATCGACTCACGCGCACGGTGGGAAATGTGATCGGCCAGCCAACAGGAATAAGTCCGTGGGGAGCGAAGATTGTGGATGGGGCGAGAGAGGAGGGTGGAGGGGCGGGCACGGGCGGGGACGGCGTGGAATGAACGAGTGGAGAAAGGGGAGGAAGGCATTGAAGGAGATGGGTGGGGTGGATGGGGATTAGGGCGGGGCAGGGGATTAAAAGGGAAGATTGGTTGGGGTCGCGGGGGAGAGAGAGAATAATGGGAAGGGCAAGAGAGGAGGGGGATCCGTATGGGGTGAAGGCGGAGGGAGAGGAGTCGGGGTAAAAGGGTGGGGCAGTAGACGGCCTTCCCCTTCTACCCCCGCCTGTGGGAAATAGAGGTGGTGGGGAAGGAGAGACGCGGCGAGAGGGAGAGGGCGGAGTTGGTACGCACTGAGCACGCGAGTGGAATGAATGGATTTCCATCGCTCTGAAGCTGCGACGGCGTCACTCTGTGGTACCGCTGCGTGATGGACTCTCCTCTCCGCCATTTGTAACTAAAGCAGCAACGATTTCAATGCTTTTGTTTTATCGCTGCAGTGGAACTGGGGTATTTGTTCATCATAGCCACCTTCCTTCACGGATTAGTCTATAATAAGATTCCGGCTTTAAAAAGTTTTGGCACGCCCATTTTTTTCTTGATCTTCCTGTAGTCCTTTTACCATTAGGTTTGTATTGGAGAACTTTTTTGGCAACCTTCCATCCGTTCCAGATGGGATTCTCAGTTTTTCCTACTTCGCATTTTTTCGTTAACGTCATGTTTTTAAAGTTCTTTCCTAATGGCGACATTTCTTAGTCTATGCTGTCTCATACAACGTTATAGTGAACGAAGGAACTGGGGTTCTTTTGTTTGCACATTGATTTTACCCTTGTTTTTATTTAAACGTATTCACCCCTACAAAGGAATCGGGACTGCCATACCTTAGTGGAACTTGAGTTATCCTGCTCTTCCTGTTTCCTCTTTTTGTTGTTCTTTTCATTGATCCTCCTTTTGTTTAGCAAGAGATGAAACATATTGTCTTGTTCGTTGCAGTGGGCTATTTATTCTGGTTTTTGTGAAAACGTTGGTATTACAGTCTTAATTAGGTCACGCTAACAAGACCTGGCAGCTATTTCCTCCAAAATGAGATAAAATAAACGTGTTAGTGTGTTTATGCAAATACGTTATTAGAAGACCTTCAATTCCGGGAATTCTGTTCTTGCTTACTCATTGCAGTGAAGTTTAATTCCTTCATGAGTTACGTTTAGAACCCGTATTCCCCATCCTTGGCGATAAAGGCAATTTATCTAACAGTTAAGCGTTTGAATGGACAAATGTTTTTGTTTACTTGCAAGTTTAAAAAAATTGATCTCAAACAAAATGTTTTTTATCCCCTCCCCGAAAATAATAAAAATATTTAATGCTTCAATTTAGAAATTGATTATGCATTTTATTTTTTATTAACTTTCTTTTTTTCAAAGTTTTTTTTGTTAAATTATTTTTTCAATTAATCAATATAGCATTATTAGTAGCGAATCAAATAAATAGTTTCAAGGTTGGTATTTCGTCCAGTAATGGTTTACTTTATGATAATTATTAAAAATATTTGCTTAAAAAAGATTAAGCCATATGGAACCAGTATATGTTTCTAATGGATTTCGATTTCTCTTAAAAGTTAACTTGAGTTTTCAATAACGGAGACGTAATGTACATGGGCAATATGTATGAGTCCATCTGTCCTCAATTACATGCCATATAAAGGTACTCAGAAAGAGCTCAAATGTTGCATTTCATCGTGTTTTAATATTTTTCTCTTAAATGCTCCTCAGAATCAAAATTCATGATAAATATCACGATGTCAAAGTATGATGAAATGATCATTATCTCCTACAAATGAAAAAAAAAAACACTTCTGCCGTTAGTTCACAGCATAAAGATATTGATCCAATTCCTAACATTTCTATCCTCGTTTCAAATTGCCTTTTATTCTCTATTAAATAACCAGATTAGAATATCTTCCGGTGATTGACTTCCCGGAAAAAAATGAACAAAAGCCCTCCAGTGTTACGTGAGATCTTAGAGAGATACATTTTATGAGGGTGAAGAATAATGAAGGTAGCTCTGCTGGGCGCTGTTAGAGGAGAGAGAAAAAGAGTTCACAAAAGGGAGAGTCAACGTGGAATTTAAGAGATAAGCAGGAGACGTCTTATGGCACCCAAGAGTAATTCCGTAATGGCTATTAGTACTGTCGAGGGAAGCTGCGGGGAGGCGGAGATAGCGGCTTGCGAAATGCTAATAGCCAAGGATAAAAGGTTACGAGAGCTTTCGAGTCAAGATAGGGGGGATTTTGGAGAAAAAATATTTGCACAGAGATTCCTTAGTACTTTGTCTATAAAAAGGATCGGGGTGAAATAAAACGTTTGCGCTGGATTTTTAAAACAGGTTCACGGGTTTTTTTTATCGCCTTGTTTGTAGGAAAGAACAGCAGCTGCTTGTCCAAAAATCTTTCCTCGTACTTGGTGAGAGTTGATTTTGATTCATTGGATGCATCACATTGCAGCAGTTGAGTCGTCTTGATTGCTAATTCGCGCACTTTATTTTTGGGGTTTAGGGATTAAGTCCGAAACTGAATTACAACGTTGAAAATTGAGATTCGCAATATAAGTTATGAAATTGGCCTAGAAAGTAACTGTGGAAGAACAGGTAGTAAACATGTGCAAAATTATGTGCATCTTACCGAGAAACAATCTTGATCCCTGTCGTAGGTAATCAAACTGCTAAGACATCGTCTTACTCAAATGATAAGACCCCGTGATTTCAGTCAAATGTAGCATTTTATTATGTTAATTATTTACTACTGATTTTTCCTGAAGGAATAACGAGAATCAACCTCTTTCGAACATAACATCTATATTTTTTCAATGAAAATGTGCAAAATTGATGCATACTTTTCTTTAACCAAAAACAGAACTATGAGCATTTTACATTCGCAAAGATTATTGTCCGGAAACATTTTACGATTATCACGAAAGAAAATTCAACCGTCGAAATTTAAAAAAAATGTGTGCGTTTATTTACACATCCTTTTGACACTCATTATATGTGTGTATATACATTTTTTTTAAGGTAATCTACCGGTTAAGGTAGGTTTTTGGATGGACACAACTATCATATAAACATTTTGTAACGCCAAACAAAACCCAATCCAGCAACCTAATCTATATCAGGTCCCTCTTCATCTCTGCGTACTTCTTTCCTCCCTTCATCCCGTCTAACATCCCTATCCTGTTCCTGCCCTTTCCTCGCTTGCCCAACATTTGCCCCTCTATTACCTTCTTCAACATTCCACTACCGCTCAATACGCCTTTCATCCATTTTTCCTGCCTCCATAGGATTTCTCTCAACAAACTCCTCTCCTCACCCACCATCTCTAGTACTTCCTCGTTTGTTTTCCTTTCGGTCAATTTCACCTTCTCCATTCTTCTCCACACCCACATTTCAAAAGCCTCCAATCTACGTCTATCCTCCTGCTTCAGCGGCCACGTTTCCGCGCCGTACATAGCTACGCTCCATATCAGAGTTTTTACGAGTCTTGTCTTAACATCCCTACTCAAAGTCCCGGTGATCAACTCTCTCCTCCTTGAGAAAGCCTCCTTGCCTAGCGGAATTCTTCTCCTTACGTCCCTACCACTTTGACCATATTGGTCCAAAACACTTCCGAGGTATGTAAACTGTTCTACGTGCTCTATTTTTCCCCCGCCTATTCTGCCTACATTTCATAACAACTAAATTGTGGTCAGAGTCCGCATCCGCTCCTGAGAAACTGTGCGAATTTATCTTACTGTTCCTAAACCTGTGCCTAACCATAATATAATCTAACTGATACCTTTCTGAGTCACCTGGAATTTTCCATGCATCCCTTTTGTGGTGTCTAAACCATGTGTTGGTGATGACTAACCCCTGTCTCCTGAAGAATTCAATTGCTTTCTCCCCGCGTTCATTCCTTGTGCTAAACCCATTGCCCACCGCCTCACCACCCTCTTCCTTCGCCTACCGTCGCATTCCAATCCCCCATCACTATCAGATTTTTCCCTTCAGGAACACACGCAATTATATCCTCTAACTCATCGTACATCATATCGACTTCTTCCTCCTTGTGGTTGCTCGGTGGCATGTATAGTATACCTGAACAATGACCAAGTTCGTCGGCTCTGCTTTAATCTCTACGAGTAAAATTATATCAGTTGCTTGCTCTATGTTGACTACGCTTCTTCCTACCCCTTTATTTAATATTACGGCGACCCCTCGTTGGCTCTCGTCCCCGCCGCTGTATATCACTCTATAATTATCACTCCAGTAATCCCCGCTATCCTTCCATCTCACCTCGCAGAGACCTAAAACATCTATATTACCTCTTTCCATCTCTCGCTTAATATTTTCTAATTTTCCTGTCTTCAACATTGTCCTGACGTTCCATATTCCTATTTTATCTACTTTCGTCTTATTTTGCGTCTTCTGTCCTGCTGCTGTTATTTCTTCCCTGCAAGGGTTTCGTGAGATGACGACCGTGGAAGCCTTGCCTCCCCCGCTGCCGGGCACGACGCACGGTCCCTTGGGCCGAGTCCCGCAGTTGCCAGGACTCAATTTCTGTTTTGCGTCCATCATTATTTTCTTGGGAATGATAATTGAGGTGGTTTCCCGTTGCCTTCCTCAATAGTGTTTTTAACGTAACACCATCACTTAATGGCCGCCCCACTGGGGTCAGACGCCTTAGCAGCCGCCTCACTGAGGAACAGCCGCTGCGTGGACTACCTTTCGTCTGGCTCCTAACTTTCGACTTATCTGGCATGGGTGACCCTACCAGGAGCAATTATATTTACTCCCGCCAGCACAGCTCTAGGGGTCATCGGAACACACAAGCCCTTCCACCACGACCAGCGCCAAAGTGCTCGATTTTTGAGTTTGAATATGTGTTTGGCCAATGTGGCTCTTCTCTTCTTCTGGCTATGCGTGCCATGAAACGCACCGTTCCTATCCTTTATAATATCGTATGAATGCTTTTCTACTATCCTTTCCCCTTCTTGTGTGCCGTCTATTTCTCCTTTGGTGGGTGAAACAGCTCCATAACGCCATCTCTCGGGCAACATCTATCGGAACACTTTGGCGCTTTATAAGATCGCAGATCTCAATGTAAATCAGGTTTCCTTATTAGCTCAATTGGTAGAGCATCCGCCCGGAAGGTTTTTCCCCGGGAGTGAGGTGTGACTGTGATGGGAATGGAGAGCGTTGTGGAAGGGATGGGAGGGAAGAGAAGGGCGGACGGGGATGCGGCGCCGCTGAAGGACGTTAACAGCTGAAACGAACGGTCTGGGAGACAGGGGTGGAGTCCCTCCAATGAGAAAGCAGGTGAAGGAAGAAGCTAGAGTGAGAACCAGGCAAAGGGGGTGGTATTACTCCGTTGAGCATAGGGTGCATCATTAGCTTATACATTGATTGAAAAGAGGAATGAGCAAAGGAAGGAACTAAGGATGTGGTTTGACGATGGCATTTATAAAACGAGGGTAATGCAAGAAGAGGAGAAGATCTCGGAGGATTAAGAGGGTGAGCAGGTAGGATAGCAAAGCATGAAGATGAAGTAAATGAATCCAAGAGTAGGCCAAGTATGGCGATATTTGATAGGTTTTATAAGCAATGAAATGAGTCGTGCAAGTGATCTCAGTCGTCGAGGCACGAAATAAACTATATCCTACGAAACGAGTTTGATAATTCAGGATATTGAAATTATTCTCGCGGAAAACTTACTATCTTCCAGATCACAATAGAAATCAATGCAAGAGTCTTGAATACAGTTTCTGGGGGTGATGGGCTGTGCTTGGAACTTGAAAATTTTCGTAGTCCTAAAGTAGGGTCGTTCATATTTTATGTGGTGGAACGATTATGTTGAAGGGCGAGCTTAGTTGCCTCCGAAACAAGGCCATTAAACCCTGGTAGTTTACGGCCTGCCTTCCGCGGAGGACGGGCAGTGTCAGGGAAATACGTGGTTTAATTACCCCAAAGATCATTTAGTTAGATCCTTTGTCCTTGCCTTATATTTATTTCATAGGCCCTTGAAATGAGCTCTTTCCCCCTCCACCTCACCCCCCCCCAAACCGGTCCACCACGCCTTTCACAGCAGTTGGGTCATTAGGGTAAGGCCGAGAAGATGTCGATAAGGACGGTAAAGAAAGGAGACGAAGAAAGTTGTAGGATAAAATGTGTCACCAGTAAAAGCTTTGCCATTTGAACTGCAATTTAATTTCCATTAGGAAGAATTATATTCTGAATTTTTAATATCTCTCTCCGTAGGATTTACACATATAAACCCTACTGGTTTCAAATTAGGTTTCATCACGTTGCATGGATTTTGATCCCATTATTTCCCTGGATTTAGATCCAGGTCTGTGGAGTAATTCCTTGGGAGAATTTTGTTAAGTCCCGCCGTCGAACGGGTCTCTTTCGGGGTGCTTTCTAGGATGATTGAAATGTTCGCGGATACCGACGGGGTTTCATAGTGTTGCACGTGTTCTGTTCAGATCCTTTGCGAAACTTCCATAAATAGCAACCCTGAGAGCGGGATGGGGAAGCATGGAACTAAAACTTCGTTCTGTGGAAAGGAGGAGTATATGGCGCGCGAAGAGTATTTGTTCCTTGGAAGATCTTAACTCTGCCCTTACATCTCTGATTCCTCCCACACATTTTATCTATTTTCTCTCTGCAACCATCCACCTTAGAGGAGAAATGCGAGTACCAGAAGCTGTCCCTCAAACCTCTAGTTTCCTCCACATAAAACAACTACAGTCCATAAATCATTCTTTTGAGTGGCCTCAACCATATTCTAAAACTCATCACCTAGAGAATGGCACACTCTCTCTAGTTAGTATAAAACAATTAAGGATAAACCAAACAAATTGCTTATTTGAAAATTTTACCTTTCTTAATGAAATGAAATGATGAATTGTTTCTTGGATTTTCTCCATTAGATTTGGGGTTGCAAAATTACTTTTCGTCTGATGGAAACTTCGTCAGCTTTTAAATGAATTTTTCCGCTAACAATTACGTAACATTATTAGTATTATTATTAAAAATATGTGCACATGGACAGTTTTAGGTTATACGCCAGTTTCCAGGATCACGATTAATTTTACCGCTTAACAATAACATGAATATCTCAAATCCAACCTCTATCACAAACGGTAATCATATAAAGATAAGATAAATAATACAATTACAACACACATCTAACACTTCTCTATCGATAAAAAAAATCCCCATCTCTTCACCTACGGCTTCTCAATCAATATGAAATAAAAAATAAGTCGTTGCATGTGAGGGTAAGCAAATAAAATACGAAGTAATTACGTTACAATCACACATGACCTAGTATCGAACCACGTGCAAAATCACCCACAGTCCAACATCACATCTCGTCGAAAATTACATATGTATGTATCTATTATTTAATAGTGAGGGAAAAACTGGTGGGTTCTAATATCATCTTGGTTGCTCTTGAGGCAGCCAACTGACACCGAACTTCTGCTAATGAAGTTGCTTGGTTTTGTTATAGTGTACGAGCATACGTGTGGTTTTAAAATGCTTATGTCTTGACGGCGGTTATTATAGGTAATCTACCAGTTTAGGTAAGTTTTGGATGGATACAATCTACCTAAGAATCTTCTTTACTGTACATCATAAAAATCTTGGGAATAATAATTGAGATGGTTTTTTCATTGGCTTCCTCATTAGTGTTTTTAACGTGGAACCATCGCTCAAATGTCCTCCCCACTGAGGTTTGACGACTTTGCAGCCGCCTCTCTGAGGAACAGACGCTGTGCGAACCACCTTTCGCTTGGCTCCTTACCTTCGGTCTACCTGGTATGGGTGACCCTAACACGAGGGATTATCATTGGTCCCGTCAGCACAGACCTAGGGGTCATCAGAACCAACACGTCAAGGTTGTAGTCCAAATCACCTGCTCTCCCTTGCCGCTGACCTCTCTGATTGCTTGTGTCTGAGTCAAATGGCACCTTTCTGCTGATCTTGATCTTTCGGGTAGTATCTCCCAAGCATACCTTTTTACATGGTTGGCATTTGATTTCATCTAGTTTATCTCCTTGGTTTCTCAACTATCCCCGTATTCATAATCCGTAACATTCATGTGACTTCGTACTTTGAATAATGTGGTTTTCTCTTTTAAAATTATTGCTAGTTTATCTCTCACCCCTTGATTACATGGCAAGAATGCGTTTTTCTTATTTTCAGCATTTATTTCTTCCACTGTTGGGTAGTTTCGATGAAATTTTGTGTTTCTGTTTTTATTTGACGATCTTTTTCTGGATAACCGTTATTATTAAGGAGCTTTGTATGTTTTCTTATTCATTCCGCCGATTAAGTCTTAGCAGAGTCAAGAAGTGATGGATCATACGACACATGACACTGATTATATGAGGGTGTTATCGTGCGTAAAGTATTTCATGTTTATAATGCAACCATTTCAGAGAGTAAAAATCATTCGCCTTGACCGGGATTCGAACCCGGATCCCTCGATATCCGGCCGAGTGCTTTAACCACTTAAGCTACCGAGACGTCCTCTATATCGATCGATATCGAGGGATCCGGGTTCGAATCCCGGTCAAGGCGAATGATTTTTACTCTCTGAAATGTTTGCATTATAATGCACACATAGCGGGTGGCTCCGTTAAAGTTACTATTGCAGTTTCTTGATATTTCATGTTTGTTGGCTACCGGAAAATATTTAAAAAATAATTATTAGGACAGGTTAGAACGCACATTTCTCGCTTTCCTCTATTTCTTCGGGAAAATGTGTGTCATTTTTGTCTTCCATGCAGATGATTAAAGAATTTTTACGAGTTTTCTCTACTTTTGTCCATTACACAAGATTAATCGTACGTTTAGTGGCAAATTCGTTAAATTTTATTGCCTCGAAGTCTTCTTGAATAGGTTTATTGTTGCCGGAAAGACTAATTACCCCATTTTTGCTCTCCGTCAGGCTACTCATAGTCTGATCCTTGCCATTTAAAGTATGGTAATATCAGACGCTGTCAGGCGAATTTTTTTCTTTTTATTTATTCTTGACAACGTCTATCACTTCTTCCATGGTATCTAAATGAATAGAGACATCAAAAGGCGACCCACCTTGCATATGGCGGAATTTACATTCCTAAAATTATGGGATACAAATTTTATGGTTTATTACCAGATAATAAAGCCTGACAATGCCGTCATTTTACCCTTTCTTTTTCTCCTATAATCAATTAACACTGGTGTAACCTTATGAATTTTCTTCTATTTATAATTCCAGTAAAGCCTCATCCTATTCTGCTTATTACAATGCGTTCCATTTTAATGGCATTACTCGTTAAAACTCTGATATGGAGCGTAGCTATGTACGGCTCGGAAACGTGGTCACTGAAGCAGGAAGATAGACGTAGATTGGAGGCTTTTGAAATGTGGGTGTGGAGAAGAATGGAGGTGAAATGCACCGAAAGGAAAACAAATGAGGAAGTACTAGAGATGGTGGGTGAGGAGAGGGGTTTGTTGAGAGAAATCGTATGGAGGCAGGAAAAATGGATGAAAGGCGTATTGAGCGGTAGTGGAATGTTGAAGAAGGTAATAGAGGGGAGAATGTTGGGCAAGCGAGGTAAGGACATGAACAGGATAGGGATGTTGGACGGGATGAAGGGAGGAAAGAAGTACACAGAGATGAAGAGGGACCTGATATAGATTAGTTTGCTAGGTGGGGAGTCACAAAATGTTTATTTGATAGTTGTGTCCATCCAAAAAACCTACCTTAACAGGTAGATTACCTAATAATTAATAACATTCCACTTTTTCCCACATAGCAGGGACAATGCGGCTAACATGTGTCTTTTGTTAAAAAATGTTGCAAAAAACTTGTTCTAATGCATTAATACGAACTTGTTGGCATTGATAAGTAGTCGAATTTAATTATAGAAAATGAACTTCAGACTTATATTTTGTTTCAGTATTGATAATATTATTGACACCGGCCATAAATTATTACTGTCGTAGATAATCCACCAGAGTTAGGTTTTAGATATGAAAACTAGCTCAAATATTTGTGACAGCTTTTGAAGACCTTTTAATTTTTAAGGCAGTGCACAATGCGAATACAATAGTGAATTGCGCTGTTGCTATTTAATAAATATGTCAACCGAGTTATGCCACTAGACCCACCAGAATTGTGCCACGAGAAGCATTAGTGTCTAGACTCAGGGGTTTGGGAACCAACGCGATTTCCACGACTGCGATAAGCTGTTCTCATCCATCTCTCCGTAAATGTTGGTCGAAAGCTGAGAGCTGACTTGCAACTAGGACCGCAGCGTCGACTCTTCCCTGAGAAGAGGATGTGACCGCCGCGGGCATTTCGTCTGGTACGGGACAAGAGGTGGACTCAATGAGAAAGATAGCGGGAAAATGGGAGGCCGCCGCGCCTTGCCATCAGATACTGAACCGCCGGAAGGGAAGATGAGCAGGAATTGAAGGGCAAAGGAAGTAAAGGGGAAAGAAGGAAGGAGTCTTGGCCACTCGGGATTGAGAGGGGATGAGTTGGAGAAAGACTGAGGGAATCGTCGACGGGAGCGTCTCCACGTGCGCTTTTAGCGGAGGAGGAAGTTGGAAGTTAGGGAAGGAGGGAGACGTCTTGAGATTTTGAGAAAGGCTACCAGCGGAGATCTCGGGGATTTGCGAGGCTGACTGGGGCGATCAGGGAGCGTCGCGGCCCCTCACCTTCTTTTAGACGAGGCGAGGCGACCCCTGGCTCATTTCTCCTCTCTCTCTTCCTCCTACACCCCCAACTTCAGAAACCCCCGCCACTTCTCCTTTATCTCGCCTCCTTCAGCCCTCCCCAACCGCCCTCCTCCTCTTTCACTCCGGGAAAAGAGGGATGAAAAGAAGACGGAGGATGGGAAGGAAGTAGTGGGAATGGAACCTCCAGTACGGAAAGTGAAGAGGGAAAAGAGATAAGTATATATCTTATATGCCATAAGGATTTATGGAAGGGGTTGGGCTTGGGGATGGGGCTGGTTCTCGGATTCTGGGGGTCTTTGCGAGGTCGGTACAGGAGAAGGGGTGAGGTAGAGGGTTAAGATAGGAGGGAGGGGGATGCGGGGGTGGGTTGGTTGGTGATGGGTGGGAACGGGAGCGTGGAGAGGCAAGGGAGACGTCTCCAATAGTGGCGGTGGAATGGATTGGCGCTTTCTGGCGTTGTGGGGAGAAGGCAAGGAGAGAGAGAGTGCGCGATGTGTACGGAGGGGGTGAAATAAACGGCGGAATCATACGTCACCTCGCAGCAGCGGAGGTGGGGGTTTTTATTTCTCTCCCTCCTTATCGAGAGGAGAAATCTCGTGCGGAGGACATTTTTTTCCACCGAAGACGCTGGAATGATGGCGCGCACTCCGAGAGATTTTTTTTCTTTTCGGTTGAAGGAAATTACAAGGAGTCCTGAGTAAAAAGATAGACAACCCGAAGAAGATTTATACAATCTTCAGGCATTCTTCATTAATCAGCTCGACGCGGAAGTTGAGGATCCAGTAACATAAACTGGCGTGCCTCGAGGGTCTGATTCGCGCGCTGAAGAAGTACCAGTACAATACTTGCACACTAACCTAGGTACGCTAACCTAAGAGTGATATTGCACGAAGCGAAAGGACATCAATAGTAACTCACTTGCTTTGCTTGCCACAACGTAATTGACCGAAAATGTTTTTTGACGTAACCCTCGAAATCTTTTTTGAGAAAATCATGTTCTTCTTAGGTTAAACAGCACTGATTGTGTGTCTGGACCATTTTCTCTACCTAAAATAAGCAGCGAGAGTGGGTACAGAGCATTTTGATTGGTGATGAAATGTTGCGGACTGTGATAGATGGTGAATTTTAGGAGAATGAGGCACAGGTAGGAAGGGAATGGGCAAATTGGAAGGAATGAAAATAGGCAGGCAAAGTATGCGTGTTTGAAGAAGGGCAAATTGTATTGTAAAAGTGTAGAGGAGTATTCTTCTCTGCCGTGCTAGGTGAGGCTTAGAAATGTATCGGCTGTTAGTCAATATCCATGCAAAATCTACTGTAAATTTTAGACTACAAATACCATTAATGAAAATAATATAATTAAGTAGCGTAAGAAATATATTTTTTGTGTAAGCGTGTTAATAATAATCGCATTTCTAACGTGGTTTTCCGTTACCGCGTAATAAAGTATCCAAATAGTCTCATTTACTTATTCAATTTCCGTAAAATCTGCTCACACAATTCTCTTTCTCGGAGACATTCCCGCGACCACGTTACTCCCTTGATCCTAACTTCGAGAAATATGTTTATTCATTGTATTCATTCTTTTCTTGGGGTTCGAAAATAGTCGATAGAGAAATTAGCCCGCAAGCATATATTTTTCACATTAATTTTTCTCTTAACTCTAATAGATGTCAATGGTAATAGCAATTTTTTATATAAATTAGAATTTTTGTCGTACGTATTTATGGTATATATATAACCATAAACACAGTAATCAACCCGAAGGTCGGTTTAGTAGGTGATGGTAGAGCTCACCCATGTACCAAGCCCGACGATGTGTTCACACATCAGGGTAGGGGGGGCCAGTTCCTTTCCCTGTGCCGGTTATGGTTTCCTAGGAAGATCTGGTACCCGAAAAATCAACTAGCTTGGGTGGAGCTGCAGGTGCCCAGAGTGCCTCGCCCGGGAATCGAACCTGGGACCCTCCGGTCAGTAGTCCAACGCTCTACCCACTGGACCACCGCGACCCGCGGTATATATATATATATATATATATATATATATTTCTATGTATGTATAGTAGAAACAGAGCGTTAAACTACTGGCCGTAGGGTCCCGGGTTCGATTCAAGGCACTCTGGGCACCTGCAGCTCCACCCAAGCTATGTGATTTTTCGGATACCAGATCTTCCTGGGAAACCATAACCGGCACAGGGAAAGGAACTGTCCCACCTACCCTGATGTGTGAATATTCTTGTGCAACAGTACTGGGTGATCTCTGCCATCGCCTACTAAACTGACTTTCGAGTTGATTACTGTGTTTATGGTTTTTATATATATATATATATATATATATATATATATATATATATATATATATAACCATAAACACAGTAATCAACCCGAAGGTCGGTTTAATAGGTGATGGTAGAGCTCACCCATGTACCAAGCCCGACGGCGTGTGAATATTCACACGCCGTCTTCGATTCGCGCCCGGGTTCGATTCCCTTGCCCGGGAATCGAACCCGGGACCCTCCGGTCAGTAGTCCAACGCTCTACCCACTAGACCACCGCGACCCGCATATATATATATATATATATTTTAAAGGAAAGTCTCACGGATGGAAATATAATTTAAATGGAGAAGCGAGATAGCGCTAGCGAACAAAAACACAGATGAACACATACGAACACTCACGCACTCATGCTAATATATGTGTTAATATATCTACACACACTAGATAGTTGGCATATGTTAATATGCACATCTATATTCTTGATTTTACACTAAATTCCTGTCAATGATCAAAATCCCGGTTGAATACTAGAGGACAACCCGGACGTCTGATTAACACAATCATATAATATGCGGCCTACACCAATGAACACAAACTACATCAAACAACTCGCACAAAGTGCGGTATAGCGTACTAACGTTGATAAAATCTCAGTCCCGTCTGGAAAACGATGGAAATATGCCAGCAGATGGCTCTGTGCGCATGAATGGGCGGCGACAGTTCAGAGGTCAGGGCAGCCCTTTTGTCCTGCGGTCCCCGTTGCCTTTGGAAGGAAGGGAAGAAGAGAAAGAAAGATGGAGAGAGAGAGAGGTCTGGGCGGAGGTGGGGGGTGGAGAAGAGGAAAAGGGTGGATTTCGTTGGAGGTTCTCCGCCCCTAATTGATTTACGGCGGTACGAATACCCTCCTGCCAATTATGCGTTTCAACAACGACCTTCATAATTCACAACGCAAGGATACTCGCGGGAACTATGCGCGGGCATGAATTGTGGGAGGAAGCGGACTATTGTGCAAGCTCACGCGCTGGCGTCATGCGAGAAAAATAACTTCGGAAACCTCATCCCAAACCACTCCCCTCCCCATTTCCGCGGATGGGCCAGTAATTAGCTGCACAATGTGTGCATTCATATTTGATCCTGCTCTTTCATCGTCTCATTTCACGTGCGGGTTTCGTTCACGAACGTTTTACCGGACGTCTCTTTGTGGGAGATTTAAAAAGAGGAGTTTGCAGTTTTGTGCGATCCAACCAAGCCTTTTTAAAGAGAGGTTATGCGCACTTTACATAAAACTCGAAAGGAATTAAATTTGAAATGTTTGGAAAAAAAAAACTTCATAGAATATTGCTCGTATTGCGAAGAAATACTTCATCTTCATATCTGAGAGGAAATTTGAATTTGCGTGAAATTCCCATCGTTGATTTGTGCCTTTGCTTATTTTTTGACCGTTTGCTAGAATATAATGAATTATGTTGTAGGCTTGAGTGTAATCTGTTAAATTATGAGTTTAGGACACCCGTGGTGTAAATGTTGAAACCCAATGCTGGTTAGACTGGGGCACAAGTTAATGGCAATCCAGGAAATATTTCACTAAAGGAACATGACGGGTTCAATTTGCGAGAGAATGGTAACTTAGTGGGTAAGATTTCGCCTACTGACCGGAGGGCATCGGTTTAAATGCCACTGACTATGGTCACTCTCAATTCCATTAAGCTGTAATATTTTTCGGGCACTCGAACTTCCTAGAAAACCGCAGAAGCCACAGTTAATGGAGCTGCTCCCGCCAACCTTAATGTGTAAAATTCACGCGCACCATTTTCTACGGACACACGCTAAGTAACATAATTTCTTCAAGACCAAATGCAAAGGACAAGTGAGGAGGTTTTCGGCGAACGCGACGCTGTCATTTCTCATATTGTTGACGAAGTTATATTAGGTCAGCCATAATTCAAGAACTTCAGCGTTTTGGGTCTATGGCGGAACATAGGATGATGTTCCGTTGTGTATTAAAATATTAAAGAGAGAATACTGGGTAAGCTTCTTCATTACAAGAAGAGAATATGAATTAAATATTTTATGTGTATATAAAATCATGTGAGGTAAACAAAGGTAATTCTCGCAGTATGAAAAATATAATAGTAGTAAAGGACAGGCTATAATCTTAATAGGAAAAATACCTTGTAATAATGAATTTGAAGGGGTTGACGTTAAGAGAATGGTATATTAGAGAAACATTTTAGTATTGTTTGCAAATATTACTCGACGTGCGTTTTAATGAAATTTTCCTCTCCTAAAATTTAATGTCTTATCTTTTATTAACTAGATTACAAATGAAAATATTATTAATATTTACACTGCTATATTACTTTAATATATTAGTGTTTTAAATAGTATAGATACATACGGATATAAAATAAAAAATTCTTTTATAAAACTAATTGAATATAAATTGTCCTCATTTTACTTAAAGTATGCGCTACAAATATTTAATGAGTTATACCATCGTTGTGTACATCCCATGTCATAAACTCAAATTTTGAAATTTGAAAGAAGCTTATCGAACTATTTTTTCATCCGTGTTTTCGTGTTTTAAGGCACCTTGACTTATTCTAACAATGTACCGACTATATTCTTATGAACAAATCCAATTTGCATTCGTCTTTGCCAGAGTCTTCGGAAGCAGTCTTTCTTCAAAGTAGCCGAAGTATAAGGCTTTTCCTATGCTTCAGTTATTTTTTTGTAATCAGCAGATAAAATACTCAACGCGCATAACTTCATGCCATCAACTTAGGAGGCCGTAAATGAGCCATCAAAAACACATTCTCGGACTGGTCAGCGTGGCAAGCGAGGGGTTAGCGGGCGGGAGCTGATAGTACGGGAGAGGCGGCGGTCGACGGATCTCAGGTACTTCGCAGCAGAATCCCATCAAGTTTTTTTAGTGGATCGTAAAATAATACGGTAGGCGGAATGGGCGGCGCGGGTCGTAAGAGTCGGCTTCACTAAGGCGGTTGGCGAGTAGGAAGGGAGGGATTTACGCTAGAGGGAGATTGAATTTAATCGGTGTAAGAGTAAGAAAGAGATGACGTCGGGGAGGCGAAAACGTTGTCGAGATGAATGGATCCTTATGCAGTCCACGAGGTCAGTTGGTCCAGGATGGAGAAAAGGTGGGTGGGTAAAAGGGATCCAAGCTCGTTTTTGAGAAATACTGAATTTCACGGATATTTCTTCAGAAATGGTGTTCCTTTTGTTAAAAGAGATTATCAAAGGTTTACTCTGCCTTAATGCTAGTAAAGGTTTAATCTGTATATATAAAATAATTATTATTTATATTACGTAATATATCGGTTAAGGCAGGTTCTGGATAGACACAACGTCCAAATAAACATCTCCTAACAAAATAAAAGCCAGCATCCAACTCTACTACTAGTCCCTCTCCATCTCTGTGTACTTCCTTCCTTCCTTTTCTTGTTTGCCTAACATTCTCCCCTCTATTGTAGTCTTCAACATCCCACTGCCGATCAATATGCCCTTCATCCATTTTTTCCTGCCTCCTTAGGATTTCTCCCAAAAAACCCCTCTCCTCACGAATCATATCAAGTACTTCCTCATTTGTTTTTCTTTCGGTCCATTTCACCTTCTCTATTCTTCTTCACGCCCTCATTTCAAAAGCCTCCAATCTACTTCTATCATCTCAGCTCCAGAGACTACAATTCAGCGCCGTACAAACTACGCTCCATATTAAAGTTTTGATGAGTCTTTTCTTAAGATCCTTACTCAACGTCTTTGTCATCGAATCCCTCCTCCTCGTGAAAGCCTCTTTCCCAAGTGCAATTCTTCTCCTTAGGTCCCTAATACTATGGCCGTGTTGGTCCAAAACACTTCCGAGATACGTAAACTGTTCTAAGAGCTCCAGTTTTTGCCCTCCTATTTTAATGTCAAGCTTAGCCTTTGTCTTTCTGGAAAATCGCATAATCTTTTTTTATTATTATAGATTATCATCGCATATCTATCGCAGTGAATTTACAATTCACTCAGCAATGTTTACCCCATGCTTCTTTAATCTTTTCCTCCACATATACGTTTGACAACACCGGTGATAATGGACAACTCTTCGTAACACTGCCCATCCGGACTCTCCGTTCCCCACTCCAATCTGAGGAGTCTGAGATATGTAGTAAAGTTTTCGGATTAGCCTCCTGTCCCTCCAATCAATTCCTATTTTCTGCAATGTACTCATTAGTATTTCCCTATTTCCTCTATCAAAGGCGTTTTTGAAATCTACGAAATTGGCAAATAATTCCTGGTTATACTCTATAATCCTCTCGATCTCATAACAGCAATGGCATAGCGCGTGCCTCTCACCTTCCTAAAGCCAGACTGATCATCCCCTGAGTAATCATTTACCCTACTCTCTATGCTATTGTTGACGATCCTGAGAAAAATGTGAGCTGAGAGGGAAACCAAACTTATTGTTCTTCAGTCCTCTCATGACGTAGCCTTTACCTTTTTCGGAATAGGAACTAACATTGATCTCACAAAGTCTTCCCGCCAGACTCCTTCCTCATAGATACTACGACTCAGTCCATATAGTTGCTTCCAATCTAATTTTCCTAAATGTTTTTTAATTCAACGTGAATATTAAGTCTTCATTTCACGGCCTTATTTGATTTCATCTCCCTTAAACCCCTTTCTGTCTGTCTAGTATGCCTTGGCCTAAGCTATCTTCTTTTACGTCATATTCTCTTTCTATATCTAAACTTGTTGCCTAAGTTCTTTTTCATATAGTTCTCCTAAATATTCCTTTCATCTCTATAGGATCTTTTCTATTTCATTATTATCTAATCCGACTTACCTCTAACTTTTAACACATATTCCCTTCTTACTCCCCGATAGTGTTTAACCTTCTTGTATAGCTCACCCAATTCGCCCTTCCACTGCAAACTTGCCATATCCTCGCATTGCCTTCCACCATGCTTCTTTTGCTTCTTTGTTACCAGTCCCAAATTATTATTTAAATCTTTTTATATTTCCTTCTTCCTATTTCTGTGTTTACATTTTTCCATTTTCTTCTCTCATCTATCTTTCTAATCATCTCATCCTTGATCCATGGTTTCCTTGTTCTTTTTCCATTAACGGTTCCTATAGTTCTTTTACGGCTTTCGATATCTCTTTCTTGATATATTCCCATTTTTCTTCGATAGTACTCAGCTCTTTACCGTCGTCCATGATTTTCTCTGCAGCCTGTAGATAGTATTTCCTTTTCAATCCATTTAATTATTTACATTCTATTGGCTAAACCGCCGCCCCTGTTTTATCCTTATGAAGCAAACGCTACACTTCATAACAACTAAATTTTGATCATGGTCCGCATCCTCTTCCAGGAAGCTGTGCAAATTTATCACACTGTTCCTAAACCTGTGCCTCACCATAATATAATCTAACTGATACCTTTCTGAGTCTCCTGGCATTTTCCATGTATACCTACGCCCTTTATGGTGTCTAAACCAAGTGTTGGTGATGACTTACCTCTGTCTCCTGTAGGATTCAATTGCTCCCCGCGGGGATTCCTCGTGCCCAAACCGTAATCCCCCACCTCACCACCATCTCTTCCTTCGCCTACCGTCGCATTCCAATCCCCCATCACTATCAAATGTTTCCCTGCAGGAACACTCGCGATGATATCCTCTAACTCATCGTACATCCTATCGACTTCTTCCTCCTTATGATTGCTCGGTGGCATGTATACCTGAACAATGACCAAGTTCGTCAGTTCTGCTTTTATCTCTACTAGTAATATTCTATCTGTTGCTTATTACTTATATTTGCCCTTTTTGCTAACGTTAGTCCTCCATCAAAAAGGTGTTACTCGTGAGGATTCCAGTGGGTCTTCTATGCAGTGTCGGAGTCTCATCTACATCTACATCTACATAATACCCCGCAAGCCGCCGCAAGGGCGTGTGGCGGGGGGTGTTAGGTCACCACCCAAAAAAGGAAAAAAGAAATACCGCATTCAAAACCAACACACACACGCAAACCCCAATCCACAGCAGTGCACACATTCATCGTAACATCCCATCATTCGACGCGCATGCAAACACACATCCACCTCCCTTCACTCCACAAGCATGCAAGTACTTACGCTTAACTACAACAAAAAATTTTACCCCAGGATGCAGCAAGAAATTAATCACGAACGTGCAAGCTAGTTTCTAGCAAGTAGCCAGGCGAATTACCACCACCACAAGAACGTTCCGCATAAAAATCTCTCCTACTCAAGACAAGGAATTTGGCCCAACGCTGCAGGTGGGAGGAGGGCACACCCACGGAGAGGGACAAGGGATGGAAGTGGAAATTTAGGGTAGAAAAAGAAGAGAAAACAATACTGTAAACAGCAATACATTACTTAATGGCATGCGGGAAGAGTTTTGACACAACACACAGGAGGTTAGTGAAAGTGCATGCAATTGAGTTTAACTAATTGTTACCTAGACGCCGAGGGTGACGAGTGGCATTTTTGTTATCTCCGAGTGTGACCCTACAGTTGTTATCCCGTATTGTCCGTGGGAAGAAGGAGTCCTTGAGTCTGCTAGTCCTGGCATCTATTTCCCGAATTTTGTACACATGATCCAAGCGACCAATGTATGTTGGAGCGCGAATAATTTTCGAGACCTCGGTGCTGAAACATGCGGATCTGAATTTATTTAGTAAGTTTAACCTAGCATTGAGTCGTCTTTCTTCCAATGATTCCCATCCCAACTCCATAAGCATTTCAGTGACGCTTTTCGTTTTATCGTAACAGTTTTCCACAAGTATGACCACAGTCCACAGTCGTATGACCTGAGACACATACTGCATACCTTACCAACTAGAGATCAGTAATTATGTTGGAAACGAAATCCTAACTCTTTAAAACGAAGTAATGCCTTTAATTAACCCTTCTCTGAGTTAATTAATTATTGCTTATTTTTCTTTAATTTTGTTGGTCCGCTTCAGGGACTCTTTGCCCAATATATTGTTTCATTCATTTTAGAGCTACACTGTCCAATTTAAGCTTTTCCATTGACTTTATTTGTGAGCTTCATTTATAATTATAAATATTTATCCATTTATCCTGCCAGAATTCTGGGTCTCGGGCAATAAGGACCACGGAGCGGGGTGAATGTTCCCTATTGCATTGGCATTGGATTGACCCTTGATTCCTTTATAGTAAAACTGCAATTGCAGTCTTTGTTAAGAAGGAGCCATCTCGTTAAACATAATATTTATTCTCGTTATAGGACTGCGTTTTTTATAGCTGTTTTAATCCCCAATTTTTTTTATAATTTCTCGTAGGTTCTTTGAAGAATAAATTCTGGATTTTTATTGCATTTGTTTCTCTCTGTACTTTTCCATGAAATGTTCTTTACTTTGGCAGGAAAGTAGTTACCCAAGGGATAGATGCTCCATAACTGTTAACATATATTTCACTCAGGGAGATTTTTTCATTCACAATGAGAAATAGGAATACTTGCCAAATATCGTGGCTGCCATGATATTTCACTCGTAAATATTTTAAGGAAGTAAATAGTCACAAGAAGGGTAGCTTGAATTTCAAATGTAAAAATCTGTTATTTCTTTCCCTCTCTCATTCCATTTCCCTTGATGCTGCAAATTTATGTAATTTATTTTCCTCTGGAAACAAACTCGAAAAAATGTGAGAATGACGGAAATATGAATAAATGTCCCGTTGATTCTTGAACCGAGAAACAGTAATGCGTATAAAATTTATAACTTTCCATTTTTGTATTTTTTGATATCGGAAAGCAGCAGACATAGCTCAAAATGGATTTTTTATCGAAGAATTGGTTTCCAGAAAACGGGAATAGAGTCTGGGAGGAGGGAGCGGGGAGAATAATCACAATTTCAAGTGACGAGGATGAAGTAGGGAAGAGGAAACGGATGGCCCCCTGTGCAACCCCTCCCACCCCGTTTGTACGCAAAAAACACTCATGGTTTCATGCCTCCGTTCGCGATTTCCGACATCATTGATTCCGCTTCTGCAATTTTTCTCCCTTCGGAGAATCCAAACTCTCTCTTCCACCATTTTCGACCTTAATAAACCTCTCCCTCTATCCTTCCCTGAATTCTCTGGAGAAACCCCTACCACTCTTTCCTTCCACCCTTAGTCCCGTCCAGCTAACCCCAGTCTCGGAAAACCCCTTTCATTTGAATTCCATTTTCAAGCCGCGGTCGTCTTCTCTGGAGCCCCCGGCACCCGAGGTGAATGGAGGAAAGCGGGCCGCCTGCCAGAATTCTGGGTCTCGGGCAATAAGGACCACGGAGCGGGGTGAATGTTCCCTATTGCATTGGCATTGGATTTCGCCCGCATACTTCGCAGAAATGGCTGGGGATAGCCATTGTTTTATTCGAGTATGCACAAATGTCTTACGATTATTTACCCTCTGAGGATGTTACAATCTAATTTGTAATGCTCGGATGATAATGGCGACGGCCAACACTTTAATCACGTTTTATTTCACAGTAACTTGGCCTTTATACGAAGGCGGCGGGTATAAATGTGTTATTGAAAGGGCCCTTGTACGAAGGACGAGAAAAGCAAGAAATAGTGGGGAAAATCTTCAGAATGGTGCAGAAGGAAGGGAGGAAATTAGCGGAAGATTGAGAAAAAAGCTGAAAAAGAGGACAGAAAACTTATTGAAAAGTAGCTCGGTGTTGGAGGTAGAAATGCCATAGTACATCATGATAGATAGGCATTGAAGCCTAAGTAATATATGCAGTTATTTGTAAAAAGAGTGAAAAGTAACACATGTAAACAGGAGAAAACATTGGCAAAAGTGAGAACACTAATCATAAACTATGGAATTGGGAGATGCTGCGAACGGGAATAATTATGCAAGCAACTTCATGAAATAATTTGCAAGTTCGCACAATGAAAATTACCTAAACTTCATCATCCCGCCTTACAATATTTTGTCGTGCAAATAACGCCGTCATGTACAGTAAAAATTCTTCCCAGAATTCTTTATACACATTTAAATGATTGGAAATATCGTATCCTGGGAAAATGAGAAGTGTAAATTTGAAATTTTGAAATTGAAGCCCCCTAAATGCTGTCGGCTCTTGTTTCTCCATCCACCTCTCTCTTATATCTCCTTTAGAGTATTATTCCCTCATTCTCTTGGATAAGCGTCGTGTTGGTGGTAAATATCTTGTCTTCTTTGTTGTAATGAATGCTGGTGGGACGGTAGTCTGTACAATTGCTTGAGGAATGGGTTATTTATTTTGGAATATTCGGCAAAGGTTTGAATGGAATTCTGTAAAAGCTCTAAATGACTACTCTTTCATCATCATCTGCAGCTCTACAGCCCGGTGTGGGCCTTGGCTTCCTCTATGATATGCCTCCATTCAGTTCTTATTCTTGCTTTTTCCTTCCATCTTGTAACTCCCATTGCCTTCAAGTCATCCTCCACATCCTGTAGCCATCGCTTCCTTGGTCTACCTCTTCTTCTGACTCCTTCCATCTTGCTATTAAGTATCAGTTTGGGCATTCTGTCATTTTCCATCCTTTCTACATGCCCCAACCACGCCAGCCGCAGTGACTTGGTAAATCTAACTATGTCCTTCCCTTCTAGTAATTCATTTATCTCCATGTTCATTCTAATTCTCCATCTCTCTCCTTCTCTAATTGGGCCATAGATTCTCCTTAACATTTTCCTTTCGAATTTTCTAAGTGTTTCCTCATCCTGACTTGTTAATGTCCATGTTTCAGCCCCATAAGTTACCACGGGTCTAATAAGCGTTTTATAGATATTCATTTTTGTGTTCCTTGATAGTAACATTGATTTGTGATGACTACTCTTTATTGACCCTAATGATCCTAGAATTTATGTATGTAATATGCACATACAGACGAAATGGAACAGCCAAAGGAATAAATATTCTATATTGAGATTCTTTGGTCGTTCAAGCAACCTTCATAAAGTGTGAGAGGAGTTACATTGATTCCACTGATGCACCCTTAATTGCAGAGAGAGGGAGAGAGAGGAGACTTAAAAGCAGTGATATTTGAGGAGTTACTCACATTGCAGATTCCAATACTTATTCAGCGCCTGAATAGCGTTTAAACATGTCCACGTGTCTCCTTCAAGATGTGATTAATGATCTTCAAGATTATTTAGCGCTTTCCGTCATATATTTGAATAAAAAAATGGGAGTGCGGTGGGTTGGGTTTAAGAATAAGGGAGATGAGGAGAGGAGGAGAGACCCCGAAAGACGAATGTGGAATAATTTAAGCCAAAGAAAAAGGAAAGTAGAAAGGATGAGGGATCGAGAGAAAACGATTATAGGAAATGGGGATGAGAAGGAGGGTGAAGGGTCGCAGGGGAATGAAAATGAAAGGTCTATAGAATAATTAACATTCCACAGAATTTAAGGGGAACTTTAAGGGAATCTTATCTAGTACGTCATTTAAAGTGAATTTACTCGTGTTAATTTAATTTTTGAATCATTGCTATAAATTTAGTGTTATAGGAATGCATTCAAACCGAAATAGTTATATTAGAATTCATTGATGATTGGATCTTATGTTGTGCATTTGACCTTGAGTTCAGCTCGTGTAAATATTTGACTGAAAGGGAATATGCCTTCACTTTCATTAACGATGCAAACAAACGAGTATAAATATCGTTTGAAAGGCATGTGTAGAATTACGGATAAATTGTAAGTGGAGTAAAAATTCAGTTTGCTTCACCAAACGTCGACCAAGCTTCATGTTTGTTCCAAGAACATAACTCAATTGCTTTGAGCTCTTGCTCAATTGCTGGCTTATCATATCGAACGAAAAATAGGATCATCAAACATTCAGTTTATTGATTTTTACGACTTTAAGAAAAATAACTCTTAAAAATACCTTGAAACTATCTTGCTCGATATGGAGGGAGAACATTTTTGGAAAATATTTAAAATAAACAAAATTTCGTATGTCGTATGGCCAAAAACGGTCTCCGGTTTCAGTTAGATTTTCTCGGTTATACTATCTGACGCAATTAATTGATGGGAAACTCGGGGCATAAAAATCTCGTCTATATTAGGTTTCTTACGTTTAAAAAATTATTCCAGGTGCTTAGTTATGACCGGGTCAAAATTCTTATTCATTGTAACTTTTGAGGCTATAAATACAGTACTGGCTAACTGGGTTGACAGTGGGATGTATTTATTGAGTATACTTGAGACAAACACATTCATTCACTTGAGACAAGACATTTTCAGTATAAACAGATTCAAAGTTGCCTGAATGAAATACAACTCAAAAGGAATTCCAAAACCGATATTTAAACAGTGAACCGCCATTCATTGATAACATAACAGGCTCATTTACGTAATTGATTTTCAGTCGAATGAATGAAATTAATTCATCTCAAATGTGAATGTCTTTTACAAAGGTTATTTAAGATTTATTTATATATTTCAAGTTTTTTTTTGGGTTTTATCGTTGGCAGTCTTTCATGTTAATATTAACTTTTTGTGGAGACATGCAAAAATATTCCGTGAAATTTTCACCTGATTATAAAATACCCAGTTAATTGCTTGGAAATACAAATATTTGATATACTACCACAAGTAGGGTCCAAAAGGAAATAATACGTGCTTTGTTACTTTATTTCTTCCTCTTAAATGGTTTAATTGAAGATTTATCGACAGATCCTTCTCCATTTGACATCTCATAGAAATTATTTTTTTTTTAATTTTACTTATCCTCAGCGAGTTTTCAAAAATATTAAATACACGAAAAATGTTCTTCATGATATTCTAATGTTCCAAAATGAGATTCTTGTTTCATGCATCATTTATTATTTATACAATATGTATGATAAAACATCCATATTTTATTAATCATGTCAAGGTTACTCTATTAATTATCTTCTTGGAATTCCTCTAGTTGTTTTTTCGGCAATATTGATAACATCCTTGATTAAACGTATGAATGCAGAATAAAACTGTTTCAAATCTTTTATCTCCTACGTGCGGACAAAGGAGTGGTGTTTGAGAAATAATCGTTTTTTTAAGTGATAACTTAAGAAATTTATTTTAATTTATCTGTTGATACATAGCAAAATCATGAAATTTAAGAAAGGACATGGAAAATAAAATATACGTCAATTGTTCCCACAAATTCTGTGTAAATTTACAATTTTTTTTTCTTAGATTTCCTACGTAACTTGATCGATCAAAGTACTACGAGAAAGAAAACTTTGAGCATATAGTTTGAAAAGAGCTTATCCAATTCGTATGTCTAAATATTTCCTCACCCACAATTTAAATTTAGCTTTTTCAAATGTGAAACTGCTGTTATTTCATGCTCTCATTTGTCACAGTGGAAGCTTAGCTGTTGCTATTGTTCGTGGTAGTTTGAATTGGACGATTTTGACTTCTTCTGAAGTTTTTATTGGTTACACTTCAAATTGTCGTAGGAGTTTTTGAAAGTGTAAATAGTACAGTTTAATTTAAATAAAAAATTTGTTTCTACCCAAGAACAAGAAAGTACAAAGGAAAGAATGAATATAAAGAGCCAAGTTTTCTGGAGATATTGTGTCCTTGCTTCCAAAATACGAGATTCCTCGTAGCATGCGAAGCTCAAAGTCTCCCCCAAAGTCTTCTTCTTCTACCTTTCACTTAGCTCAATTAACTTTTTTTTTGCGTTCCTCGCCGCGCAGTTCTGCGCAACAAAATTTTACGGCAGTTGTACCTGTATAATCCTTGTGGTCTCACCGGCAGAGGTGGTGAAAAGTTAAATTATGCTGCCACCGAGTCAGCGAGATTGTTCAAAAGGCCTTGAATCTTACGGACAAAAGAAACCGCAGCTAGAATTTAATGAGCTTGAAAATGCCCTTCATTTGTGTTGCTGGTTACGCTTTCGGTTTCGAATTCCTTCATTGATGGTATAAAAAGGAGCATTAAAATGCCAAATTCGGTTTATATTGATGACAGTTTTACTGCGCCTGAATCCCCAGATGGCACGACGTACATTGTGGGGCTACTGTAGCGAAAGGGTGGTTGCTCTAAATATCTTTTTTGAGCCCAAGTTTTTAAGTCCTCAATTGTATCATTCAGGAAGGACGGCTTCTTTAGGCAAGCTCAAGTCATAAATTCACCGAACAACTTCCTTCAACTCGGCGGCGGATGCTTGGTTTTTTTAAGACACTTAATGTCAGTCGAAACTTCCTTTCTTGTCGACGAAATTGTATGTGTCTCGGGCACTCTAAGAGTGTCCTGGTGCTGATGAAACTTTAATTTTTTTTTACGCCCTTGCTAATAAAAATTACCGGTTTTGTCGTTAATGGCTTTTTATACATCAGAGTCAAATGTTGCCAAAGCATTATCAACTTACCATTTACTGATAGCCTTCCTAGTTTTCTTGATGGAAAATTCTGAAGAGTATAAACCGACCGTAGTATTTGACCTATAAAGTGACCAAACGTTCTCGGAGGAATCCGTAATATGTTTACGTTACGAGGGAGATATTCTTGATACCATTCCAAGATAGTCTCTGAAATGTGAGTTGCGTTACGTGTAAATAACATACTCCAAATTGGAAAACTGGTCCGTGGACATCTTTATCGCTGGTAGGAAATTGAAGTCAAATACCAAAAAGGATTTTCCGTCTTATTAACCTCTATTCCCTCAGTAAATCCAATAAATCGGTTTTACAGTTGAGAAAAACAGGACGTACCCCAAGGAAACGCCTCACCTAATCTCTCGAGTGGATTAGCAATGGGAGAGGGACTGTGGAAAGAATTTTCTTGAAAACGACCCTCTCTTTGTGAAGTTTATTTTTAAGTTGCACTCATAACCATGGTTAAATCGGTGGTGCCTCGCTTGCAATGTTTATGGTATTATTGAATCACTTCTGTTGCATCTTCTCCTGCGCTATCTTCAGGCGGGGATGAAGCGTAATACACACCTTTCATTTACGCGAAATGACCCAAGAAATGTAGTGCTCTCTCTTTCATTTATGCTTTGGGCCTTGAAATCGTTTTCTAACAAAGATTATTAAGCACGAGTCAGATCGATTTACCAGTTCATATGTTTAAATAAGCCCAGAGAGATTCAGCGTTACTCCAATGAGAATTTAAAGAAATCCGTTAATGAACATCATGTAACAAATAAAGTATTGTTAAATTGAAATTTTTAAGCAAATGATTTTGTGTCAGATTTGATTTACGTTTGTGGGCGTTTTAACATGTCGAGTTAAAACCCGAGTGAAATTCCGTTATGATGACCGTTTGCGTCGTTGTCAAGATGTTATGAAAAACGGATGTGAATCCCGTGCTAATGCCTAATAAATCTGAAAAATGTTATCTATTTTAAAATTATAGCTTTTTTGCGTGGGCGATGGCTATGTGAACTAATAAAATATTTTCAAATTACAAAAATAGCTAGCACTCGGTCAATTGAAAGTTCATGAGCACATTAGGTCGTATAGAAATATTATGTAGACTGATACTGTGTACTATTGCATTTTATATTGCTACTGTATCTCAATAGTAAACAGCTCAAGGTAGGAAAAAGAAAAATTGTTTCTCATAGATATTTCACCCAAATAAAAAGATATATATTTTTTTATTTCTCGACCTTCGAGGCACAAGATATTAAATATTTGTGTGTACCATAGGTCACGTGGAATTCATTAAATATTAAGTCGGGGCATATTCAGAGATCTCCTTACTTTGCTTTTACTTCTGTTCCGTGGACGCCATCATTTCTCCATTGTGTTTTCACAGACAGTTCGTACGAATCATGGACGAGAAAGGCACCCTTAATTGACGCTCTGCTGTCAGTTCGTTCGATTGTGCCGCGAGGGAATATTGCTTCAGTGGAATGACGACTGACTGTTTGATATTTCCAGACGAACTCTTCCCATTCACATCTCCCACAACCAGTTATTGGAGATCCCGTTTCTCATCGTGACTGCGTGGACGCTTCCGGATATATTTCGCCGCGAAAGGCGGAAACATACAAATCCACCCGCGGGAGCAATTTTTATTGTGTCCTTTTTTCCCCTTGCCACCCCGTTCAAAAAAAAACATCGATTTTTTTTCACCAGTCATATCCACGTCACAAACCCGGATGACCCAAATGTTGATGTCGCTCCGAACAACCGCTTTCCGGTCCTCTCATCATCTCCGATCTCTTCCCTTCAACTCCTTCCGACTTATTCGAAGTGATGGAATTATTAAGCATATATTGACTCATTTGCCGCATATTTTACTTGCGGTTAATTAGTTTCCTCAATCGGGATAATTTTGTTCTCTTTAGGATTTCAGTGTTTTCGGTTGTATCAATTTATTATTTACATTAATTCTCTTCCATCATCTGTGTGTTTGCGTTCTGATATTTTCATCGCAATCTGTTGCTTTAATAAGCCTCCAAAGGTAGTCGAGTGTTTTCCAGGATTTTGCATTAATTACTTCGTTACATGCACATTTTTGTGACGCATTTAGCTGGGATTTAAAGTTTCCGTGCTGCAATAGGGGAGAACTGCAGATGCATATGGAAACAATCGTTTGCTTCATTAAAGAAAATATTTGTTCATTACTGTTTTTCAGATATTGGTGCTCCCTTTCCTACTGTATAATCAATGGCAACTGGCAGTTGAAGTGAGAGATAACCACCCCTTCTGTTTTAAACATAATTGGCTATTAGTTCACGGAATGAAACCATCAGGAAATGTATTTTCTGAGCCATTCTTTGACATTTCAAAAATTTGAATTATGACCAAAAAAAAGACCGCTGAGACGCACGATTCGTATTGTCTTCTTATGCACGAAAACCTTAAATAAAACTAGTTTGTGGAACATTTTTCGACTTTAGAAAAATCCATAAAGAAGTCTCACAGACCAACTTGATATACAAATTATAATTTGGCTAGGTGAATTGCAAAATTGTTCGCTAGATTGGCGACTTTCGTTTAACTGAAAACTAATATTAGTGACTGTCGGTTAGAATTCCAGTAAAACCTACGCGATACTGACTTCCAGGGAAGCGTAATGAGAATGAATACTTTTTTGCATAAATCAAATCTTTCGAAAATGAGAAAAGCATAAGAATATACAGAGAGAAATAACGAGTTACGGCGAACGCAAAATAATTACGTTAAACCTCTAAATTCACGAATGCGGCGCTGAAAAGCATTAGGAATTAAATTTAAAAAATTCTCTTAGAATTGAAGAAAAAAGTATCGAAAAAGAGATAAGTTAAATTAATCTACTACGGCTTATTCAGAGGTGTACAAATAAGCGTTACTAATTATGTAAATTACTTGAGATCCACCATAAAATGTCGTCTAGTTTGGAGATGACACATGTAAATCATCATCTACATCTACCCAATACTCCACAAGCCGCCGAAGGGGCGTGTGGCGGGAGATGTTAGGTCACCAACCACACACGCACAATCCCGATCATGTTATCTCAACACAAATATTAATTTGATCATGTACTCGACAAAATTTAATCACACAATAAAGCACCTGCATGCTACAATATTCAATAATAGGATATGCATATTCAAATCATGCTTCAGAATTGTTAAAAAGACGTGTCAATGAAATAAAAAAATAACATGCACGATATGGACAAAATACATACACTATCAATTCCAGTTATGTCCCACGCGATTGTTGTCATATCTATTTTGATCTCCATTGGTACGAGGAGAAAACGACAGTTAATATCTATCCGTTCCAATATACATCACCCTGATTTTAAGTACGTGGTCTGATATACCATCGTAAGTCACAGTTTTCATCCGAACCAGAGGACCAGAACCCGCTAGGGTACTGTAAAAGCTTGTGCCCGAAATTGCTCCATTTTTTAATTCATATTCAACTAATCGATTGTAGAAGGTGTTGTTCCCCTAGACTGGAAAGTAGCCAATTTAACATTTATTTTTAAAAGCTGATATAAACAATGTTATCAGTCTTCTGCACCGAAAAAACTATTTATTTGGCCTGACACTAAAAAGCTGAAGACTATGAAACACGCGGATGAGAAGGTATTTTGATCATAGTATAATACTATTACTATATGAACACTATAGCATTTATATAATGGTAACACAATGCTATGATGAAAATATCTTCTCAATGTATGAATAGTAGTATCCACCTCTTAGTGCATGTTGTTTATTAATAATGCAATTGGATAATTATTCAGTGTCCAATATCATGAAACCATACATCCAATCGATAATCTAATTACCAATTATGGATGCCTAAAGTAAGCAAAAGCAACCTCATAGTCGACACTTGGCAATAAAACTGGTGACCCAGTATTGCCTATCGCCCCTTCACCTCTTTTGGGTCTCCTGCCGTCGTCTTATCTCTACGAGTGCAGACTTCTTCGACGGTGAAGATGATAAGTAATTTATTAATGCTAATTTATTATGCCATGTCACTCAGAAAATTTTATTGACCTCCATAAGTTGTAACTGTCCGTATTGATAAGCTATTAAACTTGTGATTTTGAGGCTGCACTACGACTTTATTTGCCGAGCAAGAGATATAGTAATTTCCACTAATCATGCGAACTATTTTAGCACCATAACCATCAGAGCACATACGTTAGAGGGAGAGACGAAACCAAGTGATGTTGCCGCTCTTGTTTGTGCGTATCCAGTACAATAATAAATTGCAAGATAAATAATACGTATAAAAATAAATTGTATCGCAAGATGTATTAGCCTGAAGGTAATTTTAAATGTTTAAATGACGTACTTAAAAATTTACACCATTCTTAAACAATTCCACCAGCATCGTTAAGCTTACCTCCGAAGAGTTTTTCTTCATATTTTTCTCATCAATCCATTAACCAAATAAATTGAAGTCAACGAGCATAAACCTATGGCAAAAATTACAATTGATGAACTGACGGAATTGCAATGCTTGACGATGTAAATTCGGTCCTTGATACGCCCTTTATATGGTCGCCGTATGCCCGCAACACGTATGCAGGACCGTCCTGCGGTTAAGCGTAGTTGAAAGAACTTAGGTACGAGTAAGAATATGAAACTCTAGTAATGACAGTGAGATTATATTAGGTGAAATTAATTAAATTAAGCGTAGGAAACATGATATTTCTCTAAGGTTAGACCCAACGGCGACTATGACGTCAACAATGGACTCCATATTAATTCCTTAGAACTAATAGTCATGGACGTCTGGTCACATTAGTTCTGTGGGCTACCTGATGATAACGAGTGAGAGTGTACATTAATGGAAACCAGCGAAACTTTGCAAGCGAATGTCTCGGCTCCCAATGATAATACTCCTAAATGGTATTGAGTGAAGTATCGTTACTATTCTTAAATATAAATTCCAGCGTAATGAAAATTTCCTTTCGTTTCGAACTGAAAACTTTATCATTACTAAGTGACCATTTCCTAACTTCTCACTGCCAAAATTAGAACCCGTTTTTATGTAGAACTGTTTTGGAACCAGGAATGGCTAACCCTTTGGCAATTGAGTGCCAACATAACAACAGTATACTCTTGACTCACATGCCAACCCATCGAATGACCACCGTGGAGTTGTCCATAACACCCTCCCAGCTCTGCGTGCCAAATAATTTCCCAGCATGCCCCGTTGGGCACGCGATCCATGGGTTCGGATCCCTGTCCTATTCTATTATCGCGTGTGACTCTTTGATAGAAAAATCGAAGGAAATCAAATGTTGACGGAATGAAATGAACTGCCAATGCTTGCCCAACGGATTAATGCAAAAGATGTATATTATCTTAGTGGCAACATAGACCAAGCGTAAAAGACTAAACTATTGCAAAACGGGACATTACTACTAGGTCTCTCTCGTGGTTTTATTACCTCACCATTTCCTTGTGTATTTGAAATTACCTATGCTTTTTCCAAGACTGTCTGCGTATTCGTGCAGTCATCGCTCTCAAGCAGCATTAATTCATTTCTTTTTATTAAACAAAGGAAGAGAAAGTTTTAAGTATGAATGAACGAAATTACAAAGTACAGCTGAAAAGTTGTAATATTGCAGCGCATTTTATCCTTTGTATTGATTTTTGGACGTTGATAAAATTTTAATTCACAATATTCTCAAAGAAATCCACAAATCTTGAAAAAAATTAGACATAATAGTGCTTCTATGGCATCTAAATTCCACACACTAGTGATTTTGAAGTCCTATCATTTTTTTGAGGAATAGGAAAAACGTTGAAAAATCCACAAAAAAATGTTTCCTATCATTTTCTTAAGTTCCCTTTTGAAAGAGATACATACTAATCTCGAAATCTAAGTTAATATGATCATTGGAATACATTAAAATGATTTTTAAGTTTTTTGATCCTCAGTACTCACTTCTCAACTCGGTCATCTTTAACTACTGGAGCGTAATAATTACTAACGACGATCAAGACGATTGAATTCGTAATTGTTGTTCACAAATAAGTAGCATGTGTAGTAGATATATATGGTGAGATGAAGTATATTCCAATTTTATGCAGATTTAAGCTTTTGCTTGTCTCATTCATCTGCTGCTGTTGAACGAAATGCTTCGAATTATTATAACTCGGATTGCTCTAGGATTTCGAATTATCAAGATCTCTGAGCTTTTTAGATCGCCATGAAGATAAACGTTGGATTACCTAGTCAGCCATGGTCCTCGATGTTAAATCATAATTCTTTCACATCATTCGGCGGACTTTTTTTGTAAGATTCGAGCGAATAAGTTCTACGCGTCCCAAGCTCTGTTGTTTTTATATTTTATTCTTCTTAAATATCATTATGCGATTAAGTTGAATTCCGTTGTCCCCTAAATTAAGAACTAGATAGGACTATTACTAGACAGCATTATCCTTGAGATGTCCACGCTTAATTTCCTGAGCTAGGATATTTTTCTGAGGAAATCCTTAAAGCAAACAGTGGAGTTGTTGCAAATCTCTTGCTAATAACCATATCTGCTGCACTCGCAGGCCGAATTCCGCTTTCCGAATTCGCTAATGCGACCCGTGGACATTTCAATCCGACATTGCCCGTCTCCTTTGACTAATACCCTTCCCATCCCCCAGTGCAAGCCCTCTGACGCAGTCCCCTCCCAAACCACCCATCCCCGTATACTGAGAGAGATTAGGGAGATTGGAAGCGATGGGGCGCACGGGGCAACAATGAGAACCGCTCGCTCCCGTCGCGCCCCTCCCCTCGCCCGCTCTTCTATTCACGCCTTCCTTGCCTCGCCCCACCCTTTCTTTCGCCATTTCCTTTACTGTCCACGCGAGCGTCCCTTCCTTCACCCCCTTTCCTCTTGCGGTTCCCGGGCGCATGGAGAATGCACGCCGGACTCTCCCGCCCCCTCAAAGAGTGGGGGCGGGAGAGTCCGGCGTAAGGGAGTCCGGAGTGTGAGAGGCTGAAAGGTTGATTTGAAATGAGAGTGAAGGAAAAAAAACACTACAAAGCATGTTCCCGCAGTCGAATCCCAAGATCTGGGGAAGTGGGGGAGGGTAGGCATCTCTTTCTCTTTTCTCTCTCTCCATTCCTTTCGCGGCGAATCAAAATGATATGCATAGAGTAGTCCCCAGATCAAGACGGACGAGGCCATAGGGTGGTGTTGTGTGAACGGATTTGCGGCTTGCTATTTTTTTTAAATGAAGGATTTTTAATTCTTTGTATGATTCGGGAGAATGGAATTAGAGAAGACCGAAGTGGGATTAGCATTAGTTTAGACCATAGGAAAACCTTAGGAGAGCATTAATGTTAATATGAATTTAAAAGCATGCCATGGCAGTAAGTTGTAAATGCCCTTAAATCTTTTTAGATTTCAAATTGCGTTTGAAATCGAACTGCGCCTTTCTTGCAATTGAATTCTCCAAGCATTGTGTGTTTGTACGAAAGATTTTTTTCGATTTGAAGGCGTGTTACAAAGAAAGGAATACGCGCTTATTTTGGACGCCGGCTTTTTATCTTACGCAATCCATGTTGTTCACTCTAAAAACAGATGACTGCGGGTGTGAATTGCCGTGAAGGATGCACTTGTTCCACTTGGCACCAATGTCACTGGGTGGAAACCCTATTTGTGAAATGGGTTGCCCTGCATGCTCTCTGCTCTACGTATTTGGCAAAGCATTAACGTCACATGTAAATATTGAATGGAACCGTGAGGAGTATGCCCTTTGAAAGGCGGAAAATTTGTTTAGACAATGGGAACTTAGCATCGAGTAGGTTGAATCTATTGCTCTATTTTTTACGGCAGTTTGAAACATTTTTGTCCTTGTAAGATAGGCTCTAAAAGGACACTTTAGGTACTTTTGTGATAGATTTAATACGTACATTTAGCTGACCCCAAATGATTTACTATAATATTTACGCGCTTAATCAGTGTTCTAGAAGACGTGTTTGTAGCCATTTTTAAATGGATAACAGCTTGAATATAAGATATACTCGTATAGGATGAAGATGACAATATGAGAGTCATAATATTACGTTTGATTACATTCATTTCACCATTTCTTTCAAGAATGTAATAGACAAATGCTAAAAATTTAATCGATCTATTAATATTAAACTCTATAGTAGGCAGGGAATGTGAATACAGAGTGTTATAATTGATGATGGAATGTTGACGACTGTAATATGGAGGAGAGCGTTAGACGAGTGAGACATGGGTAGGAAAAGAATAGGTATGTTTGCCGGAATGGAGGGAGAAAAAATAGTATGTCCGGAATTGAAGAAGAGTTTGTTGTATTGTGGGTGCCAAGGTAGGCATGTGTCTTGGTAGGCAAAGTCAGATATGTACAGCTGTTCACTATGTCCATACAAAACCTACCTTAAACAGTAGACCAGCAAAATTTAATTAATCCTAGAAATAGCATTTTAAATTTGCATATAACAATTGGTTAATGTTATGAATGCAATATTTTTTTTGTCGTAGATATAAAAACATTTTTAAAAGGAAACATTCTTTTCTCATTTTCGTGTACCCGAAAAGTGAAGCAGGAAAAATTCTTAGGGATCTTGGAAGCGTTTCGTCGTTATTATACCTGCTGAAGCTCGGAGTTCTAAGTATAGCATTCATTTGTTTTCGTATTCTTTCATCGCTAACAATGTATTCATCATCCCAAGCATGCCTCCATCATAAAAACATCCTATATTTCTGGATTTTATACACGTTATAATTTGCTACCGGCTGTGGCTTAAGTGGAGAGCAGCAATTTCCAAGGGTTTTGCAATTGTCAAGACCTTGAAAATTGAAGTCATCTCTTGAAACTCTGGTTGTTAATAAACATTGTGTAGAAAATATGAAAAAAATGCATGACTTTATTGTGGACGGTGGAGACTGAGATAATTCTTTACGCTCTCCTCTGCCATTCTTCCTCCTACTTTCCTCGTCATCCCACACGAGATGTCGTCAGACATGGTGGGGTGCGGCTACGATTACAATATGCACGCTCGGGGGATCTCTTTCTCATCCCAAGCGCGACGAATGGCCGAAGGAGGAACGCCATGCAGCGGAGAAGGGGAGCAAGAGGTGAGAGGAATGTGGGTGAGGCCCCCGCCACAGAGCGAGAGGAACTGTGGCAAGCGGGATCCGCCAAGGACCTCTCGGGGGAAAAAATAAATAAATCTAAGTTGTCCGACTCTCTCCTGTGTTTCACCCATCAATGTCTCCAACCTCTCCAACGGTGACGGCGAGGAACTACGATGTATCGATTGCGGAGTGGGGTATCAATTTGATGTCAATTTGTGAAACTGAGTTGCCAAACAACGGCATTCATCGCGCTGCGAGGAAAATTTTGGCTGTACGATTTTCTATATCGATATTCGATATAAAAACTCATCAAGGTGTTGGAGGATGCGATGCGGTTATTGAGTAATATTTCGATGGTATATATCAGCATCCTCTCCATGGATCTACAACCCTGACGTGGTGGAAGGGCTTTTACCATCTGATGACACATAGATGTGTGCTGGCGAGTGCAATAATAATGGCTCATGGCAGGGTCACTTATAGGTCTAAGATTAGGTGCCAGACGAAAGGTAGTCCACACAGCGTCTGTTCCTCAGGGAGATGGCTGTAAAGGCGTCCGATCCCAGTGGGGCGGTCATTGAGTGATGGTGTCACGTTAAAAACAATATTGAGGAAGGCAACGGGAAGAAACCCTCTCAATTATTTATCCGATGTCACTATGATGGACACATATGACTTAGAAAGGTATCGGTCTTGGCAAATACCGGACTCGGCCCAATCAACCGTGTGTTGTGTCCGGTAACGGGAGATTCAATACTTCCACGATCGTCAGCTCGCGAAATCCTTACAAAGCAAAAGCAACAGCAGCAGAACATAAGGCACAGAACAGGACTGCAAGATAAAATAGGAACTCTCAATTTTCGGAGGATAGTGAGAATGGAGGAAAAGAAATTAGAAAATATAAAGTGAGAGATGAATAGAAGTAAGAAATATATTGTAGGGCTGTGTATATTATTGCTGGTCGATCTACCACTTAGGCATTCATGGTATATTTTCCCGTTCTTTGAATTTCTATAATCCAATTGCTGTAGCGAATTTTTGGAATCGAATTTAATTTTTTTAACAGCCATTGTTTCTGCCAGATTGGTATAACTTCCGATGTTACATATTTAGAAATGCATTCGATAAATGTGCAGAACTAAAATTCATCATGAGATATGATTTTGTACATGAACTTCTCTTTTTTTTAGCACAAGAAACTGATTAGATAACCGGTAACTTAAAACATGATTTTGTGAATCTATATCAAATTAGATGTGGAACTCGGTTAAATATATTCAAAGCATTCACCTAAATACCCGGGTAATCAACCACTGAAAATTTTGGGTTTAAGAGTGAGAAAATAAATATCAAGGTCTGAAGTACGATTTGCGAGTTATGGAGACCAATGAAGAGTGAAGAAAGAGGGTTGAGAAAACCAACCCTCCAATCGCGACCACTTGGCTACCCCAAAAGTGAAACGAAAGGGAGAGGGCGGAGCGGGATGCATACGAACAATATCGCAAGCAGTAATCATTGGCACATGTCACAATTGCTCTCTGGTATTTACAAAGCATCCAATTACGGTTCTTTATCTGTAATACAGTCCGTACGTTAAATCTCTGGAGTGACCAAGTCCTTGTATGGGAGTGACAGGAGTATCCTCTTCTCTATTCTTTTAATTTTCTACCTGTTTGCCGTATATATAATACTACAGGAAATTCTGTATGCATCTCACCCTCCTCTCTCCTAGATCTATTTATTTTCCATTAGTTTATTGAGTTGGCCCTCATCTTCTCGCTTTTCCCCCCAGGGTTCATCTCGTAATAGTATTTACTATACTCCTCTAATGTCCTACATCCCTTGTTGCCTGGGGGAGAGAGGAATGAGGAGATCATCCTTCTCGTTTCGGATTCTTGTTGGTTTTCTGAAGATCGGTATTTCAGAGCTAGGACATACTTATGCCTGGAGGACATACTATATTTAACATAATAAGTTAAAAAACTGAATTAAATCTTTTCCCTTGAAATGATAAACCTTTGGTGGAATACAGCATTCTCTATTCAAATTATTCCTGAGTTTTTATAAGTTTTGTATGATGTTATTTTCTGATTTAAGGTATTTTGGGTGTTTCAATAAAGATTTTCACTCGAATTTGAATGACAGTGGTTTGGTGTATATCCAGGTATCATCGTAGTCTCACTGGTAATTTGTTAGTGCCATCAATCGAATGAAAACAGTGATACCATTTTCAATAGAAATGCAATCAATCTAGATAACTGGGGGACGAAGGAAAGTTGTCACGTCATTTTCCTAAATATAAACATTACAGTTACTCACATACAATGCAGGATAAAACTTTTAGAATACACGAATGAATAATTGTGAAGTGCGTATTAATACATAGTCGTCTTTTAGCTTTGGGTGATACCAATGGGTCTCGTGTGTCAAAATTTCTCCATCGTTGAGAGATTTATAGGAGATTCTTACGTCTAAAATACTCGTAATGCGAAATTGCGATGGAGAAAACCCCTTGCGGAGTATCCGGGAGATTTCTATATATACGGGCCTAAGAGAACTGTTGAGTAGCTCCATTTATTGATGGGGGGAACGTTCATATATAACATTCGCCTCTAGCGGTTTTTCACAGGACATCTGCTAAGTTTTATTTTGCCTGATATTTTCAGAGGACAAAGACCAAACAGTGGGTTCAGCCTCGTCCACCTTTAATGCACTAGGAGGGAAGTATACCTATCCCCCATTCACACGGAGATAAATTCCTTTCCACGGCACTGTCGCGGAGCAGTCACGGGGGCGGTCAACTCATTCTCCTCCTATGGGACGAGAGACGGGTGCGGAGACCGTCATGGGAGACGGCGGATGGAAGCGTGGCACCTGTGCACTCACAAGATCTCCGCCCCGAAAAATGTTTCTTCCGTTTCTACGTTCGCGTCTCCGAAATTATAAATAGAAGGAGACGGCACGGATGTGGGCTGGTCACGCAAAGTTGACCTGCCCCCCCCCCCCCAACATAATCGGGAGGTTCAGACTGAAGTTGGTTCTCCCCATTCGGCCCCTTTTGCTCTCCTCGCGGGTCCGCGTGCTACGACCGAGAGCGTCAGTCAACGCACGGAGGAAGGGGTGAGATTCCCCGGCGAAGGGGGGAACAGGGTGTATGGTCGGGTGATGTGAGGGAGGTGTGTGGAGGAGAAGAGGCATTCCCCCGGGGGCAAACGAAATGGGAGGCAACGTTTTCCGTAGTCGGGATCAAATTTCGAGAGGAGGATGCCCTTCCCGTCGAGCGTGAACAACTCAAATGAAGTTCGCAGCTGTTGGGGGAAATTTGAAAATTCTTCTTTTGTGTTCATTTGGGAGGAATGACGTTAAATGAGAAAGGGGATGTGGCGCCCGCTCGTTTAAATTATTTGGGTTCCTAACTTTATTCTCGAATTAATGTCAGGTGATTATTCAAGAGCAAAACTCGAGCGCTCAAAAACGCAAAAGTGTTGATACGGAGGGAAACAATTTATTTTCCAGTCTGAGGTGAATGAAACAGGTAAATCTTGACTGCGGGTAAATTAATGTTTTTAAATACACTAATAAAATATACTACCTTCAATAAAAGAGTTCAAAAAGGCATATTTACTTAATTAATTGGTAAATTATCCTCGAAACTCGAACTGCTTTAAATATCGATTACCGAGTATCGCCGACTATTACCGATTACTACAAGAAATAATGTCATGATAAGGAAGAATAATATCACAATCTTAATAATTGTAAATTCTCTTTTTTTATTCCATTACATTAACTATGACATTCCCAAATAATAGAGATTATCATAACTACTTATTCAATTGTACGAAACCACGAAAATAGGAACATGAAAGTACAGTATGATTATAGTGCTAATACGTGGAAATAACAAATAAAAGCAATTTCACGATTAATGCAGAAGTAATTATTTTTAATGATTCAGAGAACAAGTTAAACACTATTTACACTTGGGTGCTACAGAGGAAATAATTCTTATTGATTTTATATTCATTCATAAAGCTGGTATCTAATGGTGTCGTAAGTTTGGAATTTTCTTGGAGTGATGAGAAGAATATTATACCGACCCATCACTTCAATTTACTTATTCGTTTAGAGTCATAATGTGAATCTTGTAAAGAAAACCTGAACAGGGAATATACTTCATAGCATCGTTTATAGTTTTCCGTTTGCTCTCAATTTTACGACACATTCATAGATAACTAATTGGAAAATAAAAAATTATTCTTTAAGTACTTTTTCAAGCAATGGCATTTCAAATCGTTTGATTTCAGTTTTCGATAATTATATTTAGAGGAAAAATTACCTGTTTGCATTTACCTCTCGGTTTAAAATACAGTGCGTCAAAATACATAAGCAGGTGTGCTATTCATTGCTACGTTTAGACGATAAATAACATTCTGGAACTACATAGTTTAGGGTAAATTGAAGACTATTTCGTTTGCAAATAGGAACTGGTCATTGTTGATGAATATTCACCGTCCATTCAAATTTTCCACGATGTTCAAGAGGAATTCGTTCTTTATTGTAATTATAGTCTACAAATATTAAACAACTGAAGTTGACAAAGTTCAAGACAAGTAAAAGACAATATCAACAGAATTTAGTTACTCATACGAGCGTAATATTTTGTTTTCATTTGTGATTCCGTTATTATAGAACTTCATCGTTACTTGTAAGTTCAATGATGCAGACTATAAAAAGTAATCAATAATTTTGTCTTAAAAGTAAGAACTCGCATTCATATCACGATGACACAAATGGCCGTTTTGTTGCTGAATTTTACCATCAATTTTGATTAATATGCATTGCGTTTCATTATTGGTCCTTTGCAAATACGTAGAATGCGAAATTTTTCATGCCGAAACTGCTCAATTTATCAAATGTTTTTGGTGTTTTGGAGTTGACATCCCGAACTGATATAATTTAATTATTGAAGGTATTTCGCTTTTCAATAGCTGGCCTACCTCTCATAATTTCAGAACCGCTAAAATAATTCAATTTTGTGGTAGGCACGTAAACTGTTGATTTTTCACTCAATTCACACTCATTGATTTTCGTTTAAAATGTATGCGGTCTTGTTCGTTTGCTCAATAACCACTTCCTTAACAGTATAATGTGTCAATAAAAGTGGCCTAACTATCTCAAAGCGAAATCGTGACTAGATATTTTCTCCTTTATGACCACTGCCTGATTATGAGAATCTTGTATGAGACCCAAATCACTTCCACGTTGCGTAGCGTTGTGACCTCATCGGAAAGATTGGGAGGCCACAGGAACCGGGTCGCGCTTGACTTCCCTTGCATGATCGCATCCGTTTGCTCGGTTGTTCGATATGATCATTCCAATTTTATTCCAATCGATTGGATCGATGAGGTAACTTTTAAGAAACCGGCATATCAGTCGGCCGCTATCGCCGGCATGGCGATACAGTCAGCGGGGTAGATGCAATCGTTATGACGATATTTCGGTTTGAGTATTTTGATAATTTAATTGATATACGATATACTGAGTAATCAATATGAGAAATATTTTGTTTCACAGATGGGAGAGCGTTTGGTTGGAGTTGTACAGGAAGGAGAAGAATTGGCATATTTGGTCGAGTCTTGGCATAGAAGGGTGTATGGTCGTGCTTGGTAGACGACATACAGAGAAAACGTCCATTTGACCTCAATGAAGACACCATTCCGGTAGCAACTGATTGTCGTCATTATTCTCCTACGATATGGCTGAAATATTCGATAAGTGCTATGAACAATATAATCAAAATTGATGAGTTGAGATTCCATCGATATAGCGGAAAGAACGATAATTATTACCAATTCACCACTTCAATATTTATTTTGTACCAACACGACATCGGATATGCATTTTCCAATGCATATCACACAGTCCTGTCCGCCGTTCCGTAGAATGGTTTGTACGATGCCTCGCTGGAACGCAATCCGCCCGACGCATGGGTGAAAAGGCGATGCCTTCCACTCTGTTCCCCAAAGCGAGGCTCAATTCCACGGAACGATTAGGTCACGGGCGAGCACTTTGATATCCGCCCGAGGGAAAGCGCCAGAAGCGTATGAATGAAATGAAAGTTTCCATATTTTCTCGCGTATCTGGAATTTTATCCCGTGTTATTTGTTACATCTCAGATTGAATTTCACCAGGCGTGTGCTGGAGCACCCTATCGTGTTGAATGTCATATCTATGATCGAATTGAAACTATTAATGATTAGTAAATGTGTTTAATCTCATTTCTCAAAACTTTTTGAAAATATTTATTTGCCAAATTGTCTTTAGTTTTCGGAATGAAATAATATGTAATATTCTGTGAACTGTATGTACTATGAATGACATATACTGACAAGCTCTGCATCTTATTGTGCCCACAGTTTAAAAAAACACACGTAGTCGTATTCTTTTTAAATATTTAAGCAGGTTTGTTTTGATAAACGTGACATATTCTGAAGCATAAATAAAGATAGAGAGGGAGGGAGGGATTCAAACTATAAAAAGTCATAAATGGGCAAAATTATGATTTACGCTTTGAACAATTCATGTCCCATTTTTTTTCCTTCATTTACATATTTAGCAAGAATTCAAGAGCTCTACGGCCTCTAGGTTAAATAATAAAGGGGGAAAAAACGGCCAGTGGAGTTTTCCCCCTTTATCATTTACATATTTGTTCAATATTTTTATACCGTGACCTCTATCACTCAAAGGGAGTACTACATCGGTTAGAAAAGGGTATGTATTAGATTTTTAAATTTCCATTCGTGACAATTAGAGAGGGAATCACGCGTTATTCCGAGAATTATTATGTCTTCGGATATCTACTATTCACGAGAATAGCTTGTCAAGAGGGGGGGGTCATCATCAGTATTTCAATCCTAGGATTGGTTTATTGCAGCCCTCCATTCGACTCTAGTCAATGTCAATACCCTCTATCCCTGATAACTTTTCTGTTCTACGTCCTTCTTAATTTGTCCTATGTACATATCTCTTGGTCTTCCTCGTGGAATCTTCCCTTCTATTTTTCCTTCTATTGTGTCTCAATGTGTGTCCAATCCCTCTATTTCTTCTTTGCCGTAGAGTTCTCCATATGGATCTATCCCCCTCTGCTCTTCTATATACTTCCTCGTTCCTCACTTTGTCTGTCCATTTCTTCGGAAATACTAATTTTACTATTCCAAAACATTTGGGTAAACTTTTGAAAATAAAAAAAAATCTGACGTCTACGGCAGCAACGTAATTTGAACCCCTTCTGTCCAAATGAAGTTAGCTCATGACATCGTAACGCTGCGTGCATGGAATGCAAATGTTTTAAATATTATGTCTTTTCCGTGACTCAGGGTGAGTGGTGTTTGGGTATAGCCATTGGTTGAATTTTATCATATTTTTTCCAATATTTAGAGATTTTAGAACGCAGTCTGCGTTTCGTATTTGTTTCCCTGTGAGAGGCTATAAACAAATGCGTTACAGAACATCATATGAAGAAGCACTTTGAAGCTTTGTTTAACAGATAAGCTTAATAAGGACGCTAACTAGTAAAAGAGGGAAATTAAGTAAGCATATTATAGAGAACGATTGTTTACTGATTACCACAATCGTAGGAAAAAGTTTAAAAATTACAAAAAAAATAACAAGGGTTAACTACGAGAACAAAGTAACGGTAATCGTAGATACAAGGTCTTGCGAGGGAATGAAGATATTGGCAGGGAAAAGATTGGTTTGGACAGTTGCTACAAAACAATCCTCGGATTGATAACTCATGTTGATGTGAATGACTTGTCAATATTTGGTCACAACTAATATTTAAATTTTGCCGACAATTTATTTTTTTCCTCCTTCAATGAATGAATAAAATTGAGTTTCCCTCCGGAGACGAACGTTTTATACATTTTTTGAAGCGAGTTCTATACTGAATATCATTGAAATTATATATTTATCGAACAAATATTGTGTTAAATAATATTGATATTCCTGTGGAATTTAACTTCATGAAGTGTAAACACTCACAATGGAGTGCACAAGCATTTAACTCTTAGAGCCATAAAAAACTATTCCTGTTATACTGATGAATGAAGTTTGTTTTACTGTTTGGGAAAAATCATGTTTATTTTAATAAAAGAAAAATCCAAATGCGAAATTTCAAAGGTCCATTAACTCATGTGGATCAAAATATGTTATTTAATTAATTTACGAACTGCAGTTACTCGCGGCGTTATTCAATATAACCTAAATTCTAGAATGTTTTTTCCGGACATTTTAGGAGAAATCATACACAAATCGCTACCTTTTATTTTTTTAATAACTTTCCCAATCCCGTCAAATAATTTGTATTTTCTGAAAAGGACAAATGGGAGTTCTTTTTAAGGCTGGCTTGGTTTTAGGTCAGAAAACTGGATCCTTTTTGTCAAACGCATTACAATTAATACACGAATGAGATGGGGACATGACAAATTAACTTAGCTATTTTATTAGTGGTAACCTTACATTTCTGCTATATTTTGCAAAGCGTTTTCAGTTTATCGCGTATTAATTAAGATATGGCAAAAAGTAACCAGCTTTTCTGCTCAATAAGCATGCCAGCCATAAAAACAGTTTCTATTAATCATTTTCAGAAAATGGAAAATTTTCCAATTGGATTGTACCCATTGGATACTGTGCCTGAGTATAGATGCAAAGAAATAGGTAAAAGTCGGGCGTATGTTATTTGGCTCTAATTCTGTGGGAAAAAAACAAAAATAATAAGACTTCAAATGGTCGACTTTAGTCCTTTTGGACCGACAAGACTTTCTTTAGTACGTGCAATTTTATTTCATTTCTATTAACAGAAATGTTCTCACCATGCATTTATTGGTTAACAGTCACAGAGGTTGGAATCACTAAGGTAACGGGAAACGTAATGGAAAATTATCCCAGCGGATTGAGATCGAATCTGTCGCACACAACGGGTCAGTTGCATAACTCCGCTTCCCATTTTCTCCTCCCTCTCGCTCCTGTTAGCATTGGCAAACGGTTCGGCGGAATACGTTTGAACATGAAAAGCTGTCGCGCTCGTTTTCCCGGGGCCGGCGACGGAGCGGCTGGCGCCAGGGGCTACTCGTCCCTCCCCGCTCCTCCCATTCTCGCGACCGGGAGGAAATTCGATTCTGCTGCGGTTCAGCGGACGATTGGATAATTCACGTGTGCGCGCACGTGTCGTTTTGAACTCGCCTGCCGGTTAGTCCAAATGGGAGCGGGAGCGATGACAAACGACGGAATCACGGCGAAATGACATGTTTTCAATTGCACCGATGTCCAGTCGCTGGCTCGGCCCCTCGTGAAAGAAAATGGCTGTCTGGATGACATCTGGACGCCCATCGTCGCGAAAAAGTACCATTAAGGATTTAAATGCAGGACCAAAACAACTCGGAGTTCGCACTTGGGTCAGCCCCCGTTGTAGATAAATAAATTTTTATTTTAATTTAGCAATATTCGTTTTGACTATCTTAGGTTTGGTCATAGAGCAGCGTCATCAATGAGTTTTAAGTGCTAGGAGTCCATTATATCTCTTTCTTCACTATTAAACATTATCGTTAATATCTTCCTCAATCGTGAGGGCGAGGTAGTCCCAAGGAGTAGAGCGTCGAGTTACTGGCCGGAGGGTCCGGCTAAGATTCCAGGACACTTCTATTGGCACCCTCGGCTTCACCCATGCTATGTAATTTCTCAGATGGCAAATTTTCCTGGGAAACCAGAGGCGGCACAGGGAAAGGAACTGGCTCCCATACCCCCATGTGTGAATTTAAAGTGCCGATGGACTTAGCACTAGGTGAACTCTACCCTCACCTATGAAAACATATATCGGGTTGATAAATTGATGAATATCTCCGTCATTAATAACATTGTCAAACAGTTATCATGCATGTACATATATACACGCCCCTTAATCGTTTGTAGAAATTCCTCCTCATGCGATGAGACAACTGTGCATATGTACATGAAATTGTATTATTTTTCATACAGCTAGGGATTGCGTCATCCATCAACACATCTAAGGATGACGCAAATGCATTTGAACTAGTTACGATAAAAAATAGAAAAATATTTTGGAAAATACATAGTTGTCTCATTGCATGAAATAATCATATAATTTGTTAGCACATTCAAGAAATCAAGAATGACATCACACACTTCATAAAAGTGCCATATTTGTCTTCAGTATTGAATTTATTATGATTAAAAGTGCAGGTATTAATGAGAGCCAATCAATGAGGATATAGAAATGCTGCGGCAAGTCACTGGTTCAGTAAAAATGAATGACTCATCTTAGTAAATTGTATGTCAAATCTTATGCTTGATTAAAGGCCTTAAGGCCAAATCCAATACTTTTAAGTGTTACTTAATACTACAATACATATATAATTAGACATATACATAGACATAATTACATTTAAAACGCTTGCTATGGGAAAATTATTATTAGGTAATCCTCCGGTTAAGGTAGATTTTGTATGGACAAAACTACCAAATAAATATTTTGTTTCTTCTAACAAAAACATGGAAATGCGTATGGAAAAATAATAAAGGTGATTTCAGGAATACCACTTTGGGCATTCCTGGGCTGAGTGCTTGAGAACCGGTAGAAAGGACTATCTTTATTGCTCGAACTTTCGTGATTTTTAACGAGTGCTTATTACTTCGCCATATGGATGTAATCATCGCGCGCTACTGAATTGTTTTAATTAAATAAAATTCCACATCCGATGTGCAAACGATTGAAGTCTAGATCCATCACGATTTGTTTAATTTGCATACTGTTTACTGTATTGTTGGAAGGAAATTGTTTTAGAGCATATTTTATTCTCCAGTCAAATTACGGGAAAGTATTTCATGGAAGGAGAGTTCGTCCCCTGTGTAGACAAAAATAATAATTTTTTCTTAATTATCCTTAGAGGAATTTGGACGTCTTTCCGGTAGAGTGAGGAAATCAAAAATTACTCGTTGAAGGGTGTCTTTTGCCCGAACCACGTACTTTTGGAGTGAATTTTGCCTGAGCAGTGGTTCTGACGCGCATCATGAATCAACTTCCAAAATGAGGGAACAGGCTCAAAGATTGTTGGGCGGAAGGGAAAATTGACGTGCTTACGCTGCTGCTTGCTGCCCATGGGCTCTGGACTCACCGGAGCGGGGAGAACTTGAAAACCCTAGAAATGTTATTTTCCAGAAGTTTCCAAACGTCCAATTGACATGTCTGGTAAAACTCTTTAAATGACAAAAGAGTATTTACACAATTACCCGTATAATCTCATTTTAAACTAATTTTTAATGCAATAATGGAACTTAATTAAATTTGGTTCTCTTTTAAAATTAAATCATCTAAATGTAACCTACATTCAGAGTGAGGTAATGGTAGACTTTCTTAGATACTGTACGATTTATATTACCAATTTTAATTATATGGAATCTACATTGCTGGTGGTGGCGGAGAGAAAAAATTATGGCTACGGAAATGTGGTTCCATCGAAGAAAAATGATAATAAAATGAGTTTACAAAATTACAGATGAGAAAGTACTTTGAAGTGTGGGTAAAGCGAGAAGGATACCGGAAGAAAAAAAATACATGTAATAAGATATATCCAAAAGTGCGTTAGTTTTCTGAAATCCTGTGAGGGGAAGAATAAAATAGGAAGGCAGGGTTGAATTATGGGAAGGAAATGTAAAGGAAAATTTATGGAAAAAAGAACTTATCTATATCTATGCATCACGCTCCCGGAATTATGTTTTCGGTACACCTTTCCGCAAATCATTAAAGCGTATAACGCATGGTAGTTTCCCGCTTACTCACCTATTGGGAGCCATTATTTATTTGAATATATTACTTTGGTTGAAATTTCTCCCTGTCTAATTTATTAATTAAGCCGTAATTACGAGCCGACAAGTCATTAGGCATCAAGAATGAAAATTGTGGAAATGAAAACAACAAAACAATTTTTTACTTAATTTGGATTAACTTTTTGGTGGGAATTATATTTCGATTATGCTCTGAAATTACCTAAAAAATTACATTTTAACGTCCTCCTTTTGGCTTTGCCTTGCCGTCTCTATTTTTTGCATTTTCCTAAAATGGCAGTGGACACACACGAGATGGATGCAGCCGTCACGATTTTACATCCTGCAATGGCATATTTACGGGGTCCAATGTCCAAAGAGGGTGTAGGTGCCGTAGAAGTATAGATGAATGAAGACACATGTAATGGAGCACCACTTAATATTCAATGGCGAAGGAGAGGGTGCTCCTATAAGAAATATTAGGATGAAAAATCTCACGCAAATGTTATCGTTTCCAAAAGTTCCAGAGAGAATTAGGAAACGGCTGTAGTTGAATTCTCCTTTCAGAAGTAGGTTCTCACGCGTTCATTACTTTGTACACGGCTCGGAAATGGAGGTGGGCGGAGCTAATTATATAAGTCGTTGAGTGAATGAGTGGACGAAGAAAGGCATGAACCGTGCAACAAAACTGAATTTCCCCCGAGGTCCCCAAAATTCTGCAAATATTGGGGCTAATTCGCCACCGCTTCCGCGATTACCCGACTATGTCACGGGGTCGAATTAAGCTTTTGAGTGCGGAGAGCCGAACGGCGGCGAGACTATTCCTACGGTCAAACTTCCCCTTTGTGCCCTGCTGTTTGCGCTCCGTTCACAAACGATCGCGATTCTCGTAGTTTATCCCCGGCATCCCGACGTCCGCATTTGGCAAATGGAATCCTCCTCCCGCGTCTGCCCAGTTAGGCGCTATCTCTTGTGTGTGTTCAGTTATCACGGACGCTACCACGTTTATTGAGGGTTGGTAAACCGCTTTGGCATACTCCCGAAATCACCTCCGGAATCATCTACCTCGATGGTTTTTATTCAACTCTTGACGATGAATGTAAAAGGAAATTTCGAGACGCGAAAAAAAGTACCACTCCATTCGGAATTGGAGAAAATTTCGTGGAGTATCACTGTGAAGCGTTCATCCATGCATTCTCCACACGTAGATATTGAAAACTGAGCTATGCAAGCGTGCATCAAGCATGTGGAACACATTGGGGGTAGTTTGGCGGCGTATTTTCTCTTCGGTCCAGTTTGAGGGGTGTTCCACAATTTGAAAAAGTCCTGCAATCTGCACAAGCGCCCGGATTCATTTTTTTCGTGTGAAGGCTTATCTTGTTGAATTATGCTTTGAGATGGATTCGTAAATGGTAACATTTTAGCCACCGGAATACATTTGACCATCCTCTCTAAAAGGAAATATTTGGAAAACATTCGAAAACGGAGAAAAAAATGATGACCTCCATCCGAATCGCACCAGTTTGAAATTGCGCAATCAAAGTCAGGGAATTTAACGCTTAGATTTTTACCATGGTACTAGCGGAGAGCTTATGAGTCTTATGGGAGGAAGAGTCTATTTGGACTTATTTGTAGTACATATCTATGAGGAAGAAATCTGGCCGGAAGGCTTTGTGAGATCAGTGTTAGTCCCTATTCCGAAAAAGATAAAGGTTGCATCATTTGAGGACTAGAGGACAATAAGTTTGATTTCTCACACAGCTAAAGTTGCTCTAATGATGATTAAAAAAGGATGCAGAGTAAGGCAAATGATTACTTAAGGGATGATCAGTTTGGGTTTAGGAAGAGAAGAGGTACGCGTGATGCCATTGCAGTAATGAGATCACTAATCGAGAGGAATATAGAATACAATCAGGACGTATTTGCCTGTCTCATAGATAAAGTTAACAGTTTCAGGCTTAACTTTGTGGAATTTCTTCATGATGAGGGTAAGAGATAAGGAAAACTTTACACTTCCACAGACTTTTAATGTAGTAAGACCATGGTTTCGAAGCTGCACATCATCATCAGGTGTCTCATAGATTTCTAAAAATTTTGATATAGTTAATTGGGAAAAACTCTTGAGTATTCAGTCTCTTGAGTCTCAGACTGCTCAGTTGTGAGTGGGGAACGGAGAGTCCGGATGGGCAGTGCAAGGAAGCCGTCTAAGGCAGGGTTGTCCATCATCACCAGTGCTGTTCACGTATATGTGGAGGAAATGATTAAAGAAGCATGGGAAGAACTGGAAATAGGTATGAATGTCGGCGGGGAACTTGTAAAATCAGGTTTGCTGACGACCGCGCTCTAGTTTGCCAGTCAGCTAAGGGGTACACGCATTGCTGAGTGAATTGGAAATTCACTGCGATAGATATGGGATGACAATAAATGTTAATAAAACAAAGGCTAAGCTTAACATTAAAATAGGAGGGCAAAAATAGAGCAGGTGGAACAGTTTACGTGTCTCGGAAGTGCTTTGGATCAACACGGTCAAAGTAGTAGGGACGTAAGGAGAAGAATTGCGCTGGGCAAAGAGGTTTTCACAAGGAAGAGGGGGTTGATGACGGGGACGTTGAGTAGGGAGGGAAAGAAAAGACTCGTCAAAACTTTGGTATGGAACGTAGGGATGGTGGGCGAGGAGAGGGGTTTGTTGTAAGAAATCCTCTATAGGCAGGAAAAATGGATGAATGGCATATTGAGCGGCAGTGGGATGTTGAAGACGTTAATAGAGGGGAGAATGTTGGGCAAACGAGGAAAGGGCAGGAACGGGTAGGGATGTTGGACGGGATGAAGGGAGTAAGTACACAGAGATGAAGAGGGACCTAATGTAGAGTAAGTTGCTGGATTGTGTTTTGTTTGGAGTTACAAAATATGTATTTGATAGTTGTGTCCATTCAAAACCTTTCTTAACCGGTAGATTACTTAATAATCATTATGAACCTGTCTTGAAATTCGTCGTAAAATCTCGTCTGTTCTACCCCGATGCAATTTGATTTTGATTCAGTACAACTGATTTGCCTCAACAGAAATCTCTTTCTAATGACTTCTTTATCTCTTTAGCTTCATTTCTATATCAAGCCAATCTATAGCTTCTTCTATCCACTTCTACTACTTAAATTTTTGCAATCCACTTCATGTTCCTAATGTTACATACCTAACTCCACTCATTCTCTCTCTTCAAATCTTAAGTTCTTCGAAAATGCCGTACATCTGGTTTTGAATGCTGTGAATCGCTTTTTTCCAATCATATTTATAGGATACAGGTTCTGGTGTTTCTGTGTGAAATTCTATCTTGAACTTGATAAAAAATACAATAATTCCTCATATTGGTTGTTATCGATACATGGCCACGGTTTCGACCCGTCGTCATTAGATGATTGGACTCAAATGAACCTTGAACATCGGTTCCATTACTTTTGTGAAAACTACTTTCCTCACAAATTTCTTTTGATTCTCTTTTCATTGTTATTTTTCTTAATTCCACTCTACTGGCCGAGCAAACTTTTATTTTCTTGAGTTCATGTACTTTAGCTATAAATTTTAAATTATGCATTGTATTTATTGAGAATTTTATCTCAATATTCATGCATGCCTCTTGTCCACCACTTCATATACATACATGTTTGGCTAATGTAGTATTTCGTTCACCATTGGCTGATTATCTTAGTTTTCTTAATAGATATTTCGAAAGAAATTTGAAATAAATAATCCAGAAATTAATTTGAGCCTATTCAAGTGGTCAAATCATGTCCAATCGCTGAAAATGCACGCCACGCCGTGGAGATTTAAAAAAAATCTTGCTTGTTGAAAATGGTACACATGATCAAAGTAATCGAATGAATGAATCCCCTGGTCAACTTTCTTCCACCAGTCAGGACCTATCGCTCTCTTGCCGTTCGCCCTTCAAAATCCAGCACCCCCCGGATACATTTCCCGAGGGATTCGTCGCCACGGACGACTACCATGCCCCCACGCCCCTCCAGAAAAAAAACTTCCCTCGGGCAGAACACGTGAAGAGAAACGAAACAGTTTATTTACCTCCGGCGTTGGGAAATTCTTTCAAAACCCTCGGGACGCCCCTCCCTCCACTTCTTCTTGTTTCACCCATCCCCCTTGATCCCGCCCTCATCGCTGCTACCCTCTACAATTCTCCTTTCGTTCTCTTTCCCCTCTCACCTCCACTGTCCCCTTCATCCCTTTTCCTTCCATCCCAAACCCCTTTTCGTCCTCCGTCTCATCCTCTCACCCCTCCCCCACTATCTCCTACTCCAAAAAAATGCGTCTCCGAAGACCGCCAACGTACTCCAATCCTCCCGCCCCCCTTCATCTGGTATTCTGACCGATTCGAAAGGAGAACAATGGACGAAGACTTCCCTCCCTGTTCTCTTCCCCCACATATACCCTTAACTCGTCTCCCCCCCCACTCCGTCCTTCTTATTTCCCCTCACCCCCACCTTCGAGAATTCATCCCTTCCCCTCATTCTTCTTTATCCCTCTCGTCCGCAGGTCTCTTCTTGCCAACCCCCTGATCCAACTGTGGTGTTCCCCGTTACTTTAAATTCCCTCGTTGTCGTACAATTTCCGATTTCATTTCATATCCAATATCCCTATGGTGAAAACATCTAGGAAGACAAGGACTCTTGAAAGAAAGAAGTGATGAAAAATTATTAAAGGTCTGATATGGAACGTGGCGCCCTGCGCTACCGTACACGTGTATTTTTCTCGTAGGAGAGGAGAACGGTAGACTGGAGGCCTTTAGGGCCGTATGTTTGCAGAACGGAGAAATAATATGGACAGATAACACAAACTAAGCTCTAAATGGGTAAAGGCAAGCGAGAGAGTTCTGGTGGGAGGGTGGAAAATTGATATGAACGAATCATTGTGAACAGCGGAATATTAAAGACAGAGATTTAACAGAAAACTGATTTCAAGTTCGGGGGAAAATGACGAAGAATATCCTTTTAGATATCGTGAATGTGGTATAGATTATACTCGTACGGATGAATACGAGGAGATGAATAAATAGGTAGTGTAAGACTAAATGTTTTAATGTTCGCCGAAGTGCTTTGAAGTCTGTGAAATTATCATAACTTTCAAATATCTTCCAAAAGAACTTGCTGATTCAGAGATAATAGGCAGGAGCCTATCATATGTACTTTCAAATCCCACAATCAAATGCGTTTCAATTTAGTTGAATTTTCGGAAACTTTCTAATTTCTTTGATGATATTAAACGTAAACTCGCGCAATATCCTCTAATAATTTTACCACCTTTGCTGTTTATCTAATATACGAGTATATATCAATATGTCATATTGCTCTTGAGTTAAAAAAACTATCAGCTCAAAAGATTTTACATCTATGTGAGAATAGGTGTGGAGAATTAGCCCAATTTTCTAATTATTTCATTGTCTTAATGATTGTTCTGTAGCAAATAAATGCTCGATTTTGTACCTGATGATGACGCCGAAGCGTTGAAACTGGTAGTACGAATAAAAATTGTGTGGAAGTTACAAGGTATATTCATTTAAAACGAAATAAATGCTCGCTCACCATCCAAAGTACTGCAGGATGTCCTCTGATCGGTAGTTGAATCATTTTGTTTGCAGCAAGCCCAAGATGAGTACAAGGGCCGATGATTCGAGGAGTGTTTATGAAGCCACTGCGATATGGCTCATATTGTGACTCTCGCTTGCTGAAGACACTGCGCAAGCCATTCGTGAACGAGATCACGCTGTTAGGTTTGTAATATGATAGAAAGAGTGTTAACTGTCTAAGTATTCTACGTCCATTTCCTTCTCTTTGCAGGTGAGTGAGCATTCTTCGGCTAATGGTGACACATTTCGAAAAGTAATTCATCTCAAAGGAAGAAATGCATGATGAGAGGGACGAAATTCGAACACTTGGACCATACTGAGGAACCTGTCGCCAAAAAATCATTCGCAATCTCCACTGATGTCATTGGCCAAGGATACAAGGTAGGCCAGGAAACATTTCGCTGGCATCTTTCGAGCGGAGGCTGTCTGTATCCATATTACCAGTTGCAAAGAGTGGTTTGTGATGGATCCGCAAATTATGCAAAGAGGAAGCAAATTGCTTCATAAAATATTCCGATGGAGGAGCGAGAGGGATGTCTTTTCAGGAGAATGCTTTTCCCGAAGCAAATTGAAAACTATTTGATTTATTACTTAGAATTTCGGGATGTCTAGTGAAAGGTTAATGTGAGGAAAGCTGGTATTGGGCTGGGTTTACGTGAAAATTGAATTTTTTAACTGATGTGTCATAGGAGAATATTTTGTCGACATCTCAATGTATAAATGCTGCATTAATATTAATTATATACTCGTGAAGGGTGATTTCCAATGGAAATGTACGAGTGCCAACACCTATGCTATACCTTAATGGAACATACCATAGTTGCTTTTATTTTCCCTCGTTATATAAAATTTTATGTGCAGGGAAGTAAAGAAAAACGTTAAATTCTAACTGTTCTAAGTGACGCAAAAAGCAACCTTGTGATCAAAAGATAGACAAAACAGAAATCTACCAACTGTCAGTGACAAAAAAATTGGAGCTAATGCTACGCGAATGTTGTCGATGCGCTTCACTATACACCTCAGCTTTAGAGCCATAGGTAACTACTATTCTATCGCTGCTCTCATGAATATCTGCGATTAAATTCGCTATTCTATGCTTCATTAGCTACAAAGTAACAACATAACCGCTCCTTCAAGTATCTAACATTAATAAAAATTGTGAAATTTAAGGTAAAGTTGTCTGCTCGTAAATATCCTTAACTTCCAACTTATATAACTTCTATAAGCGTTGAGGATAAGGAAATCATTAAATTATCATAATGATTCACCATTTGCGCGCAATTTATGATGATGACCTACTATTTAGTAGGATAGCAATCTTATTTATGCATCGGCTACTTGTAATGTCATTGGCTATCAAGGATGCACATTCCATCACTTAGGTATGGTCAAATAAGAAACCCAATGATTAGCTGGCACATATAGGGTTAAAGTTTATCGTAGATATTCGTATGACTAACTTCCTACGATACTCATCACCTCCGCTTTTTGCCTATAACAGCGAATTGCCGTATGAGCTAATCTTCATGTCGGGATCACCCAACGTAGATACCTTGAACTATTTTAGCACATGAGGGGTTATTTTACTCAAAAATAATAACGATAAAACTGCGAGCATGCGTTTTAAAAAGTTAAATTTAGGGCAAAGGGCGGATTTTTATGTTTTACTCTTTATGAGGACATGAATTGGAAGAATGGGGTGGAAACCAGTGTAGAAGTACCAAAGAACGATTATTTCTCATGATGAAGCACAAAGGCAGACAGTATCCAGATATTATTTTAAAGAAAGGAGAAACCACGAAGAGTGGAGTGTAAAGAAAACTCGGAAAAATTCTGCAACAATAAGTATGCTACTGCAAAGTGGCGCAAAGGCATACGGAAGAATGAATGTAAGTTTGACATATGATCACTCATGAAACGGAAATAAAAGTGAATACATTCAGTGGAAATCGGTCTACATAGATACCAGTTGATGTGATATCGTTCGACATGAAACACATTAATCAGCATTCGGAACATTAGGATTAGATTTCAACTTACCGCGTCTTGTGAAATGCACAATTGCGTTGGAAGAACATTTCCTTATCGCATGACCTTGAACCTTACGGACCGTGGACGAGATTACGCATCAATTGGGCTACGACGGGACCAAGGAAAATTGTTGAACATCGAAATTTTATTATCCTTAACGTTATATTATCAAATATGCATTAAAATTGGTGTATTACACATTAGATCAACACAGTCGTGGAAAATCATGTAAAAATACGATATAATACATTAAATACTCTCAGAAAACATGAAAGTACAATTTTGATGTACCCATATCATTTTACATTATTCTTCTTTTATCTAGCCTACTTGTATAATTTTCATTTTTATACGTTACAGATGAATCCACTTGTAGCACTCTCACGGGGAGGTTTAATCTTGCATTGGGTGTATTCTAAAGATCCTCCTCTCAAATCTAACTCGGGCTATGATATTGGTGTTCTAGTCTGTATACGAGGATTCGTCAAATAGATCTTGATGAAATTAGCTAAAACCATTTCAGTTAAGAAACTAAGAGATTATGTGAGAAGATTCCCATTAATCGGTTTGGGGTTTCATCAGGGTAGGAATGATATTTCTCCGCCCTATTTGTCGCAAGGTACACTTTGACACTTATTGCAAATTTGTATGAAATAAGAGCTCACTTATGGAAATATCTGATAGAGAACAAATAACTCTTATCACTATATTAAAAAACAAGTGATCGCAAGTACTAAAAGAAACGAGCACGTTTTCAATTGCTTCAAAGTGTTCAAAAGAAGTTAGAAATGGAACGAAAATTCCGCTCTATCGGTTTATTTAGCGTCATTGTATATCCTTGAAGCAACTATTTTCAAAGCGTGATCGTAACGTTGAAATAAAAATGGGAAATAGACGTCGGAATTTTTTCAAAACAATTTGATACTAAAGGAAGCAGTACCTAATGTGGCCTCATTTCATTACTCTACCTTACACTGGAACTAATAAAATGCGTAATAAATTTCACTGCATATATTCTTGTATTTTTTGGACATGGTTTCAATGTATTTCATCGCAATAGACAAGTAAAGTTGACACATATGTATTAGAAGCGTGGTTTCAGAAATAATAATTTATCATTAGATCTACCTAGTATTTTTCTCCGACTCCATTTGAGCCCAGGCCATTCTTCGATCTCACGAAACCTTGGGATCTCTCTCTCTCCCACCTCTCACTTTATTCTCTTTCCTTCGCCTTGCCTTAATGCCTCCTTTGGGTGTGACAACGCGTTGTTGCAGAAGTATATGCAAATTGCCGAGTGTCTTGAATTGCTTCCTTCGACTGGAGAGCGAGTCGTCCCTCGCAGAACAGCGGGAGGTTCATCCAGCGGACGACACTGCCGCACCCCTCTTTGGCACAGCTCTGGCTCGTGATTCCCATCAACTCCTCGATCGGGGTGACGAGTACACGCTGTGACGTGCAGGTAATGCCAGAAAAAATAAGTAGACCTGACGGAGAGGAACGTTAACACAGAGTCGCATTCAAGCTAAGTCGAAATAAATGATTATATTTTATTATTCGTTATAGGGGAAAGGTTCATCTGAAAATACACCACATTCATTAAAATTAATGGATACTTAGAACAATGAACGAATCGGTCACGTTCACAAAATTGTTCTTAATAATAGAATGCCATTTTATCCTTTTAAAAAAGATTTGAAGTACGCGAAAGCTAAGGAATGATATTGAAAAAATTTTCTAGTTTTTTTCAAAGTTAATTTTAATTAACTGTTGGCTCTATTTTTTCCCATAAACCTCTTGGGTCCATTTGGAATCAATCCTGTATTGCCGATGAATCATTTCAAGTGCGACAGCGAAGACGAGTTTTTTTTGGAAATGTTATTAAACTTAAAAATTATTTTAGTGTGACTACATTTCCTAGCCTAATCTTTATGAAAATATTTCTTAATGTTTTTTGATCTTTCTTTACTTGTTACATTTTTCACACCTTTCAACTTTTTTTGAAGTCATAAGTATCTGTTCCTCAGAAGATTTGCTCGGGGTTTTGGTATCAGATATTGCTCAGGTTTTGCTCCGCTTTGACATAATGTTGCATTGACGTTTCACCAACTGTATAAGCGTTCTCATCCTTGTATTACTGCATATAGATTCAGAAGAACCGCTTATTTATGCACACACGGCCATTAAGGTGATTGAGCTTTCAATTAGCTTACTTCAATCTGATTGATCAATGCTTAGCTGCAAAGTGCGCGTACTCTTATTCTCCGTTTACATTTGAGGATGGTTAGAGTAATTATGGAGCTGATCTGGTAATTCTACAAAAATCGACATAATTATGCAATGATTTTCGTCTACTCGGAAGTGAATTTGCCGGTTGTGCTTGTATCGATTCCATGAAATGCAGCTGCAATATAGCCGGTCTGAAACAGCTCGGGATGTGAAGACTGATCTAAGTCGCCATAAAGAAGAGTGAGCGAGGAGCAACGGACGTTTTACTGCGCTTTGCCAAGGTGTGCCCCGCGGTAGCTGATTGGTATGCACGCTTATACCTTGTTGACCGGCATCTTCCTTTTATTCTTCTGGGTTGGCTGGCACGGTTGCTTCACGGTTTCTTCCGCGTTGTATTTTCCACAAATGCATCGAACGTCGTACCTAACATCGGGTTTCATCGGGGATGGAGGGTCTTCTTGCCTCGATCGGGTGGGCAAATTAATACTTTGTTTGTGCACCTCCATATCATTTTTGGTCGCTTTTGTGAATATTTGCGTTCTCCTTTCCGATATTTCTTCTGTGAAAGGATTGAAGTCTTACGTCAATACTTACAAAAATGAATGAGATAGAAATGTTCAATTTCACAAAATATTCATGTGTGAATTATGTAAAATTACAAAGGGCTTTGATTTAAAATTGATTTTTCACAGAGGGGAAATGGGAAACATCGCGCTCCTCTTTGCTAATATCCAATGGGTCAATTTGTTTTTTAAGATTTCAGTCATTTCTTTATTTTTTCCGGCTGTCTTTCCATATTTTCCTCGGCTTTCCTCTGCCTCTTTTCCAGCTTCGAACATTATCTATGCGTGTTTTTCACTTTTCTGTTGTCTACCCGGCCTCAATGTCGGTTCCATCACCTTCTTCCATTTAATACTCACTTTCTTATTGCTACGATTTTACAGTCTCGTATTATGTTTTTGTCACCTTTCTCTGTTAGTGTATTTACCGAATATCCAATCCGTATTACCTTTAATTTAGGCAAATAATATTTATTTTCCTTGAAGTACAATAAACAGATTTTATAATATATTAAAGAGTACGAACAAAAACCACTATTGGAAAACGAAGCGATACTTTCATCTTCGAAGTCTCTATCTGCTGTTTTGCCGTAGAAGTGATTACCAAATCTACAAAGCGTATTTTCTTCAGTTCAACCAGCTAATATTTTTCCCGTGGACTACAAAAAAAGTATTTTATAATAAATTCGTCGAGGACAAAAAAACAACTACGTGGAAAACGAAGCATCCAGTTATAAGTCCCATGGTCTGTTTAATCTATCTCAGCCTCTGCCATAGAAATACGAAAATACCGTCATTTAATGGTTTCAGAATCGTTTGATCTGAGCATCAGTGACTTTCTGATTAATAGCTGGACACGGTAAAGGGTTTCAGTTCCTTGTGAGTGCTGTTCACCGAAATTTGTACCTTTGTAAAAAGAAACTCCCCCGACGCAGTCTTACACACAGTATTTTTAATCGATCTTCCGAACAAACATTTGTTTTCATGTGGGAATAATCGAGAGAGATAGGGAGAGAGAGAGAGAGTGTGTTCATTTGTGCAAAATCGCTTCGCGGTGAAGGCTGCAAATTTACCCGCACGAGATGGGCGGCTCTTCATCCTACATTTGCCCCCCCACCCCTTCGAGGACTGTGGCGTTCGGTGCGGAGTCCTAGGAGGGAGCATCACCCCACCCCCCACCTCCTGCTGAACTTGACCTTATAAGACTCGTTGGTTTTCTTTTTTTTCACTCGGAGAAGAACACGGGGTCCTTTGTTATTCCCGCGGCCCCGCGCAGATTTATGATCAAAGGGATTCCCAACAATCCCATCCAGACTTTTTTTCGTTTTACAATGGTGCCGGGAGGGGGGGTGGGAGTAGGGGGTGAAGACGACAAGGACGGATGGAACGGAGAATATTTGAGAGAGAGAGAGAGAGAGGAAGGGAAAGAGGGAAAATGAAGAAAAAGACTAATCGGCGTCTTATATTCGGATCTGGAATTGTGTTTTTGTCTGCGGGGTGACCGAATGGGACGAGTGGCATTCCTCCGGCATGCCGCCGCGCACGAGAGGGGAGGTGGGCGGAGGCGCGGAGCATGATGGGATAGGTTGGGGGCACTGCTGCTGGGGGAAGGCAGAAGGGCACAGACGGGGCTAATGGGAGGTGGGGGCGTTCGAAAGGAAGCCCCGAAGGAAAAAGACGGGTATTTTATGAAAAAGGTCTCCGAATTCATTACCTCCGGTTTTCCATATTATTTTTCTTCTTCATATTACGCGAATCTCCCTCTATCTTACGAATGCATGTTCGAATCAGCGATATCATCACTGGCTCTCTGCCGCGGTCGCGGCTCCCAAGCGTGAGGACTGTGAAAAACGGATGCTGATATTATTTCCAATGCCTACCTTTGATGATTATTTGGACTTATTACGTATTTGTGTAAAATAAGATATTGATGTTGAGATGATAAACGATTTAGCTATAGGAAAAATTCGCTTAAAATTAAAAGAGTATGATGTTTCATTAAGTGGAGATCATTAACGTACAGGATATCTCGAGTTTCAGCCAGCTTTCTGAGACTTAATAATAACCACGAAATGTATACAAGGTATTGTGTCAATAATTGATGCTTGGAATGCGCTGAATTTTATACAAATTTGCGTATTTAACTGAGATAAAATTATTATTTTATTGGTTTTCAAATATAGTAGTTTACCTAACTTTTAAAATTATGTATTTCTTAATTAGGTAAAAATATTTTCAATCAATTTAAAACGAAGCAAAATCCGTGTAATTTTTTGGTTAAAAGTTGTGTGGCAACTATTGAACATCGATGGTAAAAAAGAAATATGATGTAGACCATTGTGTGTAAAATGTCTTACGGAACGTCATGCCAAGGGAAATCTCTTGAAAAGTTGTGATACAGACCAAGTCTTTAATGTTGCCAAACGCAATTTTATCCATTAGTCTGTAGACTTCGTTGTAATAGTTCAGATGCCAAAGTCAAATTCTTCACCACCTGCCCACCACTAGTTAATTTAGTTCATTGCATTCGTTGCTTGCTGTCAGTTCTTTTGGTCATGGGAAATTACTTAAATGAACTCTTGCTAATTTAAAATTATGCATCTGTATTGTGATTTGTTTTCTTACTTCACAACCTCTTATGCTATTGTTGGAGATGGTAAAATTATTTTGTCATGTGACAAGGAACTTCCATTTCATTCTATGTCAATTCTTTAGGGAACTGTCTTTAAAGTTATTAGCCTTTTGCCACTTGACTTACTTCCAAAATGAGGTCATGAATTTTTTCGCTCCGGAATTCTCTCGTAGGGCCCTCCGTGTCTTTGATGCGGTAAGGTATCTTCGTTAATTAACGATAGTGTCGGTCCTTTTGAGGGTCATGATCACCTTCGGAAATAGAAAAATGTCTACCGGAGCCATTCCCTATGAGTAGGCATGCCAACGTGATATTGTAACATGCCTATCGGTAATGAGGCGTAATTATACATCCACGCAATACCCCGCAGGCTACCACAAAGACGTATGGCGTAGGGTGTTAGGGGACCAGATTTTCAAGAATAAATACGCACTTACAACTAAATATGAAGATGTATTTCCATGAATGGAGTAATTGGTGTAAGTTCAGCTTTATATTTTATTTCTTGGATGAAAAATTGAGATATATTGTGATTCAGCAGATTCAGGTTTTATTATGTTTACGCATGTTGCGGTGATAGGACGAGCACTTAAATCTGTCTATGGCTGTGTCCAACTACCTATTTTATCCTGGTGGTCCAAGCTACCATTGCTATGTGGGGGCATATTATTTCCCTCGTCATCATGTGAACCCGGGTATTCTCAGCCTTTCTAATAGTCTTACTCTGACATGCTCACTTCGTGACTCAAGAGACTCATGCGGAATATTCCAGCTTATCCGTCATACTTCGTGCTTTCTCGTAACAGTTTATAATACGTAAATCTAGCAAATTTCTCTGAACTATTTTCAATTCCTTAAGCAATTCTCCCATATCGATCCCATATTTGATTTCTGGACAACATACGCGTGTTACAAATGTGGTCTAACTGAAGCAAAGTGACTCATTCAAAGTAACTGTTGGAGATGCCGCGACAGTAACATTAACGGAATCATTTGCTAAAGCGTATTTCTATGCAATAATTTCAACGCCTCCTTGGAGAAGTTGTTCGCTAGGTCCTGCAGGCTGGTCATTGATTGCCTCGAGAGATTAATTAGCTAAAGCACTAGACAGGATATCCTGGGATCCGGGTTTGAATCTCATTCAAAGCGAGTGGTTTTTACACTTTGAAATTGTTGCGAATGACTTTTATTTTTTACTTTTTCAATTGCATTTCCCTTCAACTATTCTAATGAATCTTATTTTCCTTAAGACTGGAAAGGGGCACTGTCTTCTTAGAGCATACGTGAGTTCTTTATGTCGTCGTCAATCATTCTGCAAAATCGTTCCACATTATTCAGTTAAAAATCATACTGTAGCCTAGTCGTTCCGAACTAATCCTTGATGATTTACCCCACTGATTAAGAAAATCATCATTACTTTTGCGATTGACCAAAATTGGCGAATCATTTTCGTCTCGGCGATATTTATGGGATCCACAGTGATGATCGCGCCTAGGATTCCTCGTGTCATCTGTAAAACATGTGTCCCAACACCCATCAGAATGTTTTCCATATGTTTCCATCAAATTTGCCCGTCCCAAAAACATCTCACTGATGGCAATTCGTTGTTGCTCCCTCTCCGTTCGTCTACCAACAGTCACTTCACAAGTTTGGTTGCGACGCGATGAATTTTCAACATTCTGATCAGTATCTTGAGGCACGTCGCTGTGGATATATGTTGTAGAAACGAACCGTTTATGGCCCTCATCAATCTCCCGCACTGTCAAGCGACGATTTTCACGCACGGCAGCACGAAATGTCGACGTAATCGTCTGTCGCTGACGTTGATGTGCGCCAGGAAAAAGGATCGCCTTCAGCCAATCCTTCTCCACCCTCATACCCTTTAAAAACGTTCGCAAGTTCGTGTAAAACACATTGAATCGTCATACCGAGTTTGTTTTAAAAGAATCGGATAATTTATCGAGTTCATCACAAAACTTCACTTTAGATTCACTCGTAATAGTTTGTCATAGAAAGTTTACGTTTCTCTCTGGACGTACTGCGGAGAAAAATACGTGTAGGTCATTTATAACATGCCTCATCTACTCAATACCCCGCAAGCCGCCGCAAGGGCATGTGGGGGGGGTGGTGTTAGAGCACCACCCGTAATTTAGAAAGAAAAAAAACCGCATGCAGAACCCACAAATTTATAGTCCACAAACCAAGCATGGTATAAATTCATGCAAAAACCCTTTTTCCCCACACACATGCAAACACACAAACTACCAACAAACATACACATGCACCTACAGTTTAACCTAATACCTTTGTGATTTTTAATTTTGTTCCGACTAGTAAATTAAATGTTTTTAATATTTCTAAATGGACTTCAGTTTCTTACTATTATGGTTTCTAATCGTTCTGGGAAAGAATGAGTATTTGAATCTATCTGTATTGGAATCTATCTCCCTTATTTTATCTTTGTGGTCTTATCTACCTAAGTAGCGTTGGGCCATTATAATTCCTTCAGTGTCATCGTTAAACTCGCTGGTTCTGTATCTTTCTAATAGTCTAAGTGTCGCTTGTTCTCTTCGTATTTCAAGGGGTTCCCGGCCTAAATCCCCTAAGAGACCTGTTGCACTTGTGTTCTTATTATAAATACTTTTAACGAATCTGGCGGATTTTATCTGGACTTAATCTAATTCTTTTCTTCAGATTTTCTCCCAAGGATTCCAAAAACTTGAGGCATATTCCAAATGTGGTCTAAATAGAGCAAAATAACACTTCTCCTTAATTTTCTCATAACATTAAGTCGCATGTCCAGTTATGGGATGCTAATTACTTCTAAAGATCTCTTCCTGTCAACAATATCTGCGCAGAATCGATTCGCAGGCTCATTGCTACGCAGAGTTAACTTTTGGAGAGCTTACGTATGAGTATGGTTTGTACACTGGTTTTTTAAGTTTGGTTTGGACAGGATGGAGGGGAGGATGACAAATCGTGTGCTTAGGAAACAGGAGGAAAGTATGAAGTATGTACACTGAGTGCGGTAATCCGCAGAAATTTACGTTATTTGTGGTTTTCATGATTAAAAATATTTTTTCTTGGATTGGGAGACATACTATATAGGTGTCACATGTGACGTTTTCAAATTTTTATATGGTGTCAGAAAATTCCATTCTCAACACTGGTTTGTTGAAGAAGTAATTTCCATACCATGATTTCGAAAATATTCTCGATAATGTAAAAAAATAGTGTTTAAACCTTTGTTTTACCTTTTAATTTCACTAAAAGTCATCACTTTTAAGCATTTGTTCGTTAGTTTTTCCTTGGATATTTCAACTATAATACGTGCATTCATTGCGTGGTGCTTCTCTTGAATTCAATTTTCATTGCATATAGTTTTAATTTGACTTCATATGACACATTGATACTTCATTTTATGAATTTCTCCCTTTTGTTTTGTCCTCAGTCAGTTAACTTCCCTTCGGCTACCGATTCATTTGGTTTTTGCAATTTGGTGAACGCACATTCCCTGTCAAAAGTTGACATTATTTTGTTCTTACAGCCACCCACGACTCTATCTACACATTAGCACACTTCAACTTACTGAAAAGAACGGAGAATCATGACTTCAATAGTCAATGTGTCTCCTAATTTCATATATTAAATAACGATTTATGAAAATTAATGTAACACCCTTTCGTTCATAGCTTGTAAACAGATATGAAGTGAACGTTCAGTTGTTAGGAACTCGAAAATTTTCTTATTAATTTTTGAAACTTGATCTAAAACGTTTTTTGGATTATTTCGGATGCGCCAGTATTTTTAAGCTATACGATTGAGGATATTCATTCACACTAATGAATTAATTTCGTTTAAATAAAGGTGGGTAGTTGCTGTTATGTTAATACTTTTTACTTATATCTTTGCATTCATTATATTAGTTTTTCGCGTTAGCGACATGAATTTATGCACCATTGATCCACAATTTACCCTCCTTTGTCATAAGGGCGTGTATGAAATCTTGGATTTTTCATGTCAATTACTTTAAAAAACCAACAAGGACAGATCCTGTTTTATTTAAGATCCCGTCATTTGATGAGGTTCACTTAAAATTACAAGCATGGAAAACTTTACCAAATGAAAGATAAATGTCATCTCGATGCAACTTTCTTAATTTATCCTTATAAATCCAACAGCTTCTCAAACACTGCTCCCTCGCAGGCGTGGTTTGGTTACCACAGAATGCTTCCCGGATTGCGTTCCTCTACTTTCAGTGTGTGCTTTGTATGTAGCCTCATGTGTCCGTCGTCAAATCGATTTTTTAAATCCATCCGACAAGGCATGGTGACGAGTTGTTTGTAAAATACCGAATTTTCCTTTAAATGAGCTTTTTTAAGAATCGAATCCACTAAAGACATTGCGGTGATGTCATAAAATATTGGAAGTCAGCCAATTTAGCATTTTCATTTTAATGTGGCCCATGTGCATGTAAACATTTATAATCGACAACTGTTTTTTTTTCGCTTTTCATTTTCTATCGGACACAATTCTGTATGGCCCCAGCACTGGATTATGTGTGTAGGAAGTGGTTCTTTCGGGTTTTCTTCCGCGTGTATCCATTTTCCGGACAATATTACGCCAACGTTCCAGTTGGCTTCCTCAGGGCCACTGAAGTGCCGATGCAGGTTTTGGTCCAATAAAATAAACGGAGGGTATGTATATATATATATATATATATATATATATATATATATATATATATATATATATATATATATACCCTCCGTTTAGTACCTATTTTGTGGAGGTGTGCTCTGATTCGTTGAAATCCTTGAGGACCCGTTTCCACGCGCTGGCGAGGGGATAGCCGTCCTCGCGGTTGAAATTTCTGGGCGGTTTTGCAATTTCAATTGCCTCTCTGATAATCCTTGGATAGTAGCGGCCTACTTTATTCAATAAAGTGGCGTTGTCAAACTCAATATTATGTGTCGGTCCACTCCAATGATGTTCAGCACTGCACAAGCCAAGTCAGGGATAGGTGCGTTTCATTTGATGCGAGGCCACCACGTGGGGGCTGACGAACATCAACAGGTAATTTACGAGCTTAGAATAAGTAATTTAAAACGATTCAACTGCCACAAAGCTGGGACCTAAAATTCTAAGTAATAAGTAAAGCTTAGTTAAATCATAACGACATATCTTGAGAATATAATTTTATAGGAGTCAAATCAATGCACATAAAAATTTGAGTGATTGAAATACCTTTTAATTTGTTGTTCGCTGAATATTGATTAAAATTTTAATCAGGTTTACTTGTCGAAATACTTTCTAATATAGGTATTTGAGTTTTATTCTTATTCAATATTGAATTGAAACGATTAATTGATCATTGAACGTTTATAGTATCTTTTTATATGACTCCAATGCGAAGCTATCGAGTATATTTGTGAGAATGACCTTCTTTCAGTGCGGAGAGAGCCTTGGGAAATAGCGAGTCGAAAGAGGAGAAGGAAAGGAGTCCAGGGAGGATTTTTCTGAAGAACTGATGGATGGGGGGGGGGGAAAGGTGTTCGGAAACTGGGGAATCCTACTCCTTGCGGCGGGAGGTGAGGGAGGCTTCGGAGGTGGGTGGATTGCTGTTAAGCGATGGAGCGAAAGAGATCGAGGGGAGGAGGAGGGAGTGGGTGGGAAGGTCACAGGAAGGAAGAGAAGCATGGGAAGGTCGAATAGGAGTGATACTTTCTCTGAACAAGGGATTTCTCTCAATCCGCTGGCACACAAAAGATAAAAATAAAATATTATTCCTGTTAGCATCACTGCCTCCGTCGACGACGAGGGGCCGAGCAACCTGTTACGCCCCACATCCTCGACCTTTAACCCCCACCTCTCCACCTCCCCCGTTTCAGCTCTCTATTCACTAGGTTCTCTTACGCAATAGAGCCTCCCTAACTATCCTTGTCCCTGGGAGTTTTATATTACTCGGAGAATATACCCTCAGGAGAGATGGCTGGTGGATGGGGGCATTCCTTTATCCACAACCATACTTATCGGAAAAAGTCACGATCAGGCCCTCCTGGTTGGGTTTAATCTCAGTTGTGGAAGTTCCGCATGCTCTCCGAACCTTCCAGTGCATCTCATGTCGTTCAGGGATGTAGTTTCTTTCGCAAGCCTTTTTGGAAAAAATGCTACCTTTGCGTCTGATTCGGATTGAGCAAGTTTCCTAAATACTTTCTCTATAAATCAATTGCAACTGAATTCAATGAACTAACTAGCAAAAGGCAATTCTTGGAGATAACGAGTTATAAAAAGAATTTCTCGGAGCTTGCGAGTCATAAAAGACTGGATGCTGCTGGAAGAAATGAAGTTACGATTGAAGTAGAGAAAATGTATGACTAGAAATATATGAATACGTATTTCGTAGAGGATCTCTTTGTTAAGGGTAATAATCGTTGACCTAAAAGACCCTTGCGACATACGTTTAGGAACATCGCCTTTTATTTTGGACCTAAAAAATATGGTGAAATTGCAAACTATTATTTAGAACCATTTCAAATCTGTATTATCATAGAAGGACATGTTTGTTTAGTTTGACGGATCTTTGTATATTACATATGTTAATCAACGATCTTTATCAACCAGTAACTACTCTTCAGACAGTAATACAGGAAATAAAACAGTGTCGATAAAAAGAAAAACAGTTGATTCATATTATTAAAATATCATGAACACGTCATTTCCAAGTATGAAGCCTTTCAGGTAGTCTGTTTTTTTATTATGTATTTGAATTGCACAATATTTATAGCTAGTACAGTTCGGAATAGCTGGGACGATTTGGCTTCAAATTGTGTTATTTTGATATTAATAATGTACCATTTTTACTCTGACAGTGAATTTCACTTTTGTGAGATCGTAGCCGTTAAAAGGTTTTTGGTTATATATTTCAGAGTGCTGTGGTGGAATTCGCAAATTGAAGTTATGGCACGTAGATGTATCTCGGTCTTGGATGTCTTCCGAGATAATACGATGCGCAGCCAGTCTTAAAAGCGTGAAATTTACTACAAGAGCCATATGTAGATAAAAGTCTATTAATCTTTCTTATTTGCACATATTTAAATTTTTTAATAGTCTGTCACATGATCCCACCGCTTCAAATCGTACTATTTTACCTCGAGTTTCTTGTTGATTTTTTAATCTGCATCGCTTAAAATGCCACAAAAGCAATCAAGGGGAAAAAATACATTGCTGAGCAAAATTTTGACGTATGTGTATTAGTGAAAGGTTTCTTGAGTAATTTATTTGGTGGAGGGAATTTTTTGGAAAGGAAGGAAGATGAGCACGGGAATATTTCGATCATTTTAGGGAGGATAGGCATTGGTGGCAAGTTGTGGCCGAAAAGAGCATATCGTGTGAATGAGTGGCAATTCTGAGGGTATTCAAAGGAAGGTAATTCATCATGGTCAGATAAAATCAAATCACTATAATGGCAGTAAAAATTCGCAGCTATATATTACTCTGCCAGTCACCCTAAGAATTCAGGGAAATGGATGCTGTGTCAAGAGACCTTTAATTAATTGGTTAAATTATGTGTATTATGAGACAAGTGCGTTGTAGCATAAATTATATCGTTGGATCTACTACCTTGGCCTACTGTTGTGATGTTGAATCTTGTTATCAGTGAGTTGCTACGCGACCGTAAATATTTAATCTAAAGTAACTATTCTGTTTATAACTGATTGGGATTATTTGCGATTTTTATATAATGAATTCGACATTTTAATTAAAATGAAATATGAAAATGAACTGTGGAAGATGTTGGGATGCACAGAATTAACAAGAAAACAAAAATGACCCGGTATTTCCTCACAATCATACAACATGTGAAGTTTTTTCCTGTTTAGGGAAAATACCACTACCAGTAAATCGCTTTCACGCCTTTGGAGTGATCCAATGGAATTCTTTACGTGGGACTAAGATTAGGGATATTTACTCAAAATTATGTCTCTCTCAAACTACCCTAAACAGACAAATGAACCGGAGGACTTACACACTGGGGGATTAGTACCATTATAACTCATACAGATTAATTGTCCGTGGATAATTTACCCTTTATGGAGCGTAAAGAACGTCATTGGTTTGGATTGCCTGGTTATCCCGGTGTATGGGAGATTTATCTTGGCTCGATCGCGTACACTGCCGATGCTGACCACAATTCCTCGCTACTGCCTGGATGAGACATCCTCTCCGTGGGTCCCTTCTCCTAATCCAACCTCACCGGTCGCGGCTCTTTTGTTGCGGCCCATTTCCGATAGTCTTTTGATGGTTGTGGTCACCTCATTTCGACGAAGTGAAATCGACGCCCCGAATCCCTTTGTCTTCTGCCGCGAAAACTCGTTCCGCGGCTCCCTGGTGCTAGGGTTAGACTCTTACCTTAATGAGAGCGATAGAGCCAGAAGGACAGAAAGGAGGAAAGCTTTCGAGGTTTTATTAAACGATTTCCACGAGAAATTATAATGGCACGTGATTTGTTGAGAGGCCGAGAGCTATGATAGATGTACTGATAAAGTAGGAGTTGCCGGCATAGGTAAATCGAGTGGTCATTCAAGCAGATTACGAGTCAAGTCTCCCGCGCGCGGACTGTTTCCTATTTGGTGAGTAGAGGCATCAAAAGCTGACAATATGCGGGTGAAGTAAATTACAGGTGGTAAACTTCCTGTGATTTTTTTATTGACCTTATATTTTGTCATCATATTGGTTCGTGGAGAAAGGAATACATCTTATATTTTCCCTCACTTTCGTTGAAAAATTTTTATTGTCAATAATTTATTTCATTCCGCACTAATTAAATCATACTATTTCATTTTTATGTCACTCATAAAAAGTTTTATAAATCGTATAATTTGTTTAGATACTGGTGATTTCCAAAGAATTTAATGCCTTTCAAGTACGTCGGTTGACGACATCCGTCTTACATCTTGGAATGTATTTCTTATAGTAAGTAGGTATATAGTGCGGGTAAATCACAGTCATGAACCAGAAGGCCTTTGATTTGATAGGTGAAGATAGAGCTCACCTAGTACTTAGCTCAACGGTGTGAGAAATTCACAAATCAAGGGGAGGGGGGCAATTCCTTTCCCTATGTAACCTATGGTTTCCCAGGTAGATCTGGCATTCGAAAAATCACAGAGTTTTGGATGAACCTGAGGGTGACCAGGGCCGTCACCCGGAATCTAACCCGGGCCCTGCAGTCAGCATTCTAGTGTTATACCTACTGGACTACCACGTCACCACATAGCGCGTGTACGTACCACCTTGCTGACTTAAAAATCAATAAAATTATAATTCACATCAGTGATTTATTTCTTTCAACTCGTTTCAATGCTAATGAATCATCTGAATGGGTAGAAATGGGTGGGGTAAATACAGGGAAGGTGGACGTGGTGAGAGTAGGAATGGTATTTGGCGGGAATTATAGTTCCCCAAAGCAATAGAAAGTTGGCGCCAAAAGGGGAGAATGTTTGATAAAAGCCAAGTAATTTAAATTATTCCATATTATTCTTATGAACGGTTCCAATTGTTCTAGAACATCTAGTCTCCGGTCTTGGCATTCAAATTGCAGGACTTTAAGAACAAAATTAGTTGACTTTCAGGAATCTGTAATATGCTCTTCTAAAAGAAATTTTAAGATGCACATCTGATCCCACTTTTCGTGCAAATATTTTCACTCTAGTATTAAAAGTTTTTTTGACTTGTAAAAACACATAACACGTTACGTTCGTGCTGCTTTTTCGTGTGGTTTTTGAAAGATTTCAGTAAGAACTCTCGGTTTTCAGGTCCTCATGGGGCAATACCAATGCCAATAGGGGATATATCTCATTTTATTCACTACATGCTAATTAAGTGGGAAACTAAAGCGTCTTTGAGAAAGGATATCTTCAATTAATCATTATTTTATTATTATTGCTTCATTTAGTCATTGTTCTGAAACTTAAATTTGGAATTGAGAACAATAGAAGAGTAAGGGAGGAAAAAATGATAAAATTAATCAGAATATCTCATTAAATTGATCCAATTAATGAAAAAGAAAGTGTAGGATCCACAAATTGTTTTTTTCCAACCTTTCTAGTTTACCCGAGAACTTTTACAGAGGGCAAAGTAACGCTTGCTTGGACCTAAGTTTTTCCCTAGCATGTGCAGGCATTTTCACGTATTTTCAGGAATCTTTAGTGGATGCTTTTTCCCTTTTTCCAACCCTTTAAATACACTTCATCTCCCTTATCCCTGACCCAACCCACCTGGTGCTTGCACCACCTGCCACACACATTTGTAGTGGTTCGCGGGGTATTTATTTAATTGCAGATAATTTTGCAAATTCAACCATTTACTCGGTAAAAGGCAGTTAATCTGCTATTAATTTCCTGTATCAACGTGTGACTTTGGTTAATTTCGCTAATTATTCGGTATATTCGACCAACATTTTTCTTTGTTTAGTTTTCAGAGGTGGTCAAAACATTGTTCGCTCTTTATAATTCGTATATCAACGCCGCAGTATAATTAGTGTGTCTGATGAGGAAGGAGTAGAGAATCGATGCGTTCAAAATCATCAGGAACATGGCGAACGGTAGCTCCCCTATGAAGTTTCATTTCCAAAGTTCAGGGCAAGTTTGTCCATCGCTTTGACTCCGGAGAATGAAAAAATTGAATAATACAAGTATTTGTACACCATTAATTTCCACGTTGTGGGCCGAGAAAACTTTCCCAGTGCCATATCAGTTTGAAAAAATTACTACAACCTGACTGTTTTTGTTGTAATTTATAAAGAAATAAACGCAATAACATGTTCGGTAATTCCTTCCAGCGATTTAAGCAGATAGCTCACCAAAATATAGAATCAAGTATTACATTGTATCTTTCCCAGGGAGAAAAACATTAGCATTATGAGGAATTTTAAACATTCCTAAGACTACAAGAGTATAGGTCAAAAGTTACAAGTCCATCGCGAGCACCTTTGAGTCCCGTGACCTACATCGATGAAAGATCAATGCCCTATAAACGCGGCGGATGGAAACGCATGCGAGACGGATCCCTTTTCATTTTCTCCCGCCGTCGGAAACCGAGCCCTTCCCTCTCCATCCCTCTTCGCTTCCATCTCTCTCTCTCTTTCACCCTCACTCTACTAACATACACACACACATTTTCACTCTTTCAGAAAAACAACCTCCGTTCCGGCCTTTTCCCCGCATTCCTCTCATTTCTCCTCATTCGTTCCAATCTCATCCACGCCCTCCCACAGAGAGTCATACTTCCTCGTGGAATCTCTGGGTTCCCTGTTCCTCGTCTCTTCTACTTCCCCACACCCCATCTGCCTTCTGCAAACCCCTCCCTCTCTCTCGCTCCATGGCCCGATATCCCGCCTTTTTCCTCCTCTTTTCTCCCTGATCCCCGAACTCGGTTCCGGATTCCCGTGGGAAGAGTCCGGGAGAGGGATCGCCGTCCCAACCCATCCCCCTTTTTCCCTCTCCGTCACACCCCTTTGAGGCCACGGCTTCAAAAGAACCTCGCTCTCCATCTCTTTTCCCTCGCACGCTCCGGGTTCGCCCTTTTGTCCTTTAGGGGAAACGTTCGGCTCTCTCTCTCTCTCCCATATCTCTTTCTCTCGTTCACTTCCGGAACCCCTTCGAGTGGCGCTCCCTAACCCTTCTGCTTAAACCCTTCCTTCCTCATCTCACTCTTTCACATCATAAAGAGGCTTTTCCACTCTCCTGCTCCTCGACCCCTCTCGAGATCAGTGTATTTTCTTCGTTTTGAAGTTGCGTTGTTTCATATTAACCATTTTCAGGCGAATCATGGATTTGGTGCTCCGTCATATTTTATATTATGCTGGGTTATGTCAATTCGACCCTGATTTTAGTATTTCAGTCGCGGATAAGAAATATTCAAATCAATTCCATCAGGAATGTGTATTATTCTTTCAATATTTGCATATTTCTGTGTAGAAAGTAGTTAGTTATCGAATTCTCCCGGGGATGACACAAAGAATATGCAAATACAATTTATATAACATTGGAAACGATTAGCGATATACAAGGGTGATCTGAACAGTTTCCGACCTAACAAAGTTACAAGGAATTTTTTCTGAAAATTTCTGAGGTCAGCAACTATTCAGACCACCCACGTATTCTCTGTAACGCCATCCAATGTCAAATTTTGATCATTTTACCCACAGTTGTAAATATCTCATAAAAAAATAAAAATAACTAAAACTTCAAGCATTGATCTTATGAAATCTATTTGATTTTATGCAAAAGAGGGTAATAATTGGCAGAATAAAGTAAGCGAACAGAAATTATTGGCAATAATTTTTAAAATTGATTTAGGAAACTAAAAAATGCCCTTTAGACTCGAAATAGTCCATCAATGTGTAAAGAGCTGTGTGCATTATGTTGACCCTTTTTGATCGGTGTTTAATTAATGGATGAAGTGGTATTGACAATAACTGCGTTAAATAGTACTATTATGGCACTCGATATCATGAGGATATCATTGGGATTGGTGGGCGATGATGAGGTTTCGGACTGGACGGACGATGTGGTGTGCGAAGTCTGATATTGAATAATGGTCTTGTTCCATGTGACGATAATCGATCGGGATTCGTGATGCGTCATGCGTAGCTTATAATCAATTAGACGTACGTTGAAGGGACGAATGAAATTCGATTCCGTCCGCTCAAATCGTTTGATCAATATTCCTGCGCGTACATGTAACGCTCCATATTCCAATTTGAAAATCGTACAACATTCCCGGAGAGTTGCTCGATAATTTAATCTGCAGCATCAATGCACTTGCACACGCCGAGATCTCAAATCGGATTTACGGGCACGTCGTCGCATGGAGACAATGCTTCGTCTGGGCATCATTCGAACAAGTGCTGAAGGGTTCCCCCTTTTGGCCCGTGAGAGCGAGTGAATATGGCACGTAGAGTTTCCTAACTTGTCCACGCACTGGTGCCCCTCGCCTGGCGAAACATCCCATCCTCTCTTTGCCCGGGGTTCCTCACGTTTCGCGCTTCTTACTCTCTTAACATCCGGATTGCCTACCCCAGCTCTCTCCTCCTCACTCCCTTCTTTCCTCTCCTTTCAACGTCCCTTTCGTACGCCTTTCTCCCGGGCCCAAAGTTTGGTGACCGTCTTTTGCCTTGGTCACGAGCACGTTCTCCTGTTCATTTCCGGAGCCCTGCGTCAACGGCAGACCCTTCCCCGAAACTAATCAGGAAATGTTTTCCTGAATTTAAATTAACGACCGCTATTTTGGATGCTTTACACGAGGATTCTGTCCTACGCGGATATTTCACTGTGTTCCTTTAAGTTATCTCCGAAATTATACCCGTCGACTTCACCCCGCGTGGTCTTTCGATCAATTTGATGAAAAAAAGTCTCTGATCTCGAAGCATTCACAGTTTTCGGGCTATATTTAAGCCAAGTGCCACCCTAAACTCGAATGGGCGTATATTTCTCCCCCCCCCCTCTCATGCATTTTTATTTTCATATATCCTGTCCACCATTAAAGGAAATGATATATGTGGAAATGAACTCGCACGCGTGTAATGAATTTCATTTCTAAAAGCCCAGAATATTTCATTTCGGGTAAAAGTTTACCTCGTAAAAGCTTTGATTACCTCTTCATTTGTAAGATCTCATCTTTAGTTCTTTTTTTTAGGCGTTTCTCAGTTGTTTATCTATTTACACTTTTGCTTTTGGTAAATTTCAGTCCCATTAGCGATGATTGAATGAATATTTAGATCAAAATATATTTTACTCGTATCATAAACCTTCAAATCGATAAACCATCAGTTAATCAGTTCTTTCTGTGTCTCAGTACTTCTTATTTCTCTCATTGAGATCATAATATATCAATTTGAAATTGCAAATGATAAACATATACTTTGTTGGCAGGACTAAGTATATTACGATTAATTAACTACGCATTTGTATTTTTACGTACCTATGCCGGCTTGTACTGTTTCTGGAAAAGTAATTTAAACCTGAAGCAACGGAAAAAATGTATATTGAACTTTTTAAACCATTTTTTTAATACTAGCCCATTGAAAAAGTTGCATTTTTTAAATATTGGCGACAGTTGCGACACAGTATTTATCCATAGAATCTCTGTGGGAAAATTGAACAAATTGTATTTTAGTATTGAATATCAACATTGCTTCATTATATCTACTTCAGCTGGATATTATTTATTTTTAAGACAATTTGTCCGCTGATTGCGTATTTTTTTCGTGTCCCGAGAGCGTTGACTCTTTGTGCGTACATCATCCATCGTGATTTGATCAATTCCGACCCTTTCCTCCTTCGCGTGGCACCGCCGAATGTTTTGGTCACTATCACCCTTCCGTATCCCTTTCCCGTTCCCAAACACCTTCCTCTTCGCCTTCGCTTTATTTCCGTTTGCAAACATTCCGTCCGAAACGCCGGTCTCTTTCCGCTGAGGGGCGGCAGTCTGGGAGAGAGGGCAAGTGGTGAAGTGAGTAATGAAAGGAAAGGAGAGAATCCAAACCTAACCGAAATGACCTTCCGCCTGGTGAAATTTTGGTTCGCCTCTTCGCTTGGCCAAGGATTCGGCGAGGGACAGATAGATTGCTAGGGACTGCAGGGACCCTCGCAATGTTCTGTAACGACCTGAATGCGAGCGGCACCCGTGACCCGGTCACTTGAATGTACGTCCCTTTTAACGAGGTGCAACAAGACCCTGGAGACTCGCGCTGCGTTCACTATTATTGGGGCCGGTAGAGAATGGAAGACGCTTTGTTCAGTGGGCTGGATTGCCAAATCGAAGTCTGGGACCAAATGTTCTTGTGCAAAAGACGAAATAATGTTTAAGATATACTCCGGTTCCTTTCGTGGGGAAAGCATCAAGACCAGAGAGTTTTGAACCAAGAGCAAAGAATACAATAGTGATACAATATTATCTACTCTAAGATCAAACATTGCTAACATTTTCGTCTTCAGTTTTATCCTAAATCTCTTTAGCATTTCAATTTAGGTCTGGTCAAATAGTCTGATTGACGAAATAATTCAATTACGTTTATTCAGAAAGACACATAGAATAAAACAAATTGAGATCGTATGTATTCATGATATGAGAAACTTTTTTTTTCTACCCACCAAATCGTTATAGCTGAGTCACATTATTAAATCATTCAGCTTTTACATTCAGAATCTTCACGTGATACCAGTAAGAAAAGACTGTTCCTACGAGTATTTGGATTTCAGAAGTTGTTTTATTTCTCCAACATAAAATCTGGTCTTGTTAGAATAGGGTTAGAAATGTAGTAGTGTTCAGTCTGTGTCCATCCAAAGCCTATCTTTAATTAACGGTAGACTACCAACAAATAATAATGTTCCGTTTCATAATGTTCTGTATTGTGTGTGTGATTAGTTTCAGAGGATTTTTAAATTGATTCATAGCTTTAAGGACCGTCTCCAGGTGGTATCAATCTGATTTTGGATTCACCTTCAATAATACCCCGCAAGCCGTCGCAAGGGCGTGTGTACGAGGTCACGTAGGTCACCAACCATACATGCACAACCACAATCATGAGATCTCTACAAAATTATCAGTTACATCATACACTGGAATAAAGTTAATCACGCCGAAAGAAGGTACTTACTCGTAATTGCACAAATATTGATTTACAGGATATACTCAAATCCTGTGGAAGGAGTGTTAAAAAAAATGAGTCCATTTAAAATTCATGCAGAGTAAGTTTACACTACCAACACTAATTATCTCCTTCGCTCCTATGGCCATATCTATTTTGATCTGAGATGGTACAAGGAAAATTTTTATTTTGACCGTTCTATTTTCTATATCCCTGGTTTTATGTACGTGATCTGATCTACCAATATAGTCCGAGCCATATGTGTTTAACATCCTCAGATAAGTGCCCTGCTTCCAAATAACGCAGTAAATGTAACCTGTGTTTAAAACTACGGTCAACTAGTAGCTCCCATCCTAATTCTTCCAGTTTCGTCAATTTCAATTCATTGGTTAAAAAAATAATTTTAAGTACCTTTCAATTTTCTCCGAGCCTCCTGATTTTACTCGATTGTGAAGCATTTTCCGTGCTAGTTTCTTTGAACTCTCCAAATTTGTACGCACTATTGTCAAATGGGCTTACAGATATACTATGTTAACTTTATCCTGATAAGAATTTATGAAAACTCTTCGTTACACCCTTTCATCAACTACCTCAGTAATCAGCTAAAAGATTTGTTTGGTAACTAAGGGAAAATCCCACCTCATACCAAAATGCACGTTGACTGGAAAATTCGCAAATCAGTGTAGGACGGCCAAGTCCTTTCCCTGTGCCACCTAAAGTTTCCCCAGAAATATCTTGTACTAGGAAACTCACACAGATTAGGTGAAGTTGAGGGAGCCTATGGTCACCCAGTTTAGAACCTAAGGTCCCACTCTATCATTAGTCCAAAGCTCTGCTCACTCTAAGCTCCTTCTTCCTTTAACGTGGTACTTGAATACGTGCACTTATTATCGAGACACCCCAACGTCTTATCTTTTATCAACTCTTCAAAGGTTAAATAAATTTAATCATATATTTTAAATGAATTGATGACGAAATTGATGAAATAGAGGAGACAACGTGACTAAGAAATGAAAAAATTCCAGTATGCGCTCTTGTGATTAGATTTTATCTGTTAATTAGGTCATGAGGTGGATTTTTTCGATGGAAATTTCCCGTGCATAACTTTTTCGAGGTTTTATTTATCGAGAAGGCAGATTTACAGCATTAGAAGAATAGTTATTTTATGTTAATATTTAACACATATCTCGTTTCCAGTGAGGACCATGAGAAAAATCTGTGACAAAATTCTCCAAGGCGATAACCTTTTGACCAATAACTGTGAATGCATTTCAATTAAGATTCGAAATGAGCGAATTGATTGCTTGTATTCCTAAGCGAAATAATAGTTTTTGCTATAAATGTTGAGAAAATTATGACAGATGACCACCTCAAGAAAAGGATATTATTGTAAATCTGAGGCAACAGGAACTGTTGCCTTAGATTGATTGAACAGGAATTGTTGACTTTCTTTGACCGAGGATCACTTTTGACCAGAAAATTCATTAATCGTGGCCAATTATCAAGGTGCCTTATTCACAACATACTTTTCTCTCTACTGGAAGAAATTACACCGGGGATTTGGTATCCAAATAAACAGTTCGGCGTGAGCTTTTTATTTTTGGTAAATTTCTAAGAGTGAAAGTTCAAAATCATACGTATTAGTGGCACGTCGCCGCTAGAACAACATGGACACTCATACTTATTTGTTGCAACTTACATGTTTGCTAAATGTTCGTATATTTTCTATACAAAGGTGCTATTAAGATTTCGAATGCTACTGAAGGGCTGTGTTCCCAAAAAGATCGTCATTGTACTTCCGGAAAGGGTATCCGGAAATGGCATCATCCCTAATTGAACGATGAAGGTATTGACACGCCCCGCTGGGATCCACGATCTCATAGTAGTCGGTCAAGTACTTTCCCGCTTCCTCAAAATGCCCATCAGAAGGAGGGGGAGTCGGCGCGTCACCGAAACATTGATGATGATCAATCTCGGTAATAAACTTATACCTCTGGCACTCCAGACGACCTCTCGCGGAGTAAATAGATTAAGGGCGCCTTGTTGACGTCTTGCCTTTGGTGCCTTCTCGCTTTGATGTCTTGTTTTCGTGTTGGGTGCACTTCATCGCAACATGGCGGTTCCCCTGCAGCGCAGTGGAGAAAATCATGTTTTGGGCCGGGTCGTCTCTCCTGCTCTCTTTCTCTCCCCTTTTTTTCCTCCCTACCCCCCCCCCCTCCCTCTCTCTCGAGTGGCCAGGGAGCGAGCGGCTTTAAGTGGAGCCGCGACAGCCGGGAGGAGGGAAGGGCCCGAGGGCGACAACCGACGAAGATCAAAGGGCCGAGAACAAAGATTCGAGGGGGGGGTGGATATTTAGGTCTGCGGCGATCGCTGTTCTCTGAGAGATCAAAAGGAACGCATAAAATCCAGCGATTTCCGCGAACACGACGAGGGAAAGAAAAAAAAGAGTGGTGAATGTTTTTGTGTTTAATGTATTTTTACATGCCTCATAATTTTTTTTCCACTGGACTTCCCGGAGAATATTGTGCGCCTGCACAGTTTATACCAAAGCTTTCTCTCCTCCCTGTGGTTTTCGAGGCGATTACTTTGCTTTTACGGAATTGGAAAATCAAAATTGTCATCAATAATTGATTTTTACCAATCAGTTTGACTTCTGCATCACATGTGGAACTTTACATTTGTAGGAAATTATTCAATTTTATTATAGACCCCCATACGAATACATTTCATTTGAATGAAAGAGTAAACGCGAAGAACATTTGGAGAAAATATTGTACATTGGCGAATATAAAAATGAAACAAAATGACATGGAATTCGGATTGTAATGTCTGAACAATCTGCCTTAGAACCTTTCAGCGTAAATAAGTGGTTAAAATTATGATAATTTCTCAACGGGTATCCGAAAGAGGACTAAAGCCCATTTGGTCTTTGTTTGGATAAAGTTGCAGCGATTTAACGTCTCAAGATTGAGATTAACGTCTCAAGACCCTCCTCAGCAACACAGAAATTCTTTAATCTTTTACTACAATTACTTTCCGAGTGTCTACTGTCTATCACCCTGAGTTAACCAAGGGAAGTCTCTCTGTATTAAAGAGCAGACATGTGACCATATAATTCATCTGAACAAACGGTCTTTCGATTTGAAGAGTTCCAGCAATAATACCAAAATCAATAATCTCGGACATTTCACCGCGCCTTTGAACTGGCTACAAGGTAGCTAGCTACAAGATAGCTAATGCCACTCACGAGTTTCCCTGGAGAAAAATGAAACCTGACTTTACTACCTTAACATATCCGTCATTGTGTATCGTGAGCTACGTCAAAATTCTCCCAAAATTCAAAGAGATGGGTTAAGGCATTTTTTTCTTCTTTTGCTGAAGTCCAACCTATCCAATCGTTCCCTGGCAATCGGTGTGATAAAAATTTGAAGGTGAAATATTAATTTACTTGTTTTCAAGAATATTGTTATTTTTGCTAGTTATTACTTAATGTTAGATCGTTATATAGAGACTAAATTAAAATTAAATTGTTCAAATTTTTCTTCGTTAATACCAAAATAGGTATAATGGTACAACCGGACATCCAGCAAACACATTGGCCTCATTCCTTGCGCGTAATTATGTTGTACTCTTTCCGTTCTGATTTTAGCCCTCCTTATTTTTTAAGCCTAAAGGGGAGGGATGAATTCGTACTAAACGAGTTTGATCTCTTTTATAAAGCTTACGCAATGAAAATTCCATGCAGTATACGGATGGACAAAAAAAAGTGCGATAAACCCAATAGGGCACACATGCGGAAAAAGATTTGTGATTGGATATTTGTACCCACTGACTCCATGCGATTTGATTTTCGGAGATGATAGATTTTTCCGTGGAAATGCAGCCCCCTCTTTGGATTATTATCCAAATTTATTCAAACGGCATTCACTATCCATCGCTTGAGAGATTAACCTGAAAATCATCATTACAACCGCTGAGACTGGCACTGGATTTCCCGCCAGTGCTAAGCAGGCCATCTTGTCATAAAATATGTATTTTCATGTCTAGAAAGTAATCAGTATTCATGGAGCGAAGGGCAAATTTTGCTTCAATCATAAGGGGAAATTATTTGCTATATTTTATACGGATTTCTGTTGGACTCGAGGTATTCAAAGGTAATGCCGGCCCCGGTGACGGCAAGGTAACGTCCTCATTTGCCAATCTAAGAGTCGCGCGTTCGATTTCCACTAGGGTGGGATTTTTTACACCTTGGGCTGGGTGTTGTTGTTACTGTTGTGTTGTCATTTTTATCCGATGTAAAGGCCAAAAAGTGCTGTTTTCAGACCAAGACGAATAAATAAAATAAATAATCAACGAATCGGACAATGCCACGTGCAACTACGATCGGATGACGCTGTCATCAGGAGCGAATTAATATGGCGACCTTTAAATTTGATAGTAGACTGGCTGTGTGACCACGTCTCCGACGAGCATTTTATAACCGACGAATTTTTCAGCTCTAATTAGCCTGGAAACGTGGGGAGTATATTGTTTACCCCGTTAACAAAAGAGACACGACTTCTTCTCTGTTTACCGGGTGTCCCCCTGAACCTAAGTTTCAGGCATCACAGACAGGCATGGGATATGGGTGCCAAGTGGTTGGCGGGAGGCCGAAGAAGAAAGTCCTATCGGCGGCGAGGGTAAAGAGGAAGCAAGTTGGGATTTCATAAGTCCAGAGCAGAGAGAGGGGTGAGGGGGTTCACAAAGGAGTTGGGGACAATGGGACAATGAAAAGGGGTTTTATCAACGAAGAAGAAGGAGGATAAGAGAGAGGGGTATAAATGGAAGGGGGGTGGGATAGGTGCGGGCCGCAGAATTAAGGATGGTCTTGTGGGATGAGGTTACAAAAGGCAGACTCCCTTAGGGGCGATAGGGTTTGAGGGGTTACTTTCGAGGGAAGGAGGTGAAGAGACGCCTGGGGGGTACATGAAAGGGTTCCGAAGGGGGCGCGGGCTCCTTCACCAGGGCTGCGGGGTGCAGTTGTGTCCGATGTTCACTTTTTTGACTCGCGTTCGTGTGTGCGTGTCTGAGAGAGGAATGGAGGGCGGGTCACATTTTGGATTACGGAAATTAACTTTCCCCAGATTGGAGAGGAGCGGCCATGGAGGAGAGGGGAAGGGGCTGCCCAGACAGGGTTTGGGCGAAGAGACGAGTTGAAGGGTTCATTTCGGTCAGGAAGGGATTCCTGATCACCAAGAGTCAAGGGATGACCCAAGTTGGCATTTGATTGCACTCATAATTGAACTTTATTTGCTTCCACGAAGTATGTTTTGTAAAATATCTGGCCCCTGATTGAGCTTCAGTTAAATTCAGGAATAAGTAATAGGTTCTATGATAGTCTAACTTCCCAATTGGTGGTGGCTGTGCTTCGATATTTCTGTTATTATTCATAATATTTTATACGGTTTTATTTATGTGTTGCGTGGTAAGCGTAGTTTCATGATGTAGTATATTACCCATATATTCAGATAATTTGTTATTTCGCAAATCGTTAATATCCAACACAGCTATCAACCCAAATGCTGGTTTGATAGACGAAAGTAGAGTTCACATAGTAACAAGCCCAACGGCGTGTGAAATTCTCACATCAAGGAAGAGGGCGTTCAATTATGTTCCTTTTCCCGTACCGCCTTATGGTTTTCCATAAAGATCTGGTACCCGCACAGCTTGAGTAAAGCTGTGAGGGCCCAGGGACCTCACCCATAATCGAACCCGAGTCCTTAGGTCAGTAGCCCAGCGGCTACTGAAATACCAAGCCTCCCCTAATGAACATACCATAGTAAACAAGACTATGTTAGATATATCTAAGGTTGTACAATGTTAAACGAAAGAATTATTAGACATAGAGATGAGAGGGTGAGTTTGCATTATTATTGGTTAATTGATACTTTTTAAAATTCACTAATTGGTTAAAGCCTCGACGAACTGTATTTAACGGCGTAATATAATAGCTTACCTTTCCGATGAAAACTGAAAATGAATGCTGATCACGTATTTTGAAGGTGAATACCAAAATTAGAAAAGTTGTAAATAGAAAGTATATAGTATTTTCAGCTGCCACAATTCATTAAAGAGTTACCGCTAGCACTCGCAACATATTTCAACTGCTCGGTTCCCCATGTTCGCGACGAGCTGGAACTCTAATCCCTATTTGGCTGAAGTAAGACAAATGGCTCGGCAACGGTCCTACTGTTTCCCGTACTTTCAATGGCTTTCTGTCACCAAGCGGTCATATTTTTTCATTTACGGTATTATTTTTTTGAGCAAAAAAAACACGACGCGATGGAAGGCTCTCGAGCGTACAGTTAAAAATATTTCCTAACGGAGCCATTATTTTCCCAATTGAATCGAAATAAGGCGCGTGTTTTCCACTAGCATGATCTCATAGCGCGGAGTGCAATTTTCTCTTTGATTTGCCAATTTCCACAGACGTTAATATGAGGAAGAAGAAAATTGTTGGCTCAAGTGGCTTTATCGATAGTATTTTTCGCGTGGCAGTAGCGTAGTGCGTGAGAGTATAGAGGTGCCGATACGTCAGAAACACAACGTGGATACACAACTTCTGAAATTAAATTATTGTGAACCAGACATGATATTACAAGTGTATCGTTTACATTCGATAGTCGCCATCTGCAACGGAATAATATACTTTTCGGCTTGCTTTATTAAGAGGAACTACCTCTACCTCGTCGGTTTAGAGTGACCACTGAAAACTGTACACATTGTTGTAGATGTATGTCACATTGCTCTATCCCTCAAAATGTCCTCCATTCACCCAACTCTTTTGTTTTCGACAAATTTTCCTCAACAATTTCCAAATTAAATAGCACCAGTCATTAAACTGTTAAAAAGTTCTCAGTCATGCAAACGTACAAATGTATGTCTTTAGTATCGGAGTATCAGATTATAATTTTTTGTAATGACTTAATTAGCCTCAGACAAAGCTCCTCTTGCTAACGAAGATGTTAACCTGATTTTTTGTTGTTACTTTTTCTCTGCTGTTCTACGCAGTAATATGAGATATATTGTTCCGCCTACTTTACGTAAATTATGTTCTCTTCCTGCTTGACATAGCCACCACGCTTCTGTGGAATCTGTTTTCTAATGTTTTTATTTCCTGCTAACTTCTACAACCAACTATTAATTAGATCACAATGTAGTGGCAAGAAAAAGTTACAATACTTTTTGACCTTAGAGAATTTAAAATCTATGCCTTGTCGCTGCCCAAATATTAATGAATAATCACATAAATTGATTTTGCCAGAGTAGATAAAATCACTTACATGTCATATTGCGCTTAACGAAGACTTCTCAATGGAATGGGAAAAACTTTCCGTACTCTAGAAAAACTAATGAGAAGTTCATAGGTATCCAGAAGAAAGACTAATGTTTCATCATTTAACAAAAAACCATGAAAAAGCGGAATAGTGAAACCAAATTTCTTCTCATCTGGAGATATCAATGAATATTATTATTTTGTAGCGTACTCTTCGAAGTAGCTTTTGATGTACTCTATCTTAGCATCCATGCATGTTTTTGCCTCACTCAAGATACCATATGACCCCACGCTACAACAAACTCCTATTCAATTCCTCATACATTCCTCCCTTCATTCAATCTAGCATGTCCATAGTTTTCCTTTCTCTACCTCAATTGCCTTAGGTTTTCCCGTATACCCCAGTTTTTAATAATCCAATATCTGTAAGAATAACAATTTCAGGCTTAACTAGGTGGAATTCCTTCATGATGAGGCCGGAGAAAGGAAAAAATGGCAAAGTGGAATAGCAAAGTTGTTTTTTCTTTCTCTACCCTCATCAATCCAATACCTATCAATATGCTCTGCATCCACCTTTCCTGTCATCTTTCTCAATGCAAAGAACGATGCCCTCTTTTGAGAATTGAACACAAAATAAAAAAAATCTTAATCAAGATATAAATCCCTACTTTCGTTGCGCACAAGAAGTTGACTCAAGTTTCTTTATGCGATACGAAATTATGCCGGGAAATTAAGGTACGTACGTACATTACCAACGAAAGTGTAGCTAATGTATGTATCATAGGTAGGTTTATAGCCTCACTATATTTGAGTGGAAAGTGGAATAAACTAGTTTGAAAAATGGAGTGCACTCTTCCTCTATTACAAAAATTAATCCCTCGCATTTTCCGCTCCGACGCCTCATGAGCCCACGTTCCTTAAGGAGAGTGAGAATATTACGGCGAAAATCCTTTTATTTCCCGGAAGCACTTCCCCTGAGCATCTTTGTACAACATTCCTTCCATTAAATCTCTCTCTTCCTCCTAGGCCCACCCTCTATATCCCTCATTTCAGAGGTATCCAATGGGTCCCCGACCCCTCTTATTTCGCTTCCTGTCTTCATCCTCCACTTTTCGGTGTGGATTCCTTCAGAAGAACTCAAACAGTGTGGTCTTCTGTTTAAGTTGGCCTCTCTTTCCGCCCGTTTTCCTCTCCTCAAGAGATCCCAACCAACACGAACTTCTTATTTTCCTGCCACTCTCGTTGTCTTTTTTTCCCTACATTTTAATTAGGACCTACAGCCACGCCTTTGCAATCTCGTGTATTACGCGCCGGGGGCGTATAGTTTTGCGTGCTGGGACGCCGGCTTTAAAAGCTCGCGGACCTCGTGCCACAATTCGAAAAATTGCTCCTCTCGTCCCCTCGAGAAAAAAAATCATCCAACCAGCGGTGGTAATGCCAAAAGGTATTGCTGGGAAAAAGAAATTATTTTTCTGATAAAAGCAAGGTGGCGGAAAAATTCTAGTTGTGTTCTAATACCGTCTGTAGTCGAGTAAATAGGTTTACGAAATGTGACAAATGAGCAAACTAGAAAGTGTTTGTTTAATCTACTTATTTCATTCCTTAGTTTATTCCTGTTATCCTTGTGTCAATATTTTCATGTTGATTGGTTCGTTTTCGTGATTTTCGACTGCATTAATGCTTAGCGATATTTATAAGATACGTGAGTATATTGAGGAATCATCATGAATGACGGTCCTCGTCTTTAATGCTAAGAGCATCTAATTTAAGTTGAATCGGAAGACATACAGAACTCATTTTCAAACTTGGTCAGATTTGGCGCATAATTAAATGTGAGACCCTAAAGCGGTAACCATCTTGATGTCCAAGGGTTGTATGTGTGAAATCCTAATCTTTGAAATTACTGAATAAATTTGCTGTTATCAGTATGAGAATCTGATTATCTCCCTTAATGTATATATAAAACTTAGACAGTAACACACAGCACGAGAACACATAAAAAGAACACTCACAATATTATCTTGATAATTTCGACGGACTTGAGCTCCGTCTTCTTCGGAAGATAAGATATGACGGATATGAGTCATATCTTATCTTCCGAAGAAGACGGAGCTCAAGTCCGTCGAAATTATCAAGATAATATTGTGAGTGTTCTTTTTATGTGTTCTCGTGCTGTGTGTTACTGTCTAAGTTTTTTATTCAACACTTCCGTGTTACTTCGAAGAAATCATCTATACTGTTGCTCTATATATATATATATATATATATATATATATATATATATTTATATGGATTCTTCTCGTATTTGACGTAATTCATAAACGGTGGTGTTTTCATTGAAATTGTGGGAATTTGTACATGAATGCTTTATTTATTATGTCTTTATTTTCTCCGTTCAGTGATAAATATAACGCGGCTGCCCAACCAATTCTTTCATCCGATGACTCTTCTTTCCTAAATATTTATCCTCTTGGAAGTACTATTGGTATCACGTATTTTTCATTGAGGGATCTTCCTCTGTAATTCTTCCCGTTCACTCTTTCTTTGACGACTGTCCTCACCTAACAAAATCTCAGACGTCTCAAAATTACCCGATGAGGTTACGCCTTACTTTAGATGGAGTTTCCATTAGACTAATTTCTTCTCTTATCCTTCATAGAACCTTTTCATCTGTGTTGCTATCCATTCATTCGCTCGTCATGATTCTCTCTACGTATCACACGACCTACGCGTCTCTTTTCTGCTGCTGTCAACGCCCAAGCTTCATTACCATTGTGAGACATGTTCCAGATAAATGTATGAATGAATTTCCTCCGTATTCCTCTTCTTGTGTTGCCAGCGGTTTTAGCTACCCGGCGCCATATGTGCTTGAGATATTCTATTAATTATTTTTTTCTTTGCGTCTTTCACATCCTCTATTACTTTCCAAAATGAAAGTGTATTCACCAATTCTAGCTTTCTATTTATTGAAAATTTGCCGGTTTTATTTCATGGAGTTAAACACCTGTGCCGTTATTTATTTTTCGCGTGTTGACAGCTCACTATTTTTTCTGAACTAATTGAATAAGTCATAATAAAAATATTTTTCATTATGCGCACTCAAAAGTTTAAAACATTAAATTTATGATGAGATGTTTACTATTAATGATGAATACCAACGTTAATTCTTTAGTATGTAGAGGATAGCTCTGTGAGAGCTAGCCTCTATATAAAGTAGCCCTTTCGATCCTAAGGGATGGATAAATAGGGTTTCCCTGCTTACCATTTTTTTCAGAGACATATATTCCAAAGCTTTCAAAATGCCATATGAGATCAATTCCATCCTTGGGTTTTAACTTCTACTTTGGTCAGTTTTTATCCTAGAGCGTATTAATCACCTTCCAGTGTATCTCTGGGGTAGGTAGGCAGTGATTTAAGGCGGTTCCCTTGCAGGGTTCCCAAAAGCAAGTTATTTAAATCAAAGTGCCCCATTTCTGTTCGTGAATGCAGGCTTTATAAACACCTCGGCTGAGCTGAAATGTAGAGGAAATGGAATGCGTCAGCAAAACTTAGCTATGGAAAGATCTAGCCGTTGGAAATATGCTAGGTATTGGGATTCGAGACGTTTTAAAACACGTAAAGGATGAGAAGAAAAATCAGCAATTGAACGCCGCATAGTTCTAAGACAAAGAGCTCTAGCTGCGATTAATATTTACCGAAGCGTTTGTTTTTGGTCCCGGCATGGCTTCAGGGCTCCAGCCATCATTCGGTAGGATCCACTCAATCATTCAGTACTTGGAACGTATGGTTTGTTCCTTCAATATCGAGAAGAAATGACGCATCCTTACAGTACCCTCATTCCTAGATTGTGTCGCCCGCAGTAATTTATCTGTGCTTCACATTATGGAAGTAATGGGATGCAGTCTTATTGCCTCTCTTTAACTCCCCCGGGGGATGGTTTACACCAAGGGATGGTATTAGGAGCCGAAGCCGTTCTCTCCATTTGAGCACCGCGAGGAATGCCTGGATCGCCTTTGTGCAAGGCCCTCCTACTCCCCTACCGCCTCACTCCCCTCCTTATCCTTCTCCTGAGTCACACTCGCTCCTTCGTCCTTCCCCTCCTCCCCTTGACCCCTTTGACGGGGCTTTGCTATACCGTTTGATTCCCAGGTCAGCACACTGGGAGGCATATGATGAGTTAATACTACGTAGCTGCTTCCAGACGAGCGATGAAGAGAAATTCGCGGGACAAGCTGCTTGGAATAGGAAAATAATTCTAATTGCATTCCTATGGTAGTTTTATTGCTTATCTCGCATTGGATTAGGGGAAGATGCTTACAAGGGAATTTTTTTGTGAGTTAACTGGTTTTATGATGCCTTGACTTAAAATGCAGCTACAGTGATGAAAATTGAATTATGCGCACGACCATGTTTAGTGGCAAATTACATTTACTTGAAATTAATAAAATAAAAATTTAAAGCTCGTCTATTGATTGTGATCATTTTATTATTGTACGATTATACTGTATAATTATATAATTCTAAGACTTTTCAGAAGATAGACTGGCAAATATCTATTAACTACAGCAGTTATTACATTGAGTTTAAATGGATGAACCATTTTAATGGATTAAAATGCATTATGTTTCCCCATTCTTTGTTGAGATTTTGATAATTAACATGCTTGCATCTTGTCTTGTTTTGGCTTTTGTGAAGTAATTCATTCATACTCCTGCAAAAACTTACTCTCGTTAGGTATGTCCCATTTTCATTATTTTCTTATTCACCGCATGAACATTTTATTCAGTGCTCTACGAGGATAAAATAAGATTCATGAATAACTCTTCGGAGAAAATTATTCTTACTCCCGTGGCTTGGGGTGCTGTAAATGATACTGAAACCTCCTCGACCTCTTCTTGCCAGGTTAATGCGATTCAGTGCTAGATGAAAAACTTTTCCCTTTTCATTTCTGAGAAATGTTTTTCTCTGGGCCAGTCATTAAAAGCGCGAGCACTGGCAAAGATAAAGAGTGAATAGAAAAATAATATACCGAAGCACGAGTACGAGGTCGCATTGCCAGGGGGAAAGATAAAGGTAAAGCTATTCAAAAGTATGTCACTTCAAAAGGTTTACGCCGAGAGCCGTGGCACACTTTCATTATTTGTTCGGCAAAGCATTTTTTCGCACCATGTCGCTGAGGTCCTGAGATGCAATGAACGAGCGTCAGGAAATGTCAGGAAGGAGGGTAAGAATATATAGTTGAAGACTAATGGAAAATTGATATTTGTATGCTAACATATTACTCTTTCTCTGTGGTTGTTAATGGTGTGGGATAAAAACAAATCCTTGAATTTATCTTCTAGAGAGTATATTTTTCATTTTGTCATTATTTACCAACCAGCAGCGTTGTGTACGATTTTTTAATTTACTTTTAATGGTAAGTTGTAAGTGAAATCTCACGATTTGATGGTTTTAATAAGTATTCATGTTAAACATATAAAGACTTATTAAAAAGATTTATACATTTCCGAGTCTTCACTTGTTACCATCCCAGGTTATGTAGTAACTACGATACCATTCAGCTATAAATGCTATATGTAAGCTACCTTTTAAAGGGTTAGGTTAGATAACCAGAATGAAATTTTAGCGATCACTCGTTTTTGGAAAGATATCCTCTTGATTTGTATTCTGTAGTTATGATCACAACGTCCTACATTGACATCGGGAAACATAGGGAATTATCTTGTATCAAAATGTAGTATATACATAATTAGGTTGAACAATGTTTTGAAAACTGATGCATTTTTAAAGTAAATTATTAGAAAAATATAACTGACTAGGTTTCTTTCGTTTATCATCTCTTGGACGAAGTAGAATCCATTTAAGGCTCACCATCTTTTTTCCACTCTTGTTTTTTAGAAATCATTGAAGATTCTTTGCATATAAAAATTGAGCCTAGTCAATTTAATGCTTGTAATTATAATCACATCAAACGATTTTAGGCCGTCATCGCTGCTTCTTTGAAATGTTAGTAACCCCAGAAATTTCAATCGTCGAAATGCTAATATTACTAACAATTTTGAATGGTATAATATTTTATTATTTTGTAAAAAGGCTCTGCTCTCCAAAGCGGTGCCGCGCTTATAATCAATCCACGCCAGTACTACTGTTCCCCCGTCTCAGTTACAAGCTTTGATTGATTGCCGTAACCGCCTTGGCGTTTGTGATGCCGTCGAATTATCTTTGGGGTCGTAGAACGGGGTTTTCACGAACTTCCCAGGAAGCACCCAGGTTTTGGTTTTTCGAGCGACAGGGAGACTGTTCATCAAATCTTGACTCCCGTGAAACCCCCGTTCTGCCTCACATTAGGTTCATAATGTCTCACTAAAGTAAAAGCAATCATTGTTAAATATTTTTGCGAATTTTTTTCAATTAAGAACTTCCCTGAAATATTTTATGCGTTTCCCATTCTTTGAAATTTGACATGCTTCTGCTAGTATTGATGCGTATGAATCAGTATTTTTTGTGCAGGATCTAAGTTTTGTTCAGGAAAAATACAATAAATTTGCTGTTGCATCAGCAAGTATTCTTCGATTTTTGGTGGAGGTAAAGTACTTATTATCACCCATTGGTTTTTTTTATGATGTTATCAGGTTTTATGGCATCTCCTTGATATCCGTGGGCATTCGATTAAGATGTTGAACCTTTCTCCTTGGTGACTGAAATGAAGAGTATAAAATTGAAATTTTAGTTACAATAAGAAATATTAATTGGCTTAACACCAGTTGTTTCAAATCTAGGAGATTATAATTGGTTTCTTAAAAATGAAATATCTGAAGAAATTATTGTAACTACGAGTATTTACCAATATTAACCCAATTTCGGTCATACACTATATTCAAAACATGACCAATATCTTTGGGTGTTACCGCTGCTGGAAACTTATTATGCTGTCAATTCTTTCAGTCTCTTCTTTTTCAACTTGATCATGATTTCCAAGTTTCCATTTATATATATATATATATATATATATATATATATATATATATATATATATATATATATATATATATATATATATTTTTCAAGTTTGAGAGTTAATTGGGATTTAATTATTAAGTAGCATTGAAAATGAAAATCTTACAGCCCTAGCTAGATCCATATGAAGCTGATATTCGATAAAATAAAGAGAAATAGCGTTCCATCTCACTCAGTCCTCGCCATATCTAAGAAGGGAAGAGGGAGAACGAAGAGTAATAGCAGAATAATTGCAGTAGTTACGCAGTTATAGATGAGGAAAATGTTGGAGCTAGTCAATTAGCAGGATTATGTTCAAAATAGAGCTCTTGGAAAGGCTCAGTAAAGAAAATTAAAATTTTAAACTGCAACGCGTGCTGTAGGATTAAAGTCTGGCACACTTCAATCACGGAGAAAAATACAAATGAAGGGAGAGAGGGGATGAAATATAAGGATGGAGAGAGAGTTTTAGGGAAAGAAGATAGAAAAGGCGTGAGGGTGGTGGATAAAAATATGATTTTTGCGACGTGAAACGTCGCCCTCATTCGTCTCTCTTCTTTTTCCGCCGCGAGTCATTTATTTCCATTGGGCACCCTTCCGTCAATCGGCGTCCGGATCCCTTCCGGGATGTCTTTGGCAAGAGCAAAGCCCGCGGACCAGACGGTTGACGTTTCCCGCGATCCGCAAGATGTCCCTTCTTCGTCTCTGACCCTTTGCCTCCGCTACCCCCCGTAACAACCCTTCTCCCCCTGCACCTCCCTTCCTCTTAGCCCTCCCATTTGCACCCACTTTGTCCCCGGAGTTGTTTCCAATTCTTATTAAGTCCGTCTCTCCCTCTTTCTGTACCCTCACTCTTACCCTCACTCCTCTCTCTCTCTCTCTCTCTCAAAAGTATTTTTTTTCCAATTTAACCCGACCGATTCATCCCCGTGATCCCATCGTCTCCCACTCCCCTGTCTACCAAGCCTTCCGAATCCGCCCCCTCTGCCTCCCACCCCGCAGCTTTTGTGTCCGTTCTCCACTGGCCAGACGGCGATGTCGTAAATCTGTTGTGACGTCCGATGCGTTCGTGTGTGCTTGCCTTTCGCTGGCGGCGCGGTGACAAGTGCACAGAGGAGATGGGTGGGGGATTTAAGTGGGGGTCGGGATCGAAAGAGGGGGGGTGGGGAAGACGCGTGGATGGATTCCGAAGACTTCAGCAGCCTTTTGACCCTGCACCTGTGGGCCAGAGAATCGTATTTTTATTCATTTTATGCATCCAAGCATATGTATCAGTGCCCAACCATCCCATATGTTTGCGGGGTTTCTTGTATTGCTTCCTTTTTGTACCCCGTATGATATATTTGCCTGTCATTTCACCTCTTCCGTTGAAATTTGACCACTCCTTTTGCATGGACAACCCAATTATCCTACATCAATCTATTTTCAAAAAGGGATTTAAATTCATATTGTTAAAATTGCTAATTGTACTTCAATATTCTTAAAATAATGCAAATATTACGTTATTATCACAGGTAATCTACCGTTTAAGGAAGATTTGGGATGCGCACAAACTATCAAATAAACATCTTCTCTCCCGCTACGAAGCATAACCCAACCTGCCACTTTACAACAAATTCCTCTTCATTTCTGTATAATTCCTCCCTTCAATCCGTCCAACATTCTTATTCTATTCCTGCCCTTTCCTCGTTTGTCCAACCTTCTCCCCTCTACCTCAATCTTCAACATCCCATCGCCAATCAGAATGCTCTGCATCCATAGGTCCTGCCTCCTTATGATGTCTCCAAACTATCCCCTCTCCTCCCGCACTTCAAACTAGCACTTAATCATTTGTATTTCTTTCGGTCCACTTCACTTTCTCCATCCTTCTCCACGTCCACATTTCAAAAGCCTCCTATCAACGCCTATCATCCTGCTTCAATGACCATGTTTCCGCGTCTTACATAAGTACACTGTATTTAAATATTACATCTTTCGAATAATCAGCGCTTATTAAAAAAACATTTTGATAATATTGGCATTAAAGACTGATTGCACTCACCGAAATAAACATTCTGTGTTATTATTTCTTTATTTAGCCATTGAATATTATAGCCTGTTTATTTATTTCCCATTGATATTGACTCTATATCGTTTACGATATATTTAATTAAAATACAGATCATCTTCTATTATTTTCATCTGTCGATGAAAATTGCATGCACATTTCCTTGTTAATATTAGACATTTGAAAATTTTGTGCATTTAGAAATTTGAAACTTTTAAAATGCTGGAGAGATTTGCCTTTGCAATTGGACAAAACCTGTTCAATGATAAAAATGCACTTGTCAGAATACATATACCTTCATAGTTCCTATTTGTGTCTTTTTTCAAACTTAAGGTTGTATATTGGTTAGTACTGTAAACGAATGTATGAGATGTGTTGATACTATTCGTAATGTTTTCTTATATCCTATAGGGATATAAGTATGGATGGTAATAAGGGATATAGTACTGACTCCATAAATAATTGACGTAAAGGGCGTAAAGTATCACGAAAACGTTTCAATTAATTAAATGAATTTTCTTAATAAGATTTATTTTCAGCGAATTTACCATGAAGTAAAAAATATTAAGATCGAATTTAACTGGATATTTCCTGCGTATTTATTAATTCAAGGGATCTCTTGTTAGTTTTGAACCGGCGGTAGTGTTTCATATGGGGATAATTTAGCTTTTCTGTAAAATTGATTTTTTTTTGGATTGCTGTGAAAGTATTCTAATGGCGACCAATCAAAATTCCAAGTAAATGTCGGAAAAAAAAAATAAAAAGTGATTCTGGGCATGGATACGTCAGGGTCCGATATTCCGTAAGGAAACTCGTGCACCATCGGCAGCTTTGGACAAAAATAATTAATTGTAAACAGCAATAACATCCCAATTCATCTTGATTTAGGACATGTACGGGGAAATTGGATCCTATCAATTACACACATGTTTTCCTGGTAAACGTAATTCGATGTAATCAAATCAATGGATTTCAAAATATATTTCACCAGTACAATATAATAATTATTTTTATTTCATTCCTTTTGTTTTAAGTGTAAAATCCAGTTTAAATGCGCAAACGAAATACCTAGCGGTTATTATGTTAAGGCTCCTCTGTTAGGCAGTTGCAGTGATTTTGTCATGCATTCTTTTATCTCCTAGTGAAAGGTGGCGGTGAAGGTATGTCGACCGAATGATGAAAAATAAATGGCAAACGGGAAAGATAAAAGGGCATGCGTAGGAACGCGGCAGATGGTACAAGCACATGCGTTGCGCACGAAAATAAACGAAGGTACGCAAGCGGAATTCGAGGCATGCCTTTAATGAGGTCTCCGGGACTGGTAGGGAGATTGGAGAGCAAAGGACGCTCGGGAAAGAAAGAGATTCCCCGCCACTTTTTTGATGGGAGATAATTAGCTGGGATGTGGTCTTAAGGGAAAGAATATTTCGGAATCCGCTTCGTCTCGAGCGGGTGACAGGGATAAGAGTGGGCGGGGCGGGCGGCTTTCCTCTTAAACCGTTCCTTCTGGGCGGCATCCACCACCACCTCTCCGTAACCCTTTCCCCGCAGAGATTGCGAACCGCCTTTGGCATCTAGTCGGCCATCAAGTTTTTCTCGCCTGGTGGTTTGTTCTCTTACTATATGCACTGAGGCAATGGTGGCGAAAGGGGAGAACAATTATTTAAGGATTTGCGCGGTGATTCATAGATAATAGGACGCAGGCAGCCAAGTTCATATCATTCTTTGTTTTTTTCCTTTCTTCCTTCAGTTCCAGACAGCTAAATAGAAGCTAATAGAGGGATAGCTGTTTAATGAGGGATTGTATTTTTTTTACGTAATCCTTGGCGATATTCACGAAGAGAACGAAGATACTATATTTATTCTGAATTTTCAAATGAAATCTGGAAAAAATAAT
>CM073772.1:83270972-83312715 GCA_037158775.1 Hetaerina titia
TGGTAAATAGCTCATAGTCAACTGACAGAAAGTAAACGTATGTTCCTTCGCGATATTACAATTGAGAGTTTTAAATGTATTGTCAGAAATGATGAAGTATTAAAATATAGCCCACTTTTTCAGTAAACCTTTTTAATATAAACATGTAAACTTTATACTGTTGGTCAATCTTAAATTGGTTAAGTTTGTTTCTTGGGGCTGTAGAGCACAGCAATGTTAGCGCAAATTAATTCCGAATATTTGTTTACGTGAAACCGCATTCCAACTGAATAGAATGTGCTAAGCTTGAAAGGCAATTCAATTCCGTGTTATAGGGACTATAGGGGCATCGTTCGTCGAATGCGTAGGCAGGAGAACGAGTGGAAACATGAAGGATACCACCAAGGAGAAGTAATACTGCATGCCATATTAATTATAAAGGGCGTGAGAATGTGCCAAATGGATCACGTATTTCATTCCACCTCTTAAGGTGATTACGTAATTGTCGGAATCCGGTCGATTGCTGGGTACTGGAAAATTGGTTGACCCAACATAATCTTTTCTGCCAACTGAGAATTCCGTGAAAAAAACCGAAATGACCTGTGTCCGCAGTGAAAAAAAAAGCAATGCCTTTTATTTTACACTAAAGGTTCACAGCTGCAATGGTCGAAAGTTGGGGCTGGAAGAGAGGGGGGTCGAAAAACAGACTCTCGTCTCAAACTCTCATTATCTCACATTTGTACAGGTGATGGTGGGAGAGATAAAACGCGACATGCCACATAAAAGTGTTGGTTGCACTCCTTAAGAGACATTATTTTTTTTTTTGATAGCTACAAAAATGAAATTTTTGGGGGGGAACGCATTTTGCATTCACGTGCAACGGGAGGGTTTTCCGTCGAGGATTCATTGCAAAACGAATTTTCGTTCGGGGGTGGGAGGAGGACGGACGAAGGTTGAGGGGGATGATTAAAATGGCGTTACTCCGCGATCCGAAATTTTTTCCTACCCCCCCCCCCCCCCAAAAAACCTCCTCCCCTTCGAACACCCTCCAGGGAAAATAAATTTCGCAGGGACGGGGTTCAATGCATACTCGCTGTCGTAATGGGCCTTACAGTGTGCCTCATTCATTCATTCTGCTCCAACAAACCCCTTCGATGTTTCCCTCCCACCCCCTTCGGCAACTTCCTTCTGCTTATTCCCGTACTGTTCTATACTCCATCCATAACAATCCACGTCTACACACACACGGGATCCCAAGGAATTCGACCACTTCTGGAAAAGGATACGGGGGGATGAAATGAATGGAAATGAAAAAAGGGTGGGTGTGGGGGAGAAACATAAACAACATTCCTTCGGACTATCGTTCGGAAAGTAATGATTGTGAGCCCTTGCTGCGTTTCATTCCATCCATTCATTTTTTTTAATTCGAAAATTTGGGGAATGCTCCATCCGATACCTCCCCACTTACACTACCCTCTTTCCACCCTCTCATATCATCCCCAGTGATACCGAAGTTCATTTTTGCAAAGGGCAAACTTTCGTCCTGGTGACTGATATGAGTGTTAACCCCTACGCGAAGGATGAATGGACTGTGCAATCCCATCCTAGGTTTGAAGCCAAGTGGTCGGCTCTCTCTCTCTCTCTCTCCCCGGGGCCCCCCCGAATGGGTTTTTCATTTCAAACCGTGACCATGGCTGGCCGTACGGGATGGGGCGCGGCGTGAGAGGTTTGGCGCTGAATGCTCAATCCACGGATTCGCTCCTTTTGCCTCTTTTGTCCTCAAGTTTTTCTGGGATTTCCTCCTCCCTGTTGCCAGATGCATTGCATGAAAAATGAAATACCTCTCCATTTTCCTGTCTTCTTTTGGTTACGGTATTTTTTGTTGGTTGGCACTGGCGGAATCGATGGAATATCTGTAATCAATTTTTCGTATGAGAGCGAAAGCTAGGGATTTTCCGCTAACAGAAAATCTTGGAAATGCATGGTCCAAATGAATGAAATGGGTTTATGTCGAATTGCCAGTTTTACATCGATTGAGATTGAACCCACTCTAAAGTTAACAAGTGCAGCAGGTTTTGTTAATTCATTGAAATGTTTATTTTATCGTTTGTATGGTATATGCAGGGCATTATAATTGGCAATGAAGGCACTACGAAGAATAGCATACAGACTTCTTGGAGCTTTTCTCGTATTTCATGCTTTTATTCCATCCATGCGCTAATATTACCGTTGAATATGCCAAAATTAAATTAGGCGAACAAAATTCATATTGTGTACATAGCATATAATTCAAACTGAGTTGGTTATATTGCAGGTAATTCCTGCATTTGGTGTGCAGCTTCATTTCCTCTTAAAATATTCACATTCAGTTATTCCGAATATTCGAATGAGTGTTGACATTGAGACGGACCCGTAGTACTTGTATTTATTTAGGAATCGAAAATTACACTTTTTAAACACGGGAAAGACCTCGTATACGCAGCCAGACTGAATGTGCTATGACATTTACAAGGTATAATTCCAAATTTCCCCTTTGAAAAAACAATAGTATATGAATAAATAGTACTTCTCTGGACAGCTAATTACCCAAATCAGTTCTCGGCAAAATTGGCTGCCAAAAAGTCATGTGGTTCATGATAAATTTAAGATACCATCCATATTATCCCTTTGAACAACATTCAGTGCAGATTTGTGATATCATTCAGTAATTTTTGCCAGTTTGGTTATAATAGATAATCATTTTCTCTCATTCCATTTTTAAAACAACATTTTTGAACAACTAGAAGAAAGCAACACAATGTCGTTGTATCATTTCCGGAAGTTTAATAAAAGGAAAAGTGAAGGAAATAACGGAGATTTCTCCAAAATAAATGTTATTGGGGTTGCCGAAAAATGTTTTGCGCTAATAGTAGGTGAAATAATCAGAATTTGAATCTTTCTGACGTAATTTAAAAATTATCAACGCAATTTATGATTGCATGAAGGTCAAGGCCATTATCTAAGATAGACGACATCTCATAATTTTCCCGCAACATAATACAATAAATAAAAGCTATTATTTTAAAATTTTGGACTCATTTTAATAGCTCTGTAGAGAGTAAGTGTATGTCATATTGCTAATGTTTCCCCGTATGTATTTCAAGAAAATTACCCTCATTCATTTCATAACTATCATGATAAGTTACCAAGGAGATGCCATGCATGCTTCTTTGTATTGCTGACCACGATTTAGTTTCGATTCATTTCCTCTCCTGAAATTTGTTCTAAGAAATGTAATATAGTTTGAATGTAACTGCAGTTTATCTTGACCATTTTTTTAGACGAAATTTGGCTTTTAATTTTCGGAAGTCTTTTGGGATTGGATAGCTAAAGTTGTTATGGTCACGGAGGTGGCGTGAGGAACGGCGCTTCAGGTGAAACGGAAGATTTTCCCAAAAAATCACAAACAATATCAGACTCTTCAGACCGAGATTCCAAATTCAAGTAGGGCTTCAAAGAAATGGAATTATAGAAATTTAGTTGTCGAGTGATTTGCCGCCTTGGCGGCTTTATTTCAGAGCATGCCTAATATCGGCTTTTTCTCTGTATCTTTTTTAAAATGTCCTTTGTTTTTATATATAAGTATATATGAATACATATATTTATTTTTTGTCCACCATGTTACCGAACCAAGTTTTTGGTAATCGTTATTTTATAATGCTGTGCGGTCTTTTGTATTTGCAAATATGAAAATCACTTCGACACTGTTTGATGGTGGAAGTTAATAAGTCGGTTACTACACAATGGTTGACTGGTCACTTTCAGTTACCTTGATATTAGTAGTGGTAAATCATAAAAATCATTAGATAACATTAAACATTTATTATTACATTTCATTTATTCAAAGCTTACATTACATTAAAGTATGGAGTGAGTTATTCAAATGGATATGATACTCCTCTGCCCTCTCTCTAAAACCGTGAAAACAGTGGCCTTGCCGAGGCGATCTCTAAATACGTTAGGCCACGTAAACACGTCAGGTTTTCTTAAGCACACATCTCTTCTTTTCATCTTGTTCCTTCCTTCTCTTTGTAAACATTTTAAGAGCTAAATTATCGTTTTTTTGGCCTATTTTTCCTAAATTTTAATAGAAATTTAACAAGAAATTCATCTCCTTTGGATTACATTGCTGTGTAGGTGATAATGTTTTTCTTGACGTTATTTTAAATACATTACCCACCAGGCGGAGGGTCTCGAAATGCTCTCAATAATTTGTTCTTTTCCGTTTATGAATAACTAAAATTATATTTTCCTAGAAGGACATTATTTATATTCGTGGAGCAATAGTCAAGTTTGTCGTGTAGCACATTAGTTTTTGTAACTAGATTAAGTACAGTCGACTCTGCGCACGCTGCCAACGTCAGACCCACATGTACTTCTTCACTCTAAAGTTACGTATGACGTGTTTAAAGTTAATAGGTCCATTTCATACAGATGAGGTTAGCAAAGCGCTGTCGTGTACTATATGTTGACAATACCTAATATGATTGTGGGTCTTTGCCATTCGTCTCTCTTAAGTTTGAATTATCTCTGAAAAGTTAAATTATATCTATTATGGAAAGAATGCTAGTTGAATTGATAAGTTCAATGAAAAGAAAGATAGATTTATTATGTCGAAAGCGGTTTCAATATTCATCATTAACACAAAGGCAAAATCTGTGTCAATAATGAGATACATACATCACATTATTGAAACAAAATACATTATTTCTATGTGACCATTCTGTCTCTGAAACAAATCCTCAATTTGTTTTTCGTAAGAGTCTACGTGTATTAAAGACACCATTTTCTGACATTTTATGTGATGTCTCTTTCGATAGTAGCTTTGATATATAGTGAGTTATCTCGCACCAAATTTAATCTGTTGGCGTAATTCTATTCGCATTTCTCCTCTTTCGGTCCATTTTTTCGATACCTGTTTTTCCAGTTATTTTTAATTTTCCCCCTTCCACCTAAAGCTTTCCAAACATCTAAATTAACAAGTTATCTTCAAAATCAGCATATTTAATTATTAAGGGAAATGGTTATTGAATGGAAAACAATCAAGATTCGAATTCAGCAACTCCCTGGCTCTTCGAATGTTAACGAACAAATGGCTAAATGGACTAGGATTTTTAAGTCTATGAGTGTGGGAAGCAATAATTGCTAATAATCGGCTAACACAATTCATAAAATGTACACATTCAAGTTTTCCATTCTTCCGGGGACCCGAAGTGATCCAACAGTCGGGGCTACGATTCTTAATTGTTAACCTATCACATACTAGATGCTCTCTCATTGGTTAGCTCATCCTTTCCCAAAATGTGTCCCTGAAAGTTTACCATTAAAATATTAATCCCCCAGTTGGTTCCATTATCAGTAAAATATTCCTATACTTTATTAATAAATATATAGTATATGGGGGGAGGTGTGTTAGGAAGAGGTGTAAGGCAGGGTTGCCCATTGTCACCGGTGCTGTTCAACGTATATGTAGAGGAAATGATTAAAGAGGCATGGGAAGAACTGGAGGTAGGAATGAAAGTCGGAGGGGAATTCGTAAAATCGGTTAGGTTTGCTGATGACCAAGCATTAGTTGCTCAGTCAGCCAAGGGGTTGCAAGCATTGTTGAGTGAATTGGAGGTTCAGTGCGATAAATATGGGATGAAAATCAATATTAATAAAACAAAGGTTATGCGATTTTCCAGAAAGAAAAAGGCTAAGCTAAATATTAAAATAGGCGGGGAAAAAAATAGAGCAGGTAGAACAGTTTACATATCTCGGAAGTGTTTTGGACCAATACGGTCAAAGTGGTAGGGACGTAAGGAGAAGAATTGCGCTAGGCAAGGAGGCTTTCTCAAGGAGGAGGGAGTTGATGACGGGGACGTTGAGTAGGGATGTTAAGACAAGACTCGTAAAAACTCTGATATGGAGCGTAGCTATGTACGGCGCGGAAACGTGGTCGCTGAAGCAGGAGGATAGACGTAGATTGGAGGCTTTTGAAATGTGGGTGTGGAGAAGGATGGAGAAGGTGAAATGGACCGAAAGGAAAACAAATGAGGAAGTACTAGAAATGGTGGGTGAGGAGAGGGGTTTGTTGAGAGAAATCCTATGGAGGCAGGAAAAATGGATGAAAGGCGTATTGAGCGGTAGTGGAATGTTGAAGAGGGTAATAGAGGGGAGAATGTTGGGCAAGCGAGGTAAGGGTAGGAACAGGATAGGGATGTTGGACGGGATGAATGGAGGAAAGAAGTATACCGAGATGAAGAGGGACCTGATATAGATTAGTTTGCTAGGTGGGGAGTCACAAAATGTTTACTTGATAGTTGTGTCCATCCAAAAACCTACCTTAACCGGTAGATTACCTAATAATAATAATATGGGGGGAGGATTTGCAGAGTTTCTTATTCTGGTGGTAGTATTCCGTTGAGTTTCACAAGGTAGTAACAGAGCCATAATTTTAACGGCACCTCGGTAGTGAAATGCTTTTCGCCCACTGCAATACCAACATTCACTCGAGTTAAGTTGCTATGAACCGCTCGTTCAGAGTTGTAAGTTTGGAATTGATGGCAGGAGAAGATGTTGTGAGAGACAGATTTTCATGCTACATGTTCCTTGCTTTTAACTGGAGGCGAAAGCACATCCTCAGATTAAGGTCGAGAGCTCCTTGAGTTCCCATAATGCGCTCTGCTAAAGAGGCAAGCAAAAAGAAATGCCATAAAATCTCCACAAATTCTAAAAACCAAGGTATGAGTTAGAGCTCACTTTTGCCACGGATTTGCTGATCGGATAGTTTTTTTCACTCTTTTTGCATTCATTACTGGCTAGGAGTTACGTATGGTGCGTTTATATAAATACTGATATACTCGTAATATGCAGTGACAGTTAGTACTCTTAATGTAAGTACAATTAATGTATAAAAGAATGACTAAAACTTTGTTAAAAAATAGATACATTATCGGAATTATCCACTGATGTGCATCAAAATGAAGAAATTTCAGGGCGAGAAAACTTTTTTGACTTTGCCGGGGCTGGAACTCTGATCCTCTCAATTTCCGGAAATCGAGGAGATCTGAGTTCAAGTCCCGTTCAATGCCAATAATTTTTCACACTGTTCAAAGTCTGCATTTCTATGCTCAACCCTGTTTATTTTGTTGGAAATGAGGACGGAGTAAGAGATAATTATGTGAAATAGTGCAATCAACGAAGAATTGTAATAAGTTAATACTCTTTTATTTCTTTAAAACTCAGTTATTTAGGTTGAAGTTTGAGTGAGATACTTAATGAATTAGTCGCAAATTCACTGTGTAAATTGAAGGAAACAGAGGGTTGCACACATTCTATAAAAAAAATTGAGAAGAAAGAATTGGACATACTATGAGACATAGCTGATTCTCAAGCAACACGATGGAGACAAAATTATATAGGAGAGCTATGATGTCACCGGACGAATTAGTAAGGAGAAATAGAGTTGTGAGGATAATCATTCAGTTAAGGAGGATTGAAGCCCATGAGTATTTTATCATCAAATCGAAACCTAATAATTATTGCTCTATTAAACGAACATTCAGTGCGAATTAGAATGTTCTGTCTTCACCTTGATACAGCGACTTGTTCGGCAGGATAACAAGGAAATCGGTTACTAGCCATAAGGTTGAGGGGTATTAATATGCTGATATTTGTGGATGTTCACTAGCTGAGACCACGTTGCGACATGGCCTCGGTTGTTAGAGCATCTCCGTTGCCATTCTTGATTAATTGGCGTCGTGTATGGGGCGATGAAACCTTCGACTACTAGGTAGTCATCCATTTCGAATAATCTAGGTCTCGGCCCTCCCTCTCCCTCGGCGCAGGTGAGGCGCGGTGTTGGGGGTCGAGGATTCGTCTCGTGCGGGTGCATCGCCCGCCAGGTGCTCCGAGCAGAGGAGGGGGCAAATCTCTGAGAACCTTTTCAGAATTTGTGTACTACAGCGAGGGAACTTCGCGGAAGTCACGTCTTCTGACGAATTTCTCGAGTAAAATCCTCTCTCGCAAGATACGGTTAAGTGCAGTCCTTGTAAAGTCATGTGCAGGTCCTAGGTTAGAATCTTCAGTGGCTCGGAACGATGACTTGGTGAATTTGCCCGATGGAGCGTGAAATTAGGCGCAACTCTCGATCCGCTTTTAGGCGAAGAGTTCTGTTAGAAGATCTGAGTATCATACTCTTACCTCTTTTAACATAGTTTTAGGGGGCCAAGAAATAGTTTTGAAAAAGGAATCTTTGCTCTTCTTTGGTTGGGACGACATTTATTTGCCTCTTGTAACATTCCTTTTTTACTGATAAATTTATCCTAAAAATTGCAGGTGGTGACCGAATAAATTACTTATACATGCGCATGAAAGTGAGCATGACGAAGGGGAAAAATTGTCTTTAACCGGAGGATAATTAAAAATCCAGAACCCCTGAAGCCTCTGCCGGGAATGTTAATGTGATGTAAACTAGTATCATTAATACTTATCCAAGTTCCCCTTATTGGTACTTAATAGTTTCTTCAACTATAAATGACTTCGCATAGGTTTAACGGAAAGTTATACTGCAATATGAGGCGGTGTTGATGTTAATTATTTTAAAGTACATAATATATTTATGTCTTGATGGTGTGAGTGAAAATTTGCACAAGGTTATTATCGATTTGAAAATAAATATGTTTTTATTGGAGAAAAGTAGTCCGCAATGTTCATTTTCTAACTCAGTACGTACGTGTGCTAATATTTTATCCTTATTTAACCTTAGTTCCCCAAATTGCAGTATGAAATACTGATGAAATCATAATTTTCTTCATAATTATGGAATTTTTATGCACAATAAGAACATAAAATATCTCGATAGTAATTTAACATGGAGTAATTTGGATCTCATGAGTTAGTTGAAATGTTTTCTGTCTAAGAAGTTCTAATATTTTTATTAAGTTTACTATCTTATTTGTGATTTACGAGACATAAACAAAGGTCCGTGAAGGAAAGGCATGCTGAGGTCTACAGCTTCTTAGATTACAGTTCAGTCTTCTTAAGTACCGAATATTTTTATTTAAAGGCGAAAATTTAATGATTTAGTTAATTACCAATTATTGCATGTTTTTATAGGCATTTGTTTTGGTATTCATGTTCCATTGTTTTTACATATGATCAAATGTATATTTAAAAGCATGCATGATCTAATATTTTTGTAAATATAACCGGTGCCTCAACACCCCCCGCCACATACCCATGCGAGATATTGTGCAGATGCAGGTGTAGTAGTTTCATAGAACATTAATGGTCCTCCGTTATCCAAACACAATAGGAGAGGAAATTTCTGGTCACACAGACACTATGTGTATGGATGGACCTCTGTTTGGTTTTAAATTTACTTTTTTTATTGGTCTTTTAACAGCAAAAAAATGTGACCTGGCTATTATCTTTTGGCTGTACAAGCGTGTTTCTAAATACTGATAATGACTAGAGAATAATTTTCCAGGGTCATCTTATAGTTATCTTCTGAATACTCTTATACAAAAAATTCTTAGTGATCGCTTTAGTCAGTCAACTTACTTCAGTATATTTAATATACGTAAAATAGAATCCCACTGCTATACATTATCGCTTTAAACTGGCTTTGTTATTTTCAGTTTGATTTCTGATTACTCCCCTTTAAGTAGATAAGAGCCATCCCTGAAGTACTAACCCTTCCCACCCTTCCGTTTTTGGAGAGAAGCCCTAGGACCCCTTCAGATGGCATTTAACTCATTCGCCACCGTTATGCGCATCCCATTTCCTCGTGCTCTTCGACCGCTTGCCCTTAGCCTCAATCCGCATCCTCTCGTTTCCTACCCAGTGCTTACTCTAGAGAATTCTCTCTCCCTCTCTCCGCTCGTAATTCCCTCCATCTCCGCAAACTCCTTGAAACTTCGATTTAATTTTTTTGATATGCTTTAACCCCCGAGACTTGAAGTGTGTCTTTTTTTCAGACGTAATTTGACTCAGTTAATGGATTTTGGATTAGTCCCCCTTCATCCGCCTAAAAAAAATATCAGCTTTTAATGTCTTCGTTTCGTCGCCTTTGCGTCGAATTTGGACTCTCCATCATTTGCCTCATATAGCCCCTTAAGAGCCCATTCTCACTTGCAGTCGGTTGCTAGGCACCAATTGAACATATACGTGTGTATACACACCCAGCTTTTACACCTGGCCGACTGTGAAGATGAATTCAATCATACACCCTTTGTGCCAGAATGTTTCTTTGCCCATAACATATCTATGAGAATTGCAAAAGAAACACTTCGTTTTGCAAATATGTATCGTTTCCACAAAGTGACGCTTGAAGTTATCTTCTATATCTATGATAAATTGGTCATAGTTATTCTATCGGTTAGCATTAGTCTTCGCGGTCAGTGAAGATACTTACTCATTTGTGAGCAAACCGAAAGCACTTTTAATAAGTCTAAAATCTGTTCGTCCTGCATTTTTCCTCTCTTAATTCTTCATGCTTTCTATTGCCTTTCTTTTTACCAAAAGTCTGCCCATATCAACCGGTAGTTTCCCTTAAATCATGCATTTGAACACTCAATCCTTTCTCACTGTTTCCTCATTTACTTTTACTGACTTTTTACTTACTCTTTCGACTTCCTCTCTCCCCCTGCTGTATGCAACACTTTCCTTCCACATTATCCAACTTATTTTCTGTATTCTTCTATATATTTTCCTCTCAAAGATATTTAATCTAAATTCGTTCACTTTCAAATACCAAATTTCTGAATCAAACAAGTCCACTCTCCATATTTAATCCCTTTTCATTACATTCGTTTGCATTCATCTTTATTTTGGAGAGTCCCGGTCGTCAATTACCTCCCCTTTCTAGTGCTCTGTTCCTCGGGTATTTCTCAGTCTAAGTTTTTGGCAATTCACCCGTTTACTTCAGCAATACTACCCAAATACTTCTGTTAAAAAACAAATGCTTCCACATTCTCCTATTTATGACTGGATGTATTTTTTTGCTGTTCTTCCAAATTTTCGAGAGTGTCATTTCTTCACGCCTTGATTCACATCGAAGAAAAATGAGGCGTACGATTTTGTTTGCTCCGTTTACAAAAGTTCTTGAAGTTGTTCATCATTCTAATTCCCAACAAACATGATATTTTCCCTCTACCGAATTTAATCCTTGGTGTTTGCTGTCCCTAGGTAATTAACCCTTTGCTTCAACAAAACTTATCTTTTGAACGATCCTTTAGATGACTCTAGGCCAAGGTGGGAACACGTGGCTGATTGACGACAATGTTTCCTTTCAAAGAGATTCCCCAGTGTCCAAATTCAAATCAGAAGCCAATATAATTTGTATGAATATTGCACATTTTTTTTTTAATCTGGAAGAGTCCTTCCCTTATTGAAGAGCTCGCCCCGCCAGAAAATATTGCTGGTTACGACTCCGCTGCCCTCCCTCCCCCCCCCTCCCGCTCATCTCCGTCAGGATTTTAATTTTTTTCCAGTGACACCCTTGCCTCATTATTCCCGTCGAATTACGCTCTCCCCGTTTGCCATTCAGTTCTCGTGGCAGCTCGTCCTCCCCCGGCGCGCGACCACCATCGCCTTCCGCACCCACCCTCCTCCCCCGCCCAGTCTGGAGGGGATTGTAAAGGCTGCCTCGCGTCTGCTTGTGTGTGTGTGTGTGTGTCTGCCTATCCTCGACGAATATCTCCGCCTCCCACCCGCTCAATCCTGTTGGTTCTCTCGCCCCCGTTTTTCAGTTCAAGTTTACCTCGTAAATGGATTCAATAGCTAATGGCTTTTGCATGGGCTGAAGTGAATGAATGGAATTGGAGCGACGTTATTATTATTATTATTATTTCTTCTCAAAATAATATATTTGCGTATATTTTTTCTCTCTCCAAGTCTCTCGTCGACGGGCGGAGTTTTGTACCTAATGCTTCAATTCGGGATCCATTTCTAAAAGTCATTCGTCCAGAAACTACTCGAGTGAAATGAGAGCTTCTCGCTGTGTCACACTCCCTCTAAGCGCAAGGTTTCCGGAATTTAATATATAAACGAAGAAGTGGAATTATTAAAAAAAACCTGGCGTAAACATCACTTTGCAGTGGAGCGCTGTTCGGTGTGGAATCCATCGCCGTCTGTGTATTTCATGGCAAGCATTGTGTCACTTGTAAGAGCGACTCGGTGCGTTTTTCTCGAGGAGGTATAAAATTCCATTTTTGTTGGCTCTCTTTACTTGGCTAAACACTCATTACAAGCTTCTGAAGTTTCCACCGAGTTAAAGAAAAAAAGGAGTAAGTCGTTTTCCAAAAAGTGAGTTGCAACGCAGGAGCATTGCAGCATATGAGGATCATTTAGCCTTAATTTTTTCATTCACATACACACATGTATATTTATATGTGTGTGTGGAAACTTTAGTAATATGAACTCACTTCGTTGTTTTGTAAAATGGAGTAAAGTACACGTAGTACTCTTATCGGTATAATTTTGTTGGCCCCAGGTAAGAATGTGGTGATGCGATTAGGTTCTTTTAGGAGGTTTATTTTGGTACCAGGGGTGTATTGGATAGAGGGTAGTATTTTGTTTCCGAGTACATTTTCCGGGTACCCACGTTTCTTGAGTGATTTGTATAGTTGGAGATTTACTTATGTCATGAGGGGGATTTTTCGCAGGAACGAAGGCGACGGACGGTCAATGAAAAGATGATGAAGAGTTTTGCGTGCGATGGGTAGCAACTGTTGAAATGAAGGTAGTCTAGGTGGTTGTTTATATTTACACACACTAACACAAGATTTGTCGCCGATTCGTTCGTGGAGATTTTGTATCCTTAATCCACATTCTGTCATTCTTTACTCAAACTCTTGAGGGCGCATTTAGGGAAATGATGTAGGGGAGAAAGGGCAAGTTTATGCTGTTTTGTTAGGAGTAACAAAATATTTATTTTGTGGTTGTGTACATCCAAAACCTAGCTTAATCGTTCGATTATCTAATACTATTATGTATGTATGGATATAAAAAAATATATTTATGCATATGCGTATATATATATATATATATTATTATGTAATCTACCGATTAACGTAGGTTTTTGGATGGACACAACTATCAAATAAACATTTTGTGTCTCCCCACCTATCAAACTAATCTATATCAAGTCCCTCTTCATCTCGGTGTACTTCTTTCCTCCCTTCATCCCGTCCAACATCCCTATCCTGTTCCTGCCCTTACCTCGCTTGCCCAACATTCTCCCCTCTATTACCTTCTTCAACATTCCACTACCGCTCAATACGCCTTTCATCCATTTTTCCTGCCTCCATAGGATTTCTCTCAACAAGCCCCTCTCCTCACCCACCATTTCTAGTACTTCCTCATTTGTTTTCCTTTCGGTCCATTTCACCTTCTCCATCCTTCTCCACACCCACATTTCAAAAGCCTCCAATCTACGTCTATCCTCCTGCTTCAGCGACCACGTTTCCGCGCCGTACATAGCTACGCTCCATATCAGAGTTTTTACGAGTCTTGTCTTAACATCCCTACTCAATGTCCCCGTCATCAACTCCCTCCTCCTTGAGAAAGCCTCCTTGCCCAGCGCAATTCTTGTATGTATATGTATATATATATATATATATATATATATATATATATATATATATATATATATATATGTATATATATATCAAAATGTATATATATATATATTATTTATGTGTGTGTATGTGTGTATATACACGTATATATTTACTATAGGTATATAAGGTTTGTCTCAAAAGTAGTATATTCTTTTTTTCCGGATAGTTTTTCTGGATGAATTCGAGGGAGGGAAGTCTCTGGAAAGGCTGGAGGCCGGTGGAAGTTGGCTCCCAGCCTTTGTTGAGTACTGATCGTTCGTTTTCAAAACCTCTTAACGTGACCTCGTTACACTCCGTCATGAACCGGTTATTGGGACAATGTTATACCATCAAATTGTGCATTAAACTGGGCAAAACCGGGAAAGAGACTTATATATTAAAATATATATATATATATATGGGTCGCGGTGGTCTAGTGGGTAGAGCGTTGGACTACTGACCGGAGGGTCCCGGGTTCGATTCCCGGGCAAGGCACTTTGGGCACCTGCAGCTCCACCCAAGCTTGTTGATTTTCCGGGTACCAGATCTTCCTGGGAAACCATAACCGGCACAGGGAAAGGAACTGGTTCCCCTACCCTGATGTGTGAATATTCACACGCCGTCGGGCTTGGTACATGGGTGAACTCTACCATCACCTACTAAACCGACCTTCGGGTTGATTACTGTTTTGTTGTTGTTGTATATATATATATATATATATAAAAGCGGGTCGCGGTGGTCTAGCGGGTAGAGCGTTGGACTGCTGACCGGAGGGTCCCGGGTTCAATTCCCGGGCAAGGCACTTTGGGCACCTGCAGCTCCACCCAAGCTAGTTGATTTTTCGGGTACCAGATCTTCCTGGGAAACCATAACCGGCACAGGGAAAGGAACTGGCCCCCCTACCCTGATGTGTGAATATTCACACGCCGTATAGGGCTTGGTACATGGGTGAGCTCTACCATCACCTACTAAACCGACCTTCGGGTTGATTACTGTGTTTATGGTTTATACACACACACACACGATATATATAAAATTTATATCTCAATTATACGAAATCACTATGACAAATACATAAATAAATCAAGTTTACTAAGTTTAGAGCACAAAAACAATATCATCGACAGGCGCGATTAGGAACATGGGAAAAGCTTATGGAGCACTGATTGTGCACTATGCCTGCCCTTGATTAAGACATGTTTCTCCGCGGTTGAGTTTCTCAAATTGCATTTCCACCATCATTCCAAAATCCCTTCTCTCGGCTTCATCGCAACCGATTCCATCCCCTCTCCCCCCCTGTATCAGCTCCCCACTGCTTCCCAATGGCACTGCCCTTCGTGTCAATGGGCGACAGCACACGACTTCCACGCGTTCTGTTTCTATTTTTTTCCTCACGATTTCAATTCCCAAATGCACACGCCGTCCTGCGAACGCTTGTCCGCCTCATTCGTCAACTTGCCGTCCCTTCACGGATTAAATAAAATACACTTCTTTCATTTCTATCGCGCGATATATTTTTCTTCCCGGCCCAAAATGTGTGGTACGCAATCAATAACACGGACGTAGTGTTCCAGAAACTCGAGCAATAAATGCTCAGCGCACTCGGAATGGGTCGCGGACTCAAATTTTTCCCGTTGTAAGTCGAACTGTTAGTCAGTGGTGCACACCCGTTATTCACTCTCTCTTCACATCTCTCTCCACCATTTAACTCTGATGGTGCTTGTAGTTGATGGGTTAGGCACTTGTCGTTCTTGAACACTTTGAAAATACTGGTCACAGATTCGACTGGTTGGATTTCTGGATGTTTTCCGTGAAGAAAAGATATACTTTGCTTAATCCATTCACGGTTCAAAAATCTAAAAGTAATTTTCTAGTAACATAATCGTTAATTTAGGTAAGTTTATCAATAAACAGTTTTAACATTTTCTGATTTTGTGGGAAATAAAGAATTGAAAGGCACAAATAAGAGAAAAACTCGAAAATGATTACTTTTTATTTTAGGACAAAATCCATGTTTGGTCTAATGTTTCCCAATCATGACAAAAATAGTATGTATCTACTATTTGAGCATTTGTAACTAGGATTTTTTTTAGATCCAGAGAAAATGAAATTGAAAACAAAATTTCTGTCCAGCAATGTGGTTTAACAACATAAAACATGCAATTGAATATTTTTCTCCGAAAGTCTTATTTCAACACATCCGTATCGCTACCCTCTCTCACATGAATGGGATTCTTTTTTTTAAGTCTATCCTTATTTTCAATAGAACGAAAATGATAGAACTTGTTAGTGAAATTGAAAATTTGTGCAAAATACAGTGGTTTAGACTCTTACTGGTTTGATAAATATTAACTTGCGAACGGTATTTGCTGATCATCTCCACGAAAAAATTTTGTTAATGACCCCGACGTGATTTGAACACGCAACCTTCTGATCTGGAGTCAGACGCGCTACCGTTGCGCCACGGAGTCGTGTGGGTACGGAGAGCTAACCAATGTATTATATTAATAGTTTGTCTTCCTTTCATCATTTTTATTTTTCGCGAATTTGAATGCATGTTGACAAGGTCACCAAATAATCCGTTAGTCTATCTGTTCATTTCGAACGACATCATTACAATACTATTACCTCCAATTTTTGCATACACTTTGATCGTGCAACTCTTAATATTTGCAAAGTGCATAAGTGTGTTCTTTTTTAACCCTTTGAATTAGTTGATTGCATATATGATCATGCATATGTGAAAGGAAGTGCATTATTTTACCACTTGATGTATCATCAATTTTGCACTATAAGAGAGTGACTTTTAGAGAACAAATATATTCCAGCCAAGTTTTTCCAGAAGGTTTTAATTACGTTATCAAGGATAAATACAAAATGAAAAGAGTTTCTAATCAAAATCCCAAACAAACGAAGACAAATGTAGTTGTGAGAGGGCACCGAGTGCCGCAGCTACGGGGCCATCTCTGGAGGGATATCCATGGAGACAAAAAATGCACGACTTCAATTTAGATACTGAAAATGTACGTTTTACCTGCATCAATGGTGCGTTTTACATGGGAAAATGAAGAAAGAACCGAAACCGTACCTTGAGTAGAATCAAAATCCCCAACCAAGAAAGATAAATAGGCATGAAACACTAAAAATTGTCTAGAGCAAAGTAGTAGACAATTAAATGTTCTCGCTCAGTATTATTTTCCTATCTGAGAGGTGATTTTAAGATCCTGGAATAAATAAATGAGGAAAATAAAAGAAATATTAAAAAAAATAGTTGTTGCTTGGCTGAATGTATTTCAAAATCTCATTTTCGATGTTTAAAAAACTCCTGCTGATAAGACAATAATAGCTCAGCGATACCTAAACACTTACGGGATAGTCGATATTGATTTAAATCCTTGTAATACTTTATAAAATATGTTGGTATTAACACTTATTCTTAACACTTAAGATTAATAAAAACAAACCGATGAGGTAACCTTTCGAGACTTCTGCAGAGTGTTGAACATTCGTCCGCCGAATGGGATCTAGACTGAAAATCCAAGAGGAAGAACTGTAATACGCCACTTAAAAGTAGATAAAGACAGGCAGATCTGCGTGTGTGCACTCAACTTCACACTCTGAGGTGTTGCTTCACACAGAGAGTCCACAGGTCCTGTGTAGCGCCGTCTGATTGCGTGAAAATCATAATAAAAAACACATTCCTTGCATAAGCACTTATCTAGAAGAAGTTAGCATCAATAAAACACATTGTTGAAAGATATTGCGATAAAAAATAAGAGAACTTGCTATTCTTCCACATGCCACACATAATATAGATATCGCAATAGCAAAGCATTTATGACCATCTAAAAAATCATTTATATACAGTTGAATGGACAGGAAAAACTGTTCAGTCCTTAAACAAGAGGGCACTGAGAACTGCAGTTACTGGACCATCTCTGGAGGAATGCCCATGGAGACAAAAGATACAAGATTCAACCGAGATGCTGAAAATTCGTCAATGGTGCTATTTACCTGCGACTTAGAGGAAGTGACCGATACCTTTTCCGGGACTTGAAAAGCACAGTAGTGGGAGTCGCCCGCGAGACTTTTCGTCGGATACCACACAAGGCAATTTCCTCCTTCACCCGATGCTTGTGTGTGGTTTTTCTTTGAAACGGAAATGGGACGACTACATATGACGAGAGCGATTAACTTCTGTGAGAAATTATGAAAATAAGTGGAATTTTAAAGTTATTTTCGGGACAATAAGGAGAATGGGAAATTTTCGTCTCTTAGAAATAGGGGGGCATCTGGATTGTGTGCAGACTCAACAATGTTGTATCATATTTGCATCTCCGCACTTAAGCTTAAAATTCCTTCCTTCTCATTTAATTGAATAAATCGATTACTCATTATTTTGCCTTGCAGTGAGTTAAAAGACTCCGTTAAAAGTCACTGTTCTGGTATCTCCCGCAGTGTCTTAGAATAAGTAATCTTGTTCGGAAATTACTGAACGATTTCGAGAATGAAACATTTCTTGCTTTGAAAGGAAAATTTGCTTGCAAAATTGTCATGAAATGAGCGCGTGACCTAAATGAAAATTTTTGGATGTTCCCTTCTATTGTCATATAATGTAATGGTTTTTCGGATAATTATTTAGTATCATGATATTAATTCTCTATCATTACTGATTGATTTACAACAAATCCTACATATGACGAATTAAAAAAAATGTGAATATATATTTTTAAAATCAGAATGAAGGGTTGAACTTTTTTTAATGAGAACTCCATGGGTGCCGAAGAACGACTGAGGAACTAAATAAAAATATTGCAGAAATTGAATACAAAAGTAAAGAATAGGTCCTGATGAACGACGCAATAGTTTCATATGAGCGCGAAGCATGAACAAGGGCAAAAGGAAACGAGAGGGCACATTCAAATCCCGTGTCGAAAATCGCCGTAAAATCTGATTGGCAGTACGGAAAGGTTTATCTACGCAAGTACATATTGTTTCGCCCCTTTCCAAAACAAGAGGGCAAAACACTCGTCGTTTGTTTCCAAGTCACCCTTGGGATTTTTGTTCACCCCACCTCTTTGTTTTCTCGCACACCCACAAAATGCAACCCCATCTCCATCCCAACGGCGGGAAACCAATCGACATCGAGACAGTGTAGCTGGGGGAGGGAGGGGGGTGGATGTAGGGTTAGGGGAGATTTTGTTGAAGAGGACCACTCGGAGGGTGTGCGTTCGAGACTGCATCCATGACCCACGTGGCAGTTTCACATGGATGAGTACACAACTCTTCGATCCCGTATGTCCCCCCTCACATGACCATGACTGGATAGGGCCGCCAACCGCGCGGGAGGGTTATTGCGTTTTGGAGGGTTGGAAAAACGCCCAACTCCTCCCCACTCACCGTCAAACTGGCCCTCATTCAAATAGGTGCGTTCCACGCAGGACCCAACCTCTCAAAGTCTCGCCGCCGCCACTTCAAATGCTTAGAATGGGGTTTCAAAGATTGATATGCATATAAAAATGTGTGTGTATAGAAAAATGTATGTAGCTAACCTTGTATATTTAATTATGTATATATTAAAGGAGAGGAAAGCAAATAAGGCCGTAGGGGTGGACAACATACCTGTAGAACTGTTGAAATGTTTAGGAAAACGAGGGGAGAAGGCCCTATATGGGCTGATTTGTAGTATCTATGAATAAGGAATCTGGCCGGAAGATTTTGTGAGATCGTTGTTAGTTCCTATTCCAAAAAAGGCAAAGTCTATATCATGTGAGGATTACAGAACAATAAGTTTGATATCCCACGCAGCTAAATTTATTCTCAGGATCGTCAACAAAAGGATAGAGAGTAAGGCAAATGATTACTTAGGGGATGATCAGTTTGGGTTTAGGAAGGGAAGAGGTACGCGTGATGCCATTGCAGTAATGAGATCACTAATCGAGAGTAATATACAGGAGAATACAATCAGGACGTTTTTGCCTGTTTTGTAGATTTCGAAAAAGCGTTTGATAGAGTGAAGCGGGAAAAATTAATGCGTGTACTGCAGAAAATAAGAATGGATTGGAGGGACAGGAGACTGATCCGCAACCTGTACATGTCTCAGACTGCTCAGGTGCGAGTGGGGAACGGAGAGTCCGGATGGGCAGTGTTAGGAAGAGGTGTTCAGGGTGCAGGGTTGCCCATTTTCACCGGTGCTGTTCAACGTATACGTGGAGGAAAAGATTAAAGAGGCATGGGAAGAACTGGAGGTAGGAATGAAAGTCGGAGGGGAATTCGTAAAATCGGTTAGGTTTGCTGATGACCAAGCATTAGTTGCTCAGTCAGCCAAGGGGTTGCAAGCATTGTTAAGTGAATTGGAGGTTCGGTGCGATAAATATGGGATGAGAATCAATATTAATAAAAAGTAGAGCAGTTTACATATCTCGGAAGTGTTTTGGACCAATACGGTCAAAGTGGTAGGGACGTAAGGAGAAGAATTGCGCTAGGCAAGGAGGCTTTCTCAAGGAGGAGGGAGTAGATGACGGGGACGTTGAGTAGGGATGTTAAGACAAGGCTCGTAAAAACTCTGATATGGAGCGTAGCTATGCACGGCGCGGAAACGTGGTCGCTGAAGCAGGAGAATAGACGTAGATTGGAGGCTTTTGAAATGTGGGTGTGGAGAAGAATGGAGAAGGTGAAATGGACCGAAAGGAAAACAAATGAGGAAGTACTAGAGATGGTGGGTGAGGAAAGGGGTTTGTTGAGAGAAATCGTATGGAGACAGGAAAAATGGATGAAAGGCGTATTGAGCGGTAGTGGAATGTTGAAGAAGGTAATAGAGTGGAGAATGCTGGGCAAGCGAGGTAAGGGCAGAAACAGGGTAGGGATGTTGGACGGGATGAAGGGATGAAAGAAGTACACCGAGATGAAGAGGGACCTGATATAGATTAGCTTTATAGGTGGGGAGTCAAAATGTTTATTTGATAGGTAAACCTACCTTAAACGGTAGATTACCTAATAAATAAATGTGTGTGTACATGTACACACACACACACATATATATATATATATATATATATATATATATATATATTTATATTTATATCCGTGTCATTCTTAGCATGTGTGTATACTTATATTATATTTTTTATTTACAGATGGCTTCTTCGATGTAACACGAAAGTGTTAAACAAAAAACTTTGACAACAACACACAATAATAACACAAAACAGGAACACTCACACGTTATTTCTTTATAATTTCGACGGAATTGGGCTCCGTCTTCATCAGAAGATAGCTAGGACAGTCCTAGCTAGTCTTCTGATGAAGACGGAGCTCAATTACGTCGAAATTATCAAGAAATAACGTTTGAGTGTTTCTGTTTTGTGATCTTATATTGCGTATTGCTGTCAAAGATTTTTTTTATTTACTTACATATACTCGTATATACATTAAACATATTATATATATAGCCAGAAAAATACATACACATACAAATTTATACATATACATGGAGATGGCATATAAAAACTCCTAAACGATCACATATTTCTGTTGGATTAACTTTTTGAGACGCTGACATAACATTCCATTTGAAGGTGAAAGACTCCTGAAGGGTTTGAAAAAAATGTGATAAAGGTATCAGGGTGCTAGTGCTGAGTCACCGTCGATAGCAATGAAATCATGCCCAAAACGGTTTCCTGGGAGGCCATTAGATTCATCGGCTAGTGACTGAACTTAAGTGCCGCAGGTATACATGTTGTTGCGAAAGGGTTTTCGCGATCCGGCCGGAAAATGTGCACATCCTGAAGTAATTATGATTCTTCTGGTTACCGTGTTTGTCCCCTCACCATCTCCTAAACCCCTACCTCCGCTTTTGTATTCCACGCCGCGCGCGTAGTCGAATTTTTCCAATACCTTCTCCCTTCCCTACAGGGTGTTGAGAGGGCATCTGTTTTCACCCCTCTCCCACCCAATGCTCGAACCGCTTGGGTATGTAAACCTCCCCTACCTTCTCTCCCGCGATCGGACCACGGGAACCCGGAGAGTTTGTCGGAGGGACGGTGTGGGTTGGGGAAAGAGAGAAGAGTTTGGAGGGAAGTCGTAGCCAGTACACGAATGTGGACGGGTTGTTGGTTGAAGGGGTTGTGGGAAGCAGAAGGGGTGGAGGAATGGGCCGGCGATGGGTCTTAGTGAGGGGGGAGAGAGAGAGGCAAGAAGAGTCAATCCGTCCACTATAAACAAACAAGCATCGTGAGGGGAGCGTAAACATCTCGTTCGAAATACACTCTCGCTTCTACATTTCCCTGCTTCAAATGCTCTCTTCCTTTTCCCTCCCTCTCTTTCCCTCTCCCTTCATTCCCTGCCCTCCAGGCTCCACACCACTTTCCTTGTTCCTCGCTGCTTGAAGCCAGTGATAACACTTCGTCCAACCAATCCTGCATAAAACGTTTTAGTGTAAAAATTCGATTGTTCTGCGTTATACATTAAATGCTAAAATTTGAGATGTTCACAAAAAAAAAGTTGTAATGTAGTTTTTTGGGTGATTCAACGATTAAAGATGTTTCGCAACATAAATCCTAGGCATACTCATGATGATGGAGGATTTCGTTCCAGATATCGTAGGTCAAGGGATTTGGGCAAGGAAAAGGACCTTGTCACATCAAGTGCAAGATTAACTACTGACTATGCTGCCTTGACTACGTAGAAGTTTTTTTTTACTTTTCCGTTCTCATATACTATATTTTGCTCTGAACACAAATGAGATGATTCAAATTATTCTTAGAATCCAATCGGGTTGTTCATGATGTCACTTTTGTATCGAAAAAAATAGGGCTAAATATTTGTTTATCTTTCGGTGCACGAAAGTTTGTGTACGAGATTGCTCATTTTTATGAAACTCTCGGAATATTACTTGCCATGCCAAAAAAAAACAAATGGAGGCGGTTTCTGGGGCTACCATGATGCTGTTGTTCGGGAGGCATGTCAAGGGATAGAAGCAATGGATTCGTTCAATGAAGAGGATGATTGGTCATATGGTAGTTCTCGTATGATTCGATTCCAGGAAGTAAATACTTCACCCTTTACTCAAACTCATCTACCATACTTGTGCATTCTTCTTGAATGTTAGACTGACAAAAAACCTTTCATGGGGAACAGCACAATCAGAAGCATATGTGGGTAACACTTGAAGAATTTGGTTTCTTTAGTCAAATCGTGGGAAAATATAATGAAAACGTAAGAGAGAGAGAGGTGTTACTATAGGCCATGTATAGGACACGTTTGGAAGAAAAGACGTATGTTTAGGATCTATTGTAGAAAACGTTGATTCAGGAATTGGTAAAGGTTCAGAGAAAATCAGGTATGTTTGTTAAAAATTGCTGCGGAAAAGAGTAAGTGAGTGACGGATATTCTGAGTGAATTAGGCTGGGAATTCTTGAGCAACGAAGAGAGCACGCAAGACTCTAGAATTTTAGAAAGGTACAGGACACCTGACTCGAAAATTTTGGCGTCCAACCACGGTTCCTTTGATTGCCGAAATCACTTCGCAGATTCAAGCTAATTAAAGTGAAATCCCAATAGTTTCATTTTGATCTCTTTTTTCTTTAATCAGATGAAATACGTGAAATTCGAGTTGACTGTTGAAATTTAAGTGGACAGGAAATGTCAGAAATGAGAAGGCATTAAGAAGAATGGGAGTGATCGTGATGAAAGAGGAAATTGATGGATTGGGTACACACCATTAATCGAAATTAATTCGTGGCGAGCATAATGGAATGAAAAATAGAAGGAAAGGTTGAAAGAAGAACGATGGAGAACAAATAAATGAGAAAATAAATTAAAGGATGTTAACGCGAAACTATAAAGTTAAAGGAACATAGGAACATGGAGTAATGATGGATGGGATCTGCAATTATCCAATCTGATTTATAACTAACGGTAGGGATTTAAAAATATTCCCTTAACATTTTTTTTCTCCAATTTTACCCGATAAATTTATTCTATTTGAATTGGTTCAGAAATGTCGAATTTTTCATTGTAATCTACATCTACATAATACCCCGCAAGCCACCACAAGGGCGTGTGGCGGGGGGTGTTAGGTCACCACCCAAAAAAAAAGAAAAAACAAAATCCGCAGTAAAAACTAACACATACATGCAAACCCAAATCCACAGTAGTGCATACTTTCATAGAAACATCCTATCATTTTACACGCAGGCAAATACACATATACCTCCTCTCACTCCACAAGCATGCAAGTACATATTGAAAATTTCGATTCGATAAATATTATATAATATATATATATATAAATATATATATATACATATATATATATTTATATATATCCCTCCCATGGACTATAACCTTGTCGTAGTGGAAGGGCTTGTGCGTTCCGATGACCCCTAGAGCTGTGCTGGCGGGAGTAATAATACTTGCTCCTGGTAGGGTCACCCATGCCAGATAGGTCGAAGGTTAGGAGCCAGATGAAAGCTAGTCCACGCAGCGTCTGTTCCTTAGTGAGGCGGCTGCAAAGGCGTCTGACCCCGGAATGTAATGTATGATGCTTTGACGCAGTTAATCAGAAATGAACGTTTTTCAGCAAGCCTGTAAAACATAGATGTCCTTAGCAACCTATAATGCATTAAAGATTATGCAGTTTTTACGTGAACAAGTCTTTACGTTACTCGCAAAAAAAACACTAGGTCAATTGAAATATGTGTACCGCCTGATGTCTGTGATCTTTGCAGCCTCTCAGCACCTTTTATCCTTAGTTATTGACTTAAGCCTACTTATTCGTACTAATGAATAGATATTTATCGATCAATATCTATTATTTTAGTTGATATATGGGAGTAAGTGTTCACATAAAGGTATATTTTTCCAAATGAGACGTGTATATTTACCCCTATGCTTATGAGACAGCCTTGGACATGCATTTCCAACAACACAATACCCCGTAAGCCACCTGAAGGGCGAATGGTGGGGGGTGTTAGGACACCACCCGTAAAATAGAATTAATTAAAGGTGAATGATTACGGGAGGGAACGTTAGATTGCGGGAAGTTTGTGAAATAATGAATTAAAATAAAGAATCAGCACTTATATATCATTAGCCTGTTTATTGCCTATTAATATGTGTGAATTAAGTTTTAGTAGTTAGGTCTAAAGTTATCTAGTGCAATTTTAAGTAAGAAAAAGGTACATTAATCGTTGGTTTCATCTAATTCATTATTTAAGAATTCCAAATTGTCCATCAGCATCAGTCTGTCCCTCTATCTTTCAATCAATTTTACATTTGTTCTTCAAGTCCGTAGCATCGTTCATTATAGATTTTTAAAAATGATTTCTGTTAGTTCTTAATGATTTTTAATGAAGCGGTATGGAACCTGACGTACTGGAACTCAACGATAGTTACGAGAAACGCATTTGCAATTTTTTCCCTTGATAATATTACTTTCAGAAATGAGCACATTATACGAAGTCGAAAAAGGTATATTTCTGGCAATTATTTCAATATTGTTTTCGACATATTGGGTCCTATAATGCAATGATGCTCAAGTATTTTTCTAGGACCAGCATGAATATTTCTTAACCCCAAGTGCTTATTCGAAGTTTAGCGAGTGTGTTTTAAGTGTCATACTTTATATTATTCCAGGTTTAGTAGCAGAAATCCTCTTTACAAAAAGAAATGTTCACGATTGATTTTATTTACATTTGTATCTACGAACATATCGACATTTCTTGAAATGTACGCTTGATATAGTTGTAGTAGATGCCAGTTATTAGGTAGTATATCGACTTCGATTTTATCCTATAATCTCACTCCTTGTAGGACAAATGCAGCATGTTTATTTGGAACAAAAATCATTCCCGCGACCTTTAGGACACCATGAAGGTGCAGCATTATGCAAGGAAATTATTTTAAACTCGATTTTCAAGGTAAACGTTGCTCATATTAAGTTCAAAGCTTGCAGTGATTCTTACCCTAGGCAAAAAATTATTTTGACACGCTTTGAGCTGGGTTCTTCGTTAGAGTTTGCCTAACCTCAATCTCATCTCTCCGAGCCGCTACGGCTGTTAATCAATCTTCCCCTTTCCTCTCTCTCTCCCTCCCTCAACCCCTTCGCCTGTCCTCTCCACTCTCCTCCTTAATGTAAAATGATGGCCACTTATTGAAGTGGGATGCGGATGGGGATTTCATCAAGAATCTCGTCGACTTTTTCGTCAATGCCCCCGTCCTGGCAATCGAGTGATGGATTGTTGGTTTAACCTTATGGTGTCGCTCGCTCGACCCCCAAACAGTAAGCGCGCTCGCCCATGATGTCGGACTATTCGCGCGGGAGGGACGTGACGTAGATTTCGTCGCATTGTTTGCGAAACTCTCAGCGATCATCCACCCCTCTTCCCGTTTCCCTTATCTGGGCAACGCCGTAAAACAGTTCAGGGTGAAATGAACACTTCCATAAAAAAATATAAATCACGTGAAAACGTCCTTGAAAGTTTCACTGCCGCCTGTGCAGTAAGTATCATTTTTATATCGTGACCAAGCGTAAACTTCGAATTTCGGTTTTATCTGTATTGTTTTCGTCTGAAATGTTTTGTGCCTTTATCTGGAATAATAACTTCTGTGAACGTTTTAAACAATTCCATGAATAATTCTTTCATCAAAGTTATGACGGAGACAATTCTTATGTTTCTCAGTTGCGACCGTTTTAATATGCAACGTCAGTTCTTTTTTAAAGTAGAGTTACCTCTTTTTTTTATTCCAAAATTATTTCCTCTGAACCGATTCTAATCTACAGTATTGAATTTTAATTGACTGGCGCACACAGTTTGCGTCCATTATTGCTTTGCGTTTGCGAGAATTATTACGCCCTCTCGTTTCCGCAATTGGAGTTAATGCTCCAAAGCATTATTTAGAGTCAACATTAAACTGCATAAATAATGCTAGCTCTCTAGCTAGTCTCAATATACGTCCCAAATTAGACGAATCTGCCTGATTGCTGCATTGGTCGCATACTGATCTTTCCTAATCAAATGAGCCGAAGCCTACAATCCTGACCGATAGAGAATACGAATTGTTAGTTAAATGGCGTCGCATTTATTATGTGAAATATAAGACGATATTTTATAACGAGATGGATATGTAAGTTATCACGAGTTACAGACTCCAATAACCAATCTAATAGAATTTGATGGTCACTTTGGCTCTTCGGACCTTCCATACGATGATCACCAATGCTATCATTCTGTGGAATTATATTAGCCATTCTAATATTTTAACGGTGTTGACAACGCATAATTTCGAATGTTAAATAAAAGTCTCCCTTCCATACAGAAATGTTGAAAGGGCCACTGACATGAGGTCCCACCACCGTAATATGTTATTACGTTACAGTTCTCGAAAGATATGCAATGCGACAGTATATTCTTGAATACTGTCTTCTTGGCGGGTTTTTCTGCCATTGTACTATGTGTTTCTCTTGAAAATATTGAACCGAAAGAGATGTTATCCATTTTACAGGCAAATTAAAAAAAAACAAACAAAGCAACCTTTTCAATTTTAAATTTTTTTTACCTTTTCTGGTGATAATTGTATAATGTCAGCAAAAATCCGTGTATTTTTCACTCTTTTCTGCTTTCTGTAAAAATATGATCGTTGGAATGTTTTTGAATTAGTTGGCGATTTAATTTTGTGCCTTATCAATACTGCTTAATCTATTTTTTAATACCTACCGCCAATGGCGGAATGTGATTAGATCTTTACTTAAAATCACTTTTTAAAATCTATTTTGATGGATATAATAAGAAATACTCCAAGATATACTACATGAAACGTGGGCATTGGCACGTTGCATTTAGTGCAATTTGTGTGTATTTTGCAAGAATATATATAAATCACTGTTCTAGGGGAATAAGGTTCCAAAATATTAAAATAGCTGAGACACCCATGCGTAGTTCATTCTTTCATCTTTCAACAGAAGCGCGGTGTGCCGAGAATTCATAAAACATTCATTAAATGTCTTAGAATGGTAATGTGGTAATGCTTCGTCCATTATCCACTTAAAGTCAGATCTTAAAAATTTGGAAATCATGAAATAATGCACCTAAAGCCTTCAACAAGGTCTTATACTTCCGGAGTTATGTATTCAGAGTAAGCAATCGATGAATTCCATGTTGACAAAATAAAAGGTACGGGATTACTCAGCGCAGGCGTTTCCCATCGGAGTGAGGTAAAAGTACAGGGATTCCCACTCATTAAGTATCTATGCCGCCAGGGGAAATTCTGTGGCGTAGAAAAAAGGATGCGATTTTCTGTGGCAGCCTTGCCATTTCCGACGCAGCTTAAGAAATGGACCTAATTTTATTCGCAGTTCACACTTCGCTGGGCAAACGAGGGCTCTGGGATTAATTTTTCCCCGTAGAATACACCGATGATTTTCGAGCGAGACCACAATTACGAGGCCGACTCGCGGATCTCTTAGCGATTACCCCGTGGAATTTCGAATTAACACCAGTGCCCTCCGTTTCTGCGCTGCGATTCTAATCAGGGCGTCAAGTGGAGGCCGGTTCAACCTCGGGTGACCAACCTCCCCGCGGGAGACGTTGCTTCTGGGGCCCCGGGAAGGATGACGGGGATATCCCACCCCTCGCCTTTGTTGTATAAATACACTCCCCAGGTTCCTTCTTCAATTAATTAAAAGGGAAAAAGATTCAGGTTCTCACCCTCCCCTCACCCTACCTATACACACCACCCACACATCCATTACTCGAAAATCCACCTCCTTATACATTGTTTTCAACCCCCAGGCACCCCTTTGGCGTTTACCAACACCCCTCCTCCCCTCCTTTCGTGAAGGCGTCTCCTCCTGCATTACGCCCTTCTTCAAGCTGGAAGTGTGGTGATACGAACCAAGCGGGAGAAGACTTCCCTCCTTCCCTAAGGAACGCGCCTTCCTCGCCCTTCTCCGTGGGGGGGGGGGAGGGATGTATATCGACAAAGGTCGGATATGGGAGCGGTTCACATCCGTCGGAATGAATGAACGAATGCGAATTAATTAACGGTTGGGATCTGGTTGGTCTCAACGGCAAGCGATGGATCTCTCTCCGTATAGGGGCGCACTACACCCGAAACCAACCACCCCTCTCCCTTCCCACTCCCAGCCCACTAGCCAGCATCTCCTCTTCCATCTCATCCATCACAACCCATATAATCATCCTCCTTCGCTTTCTCATGTCACTCCTTCCCTCCCTCCCCTCCCGTTCTCCCTCATTCTTTTTCACTCTTTTATTTCGCCAACTTGTCTTTATTCATTGCCCGTCCGTTTTATTGCGATTTCATCATTCACCTTCCGCGCGGAATAATTTGATCGCTCGATCCCCCAAGGGAGTTGGGATGTGGGCTTAGCGACAGGATGGCCAATCAGGGCCAGAGCGACGTTGCCAAACCTCCACCAAGACCTTCCCTCCGCCTAAAATGACGTGGTGGAGGGAGCGATTATAGCCCCCGCCACATTGGCGAAATTTTTCATCCATAGATTGAATGGAAGCGTACAATTTCTTTCGTTTTGCAAGCGGTGGGAGCTGTGATTCACCTATTCAGTGACCCCTTTCGTAATTTATCATTTAACCTCTGATGAATTTTATGGTTTTTTTACAATTATAAATCATTTGAGAGAATATTTGTATGCTAGAAAGCAGATTTTCCAATGACCTCGATCAAGAAATTAATTTAATGATGGAAAAACTTAGCAAGGCTTTATGAAAGCTGACAAGCGTGTAGAAGACGAGCACCAGGAGGAAACAACAAATTTATTTAATGCTTAGAATAGCCATCTTAAATATACTCAATGGAGATATCGCTCTGATATCAATATTCAGGATAATCCGCTTAAATACTTAAAACCTAAATGCAACGACACCTGCATAATACCCCGCAAGCCTCCGCAAGGGCGTGTGACGTGGGATGTTAGGTCACCAACCATACATTCAAATTCATTGCGTCTACACAGATATTAGTCAATCACACAACGTCAGTCTTACACAAAAAGCTATTGACATGCAAAAAATTTCATTGACCGGATAATATTCTAATATTGTGTGAACATTATCATAAAAATGGGTATATTTAAGATGAAATCATGATAACGACAAAGTATAAACCCTACCAATACTAATTATCTTCTTCGCACCTGCGGCAATAACTATAACCTTAAATTGTGCCACGAGAAAACGAAATTTTAAATCTATCCGTTCTACTATCTACCTATCTGATTTGATGTGCAATGACGTGATATAATCTACCATAGTACGGGACGGGACCTGTGATACGTCATTAATATCCTAGGGTAAGTGACCTATCTCAAATGTATGCAGTAAATTTAACCTTTATTTCAACCTACGGTCTACAAGTAACTCCCATATTAATTCTTCCAATAGTTTCGTGGCACTGATACGTTGTTCATAACAATTTTTCACAAGACTTCACTTGTTCATGAAGCGTTTCTCAAATCTAGCAGCTCTGTGTGGCACTCGATCTAGTTCTAAAACTAAGCCTACCTCGTGCAAATCCCATTGACTCGCAGCATACCCTAGGTGGAACATACCCTGGATATTGATTGTTTCCTTTTTTTCATGAATATCCAGTTTAATAATCAATCAAGTATTATATATATGTATTATATTTATATTACGTGTAATAGATTAATCTAAAATAATAAATCTAGTTTTTCAACCTTTCCTTAATCGTTTCCACAAAGTTACTTCACATTTTACTCATGCTACTATTGACCGTCATGATTATTGTCTTTGGGGATGACGAACCCTATTAATAAGACCGAAACAATCTCTTCTCATATTGGCGGAAAGCTGTTTGCTGCAGGCAAACAATAAACCCACTCTTTCCTAAACCTCTCATTCAATAATCTTGAGAAAGGGTCATCTCACTCCTAAGTGGAGTGAGCACCAGAGTAATCACACAGGGAAGCTAAAGAATCAACATTTTCACGAGGTTCATCGGTACGAGAGCTGTCCAAGAGGATTTCATACATTTTTCACTTAATTTATTGTGCAAAAATTAAATTTTACGTTAAGATGTTAGTGTACATGGTACTAGTTTTAATGCTTTGGCTCCAGCATTGCGACATCAATAGCTGTTGCAGGTCGAAACTTGATCAGTTCGCCTATAGCAAAGGAGATAATACATTGGCATGTTGGAATTTTGGTTTAACCTGGAAAAATCCTCGGTCGAGGACTATGTATTTCTATATGAGGTTATGAAGAGACTCTCCTTCCTCGGAGCACAACTAGATGTTTTAAAATATTAAAAGAGGGTAGACAATGAAGGAAGGTAGACTCGGAGGCTCAGTCACTGCTTTTTCCGAAGCATATCCCTGCTGCCCTTGTGGGAAAAGGACTTCGAATTTTATTGAGGACAATGCAAAAAAATAATGAAAATTTCATTGAATCCACCCAATGCTGGTAACAGGAAAATTACGCGGAAATTGTGCGAAAAATGCCATCTGTGCACGAGCGGAACCACGACCATGACCCGTTAAATCGCATTTATTTCGCAAAAATAAATATTTAGTTTGTCCCTCACAGTATTAATAGTCCAAATATAGACAGACAGTTAAGGTTTCTTCATGTTTTACAATACGAAGATATACCTTTTTTAGATGGCATTTTTCATCATCAGGAGCAGATGTTGGAGAACTGAGCATGTATCACCTTGCAACGCCTTCCGCTGAAGTAATATTGAAGACCAATCTATGAAACTCGAACCAAACATGCACGTTAAAACGATCAAACTTAAAAAAATGGTTCTGCACAATTAATTTATCGAATACAAAGAAATTGATGATTCCTATTTATTGTTCGTTCGTATATCGTAGATTAAGAGAGTAGATGTGAACTCTTTGCATTCTTAAATGAAGGTCATTTTTGGGAATTAGCCATAATTATCAATGAACAGAATGCCGCCTTGAAAAGAATTTTTTTAATTTTAATGTATATAGTATCCTGAAAGCTACCTCTAGACTGTGTAGCTGGGTGTGGTTACGCACCAGAATACATTAACCCCAAAATACTTCACACTCCTAGCGGGCTCGGACAACGTTATTCTGATACCTTTCGTTCGTTCGTGAGAAAAATGACATCCTAAATCTATCTGTTCTGCACTAAATCTCTCAAATTTTATTTACAGGATCCCACCGTAGAACGATGAGGCTAATAACATGTTTTCAACATCGTTGCTAAAGGGACATCCTTCCAATTATTGCTAGAAATTTAATCTGTACGAGTAATTTAACCTTCGCTCCATGAGTGATTCCCAACCTAGCTGCAGTAATAATTTTGATTCAGTACCAAGTTTATTTTAACAAAGATTTACAAATCTAGCTCTTCCACGTTGCGCGCGATCCGATTCGGCAATCAATTCAACTTCACGAGGATCCCATATACTCGCAGCATATTCTAAATGAGGCCTAACCAGCGAAAGATGATATTTCTCTTTAAACTTTGAATCACATTTCCCCAACACTCTTCTAATAAAACCTATTTTTTGCTAGGTTTTTCACATATTTCCCGTATATGTTACACCCAGGAGAGGTTTTAAGGTATTATTACATACCAAATGATATTCAGTCTGCCTTGTATTATTTTTATCCAGGATATAAAATAGATCTTGGTATTATTTGTTTATCCATTCACCCCAGAGAGACCTAATATACAATGTACCGTCTGACGATATTATGGTTATTGTGTAAACTCTTTGTTTCGATATTGGAAATTTTGTCATGATTAGGCTATTTCCCAGCCTTTCTGGCATTACCCATGCACTTTCCTGTACAGAGACCCTTGTCCGTTACTTTTAATGCCCCACCATTTCTGTTCCTCCCTCTCGAGACAATTTTCTAACCCCTCCCACTCATTTCCATTTCTCCCCTTCTTAATCCTTCCTCCCTTATCTACTACCTCCTTCCCCCTTCATTTCCCGTTTACCTTCCTTTCTCGTCTTCCTCATTCTCTTCCGCAATCCCTTCTTCCCCAAGTTCCTCCCTCCGATTCTCCATTCAACGGGCCCTTGTGCTGAGGGAATTAGCGGCGGGATATTATTATACTCCATACCCAACCTCCTCCGTCTTCAGGTTCGTTAATGCGGGAAGTTGCGTGGAATTTGTGATGGGCGTTCAGCTCGCCTCCCCCCTTCCTTCCCGACCCCTCACGGTCCGTCCGCTTTATTTCGGACTCCCCAGGTCCCCAGCCGACCCACCGACCGACATTGTCGTGTAAGGTTCCTTACGTCTTCATCCGTCATCCTTGCATAATCCTATTTCCGTCAAGAGGCTTTTTTTCAGCATTATCTATATCTGCATGTACACCCTGGGTCAACTGTCAGCCTATGGCTAGGAGATGCACGGATGATATGAGAAGATATGGGGAATATGAAAGGAGTCTATGTCTTTAGATTAGGAGTAAGATATTTTAAATATAATGAATTTACGGTAGAGCAAAAGTGTTGCATTTTTTGTGGGTAATAGTTAGTATCACCTAAAGTAATTGGTTTGTTTAGCAGTGTGCCTTGAAATTTTATTCGTGGTCTGATGAGAAAATGTCAGTCTATGATATGACAGCTATGCAGTCATAGACATATAAATAAAAATATAAGGTTTAGATGATCTATACATATTATGTTTTTACTATCATAAAACTGTTAGGTCGAGGGATTATAATAATATTTCCTATTATTTTCCGTGTTTTAATTAATCATGGATGAAATTCTTGTTAATGTCCATGTTTCGTAATGCATGCACTCGTCATACTTGAAATGATGACCTGAGAGTTAAACGCTTAATATAATATTAAGAATTTCTATTAAATTATATCACAAATCACGCACTTTTTGTGGATTTTATTTATTTATTTCGGTGTTGATGCGCTAAAAATGAAGTCTCTCCTTAAGCATAAGCCTGAGTCAGTTTTCTTTCCTTGCATATTAGTAATTTTGCTCCTTTGATAAAACAAATAATTTAAGCTCATTACTCAGCCATTATCTCTAGTTACAATTATGAAACATCAGTCATTTTCGACGAAATGAAGGCAGGGAGCAGGTATGTGGAATTGATGAGGAGCTTATTACAGTGTCGGATGTCAGGTCGTGTGTTGCTGGGAGAGGCAAAGAAATGTATCGCTGTTGCCGTTGTATTGTCTATGTCAATCTATGACCTATCTTAAACGGTAGGATACCAATAACAATAATGATTGCGAATCGTTAGTGTACGCTATAATTTTGGTTGCAAGTGGATATCATTTCGTAGGATTTCAAGCATTCTTCTTTCCCTCTGGTTACTTCTTCCACCAATTTTAAGTGTCACTATGATCGAAAATAGAGGAGGAGGTGTGTGTCCACTTCAGCAACATTTTCTTTTGTTTCTCACATCTCCTGCTGTAATCGTCTCCATACTGCGCTCCTCACTCCGGAAATTAATCCACGCCGTCTTCATTCGCTTCACTGAAGGGTGAGTGTGGGGGAGGGAGTGGGAGAGGGAATGGCACCCCCCGTCAATGGTGCCGTGAATACCACCCAACCCATTCACGTCGACGCCCATGCCATCACGAGCCCCAAAACTCTTTTTAGACGTTCTCGGAAGCCCTTCCTCCCCATATCCCACATCGTTCCCTCCCCCCAATTCTTGTTCCTCCCCCGGTCGAATGCAGATTAGTGGCCCCTCCTCCTCCTTCTGCCTCCTCGATCCATCACGTCGTCGCAAGAAGGGTTTGGTCGGGGAGAGAATGGCACCGAGGACCCCTACCCTCCAACCCTCCCCCAAGTCACTCGCCTTACTCCCGGTGGGGATTGGAAAAAAACATAGGACGGCACTCACGCAGTACCTCTTCCTCCCTAATCACTGGGCGGGGCCGGAGGGGGAGAGGAGTGAACAGGCTCATTGGCGCGTCCCCGGTTGTTACCGGGGAGGATTCTATAGGTTAGGTCTTAACAGCTGTGGTGTCGTGTCCGAAATTTTTGGGACGAGTTGCTGGAATGACTTTGTCATATTGAAAAATGCAATGGGTGAAAGCAAAGGCCTCCATCCGCTGGATAACCTCTCTCGTACCTTCAGCTGGCGATAGAAAATACCTTTCCGTACTTTGAACGCTCTCCAAATTTGTGGGCTTCTGAGGGGTTCTGGTAATTTTCATAAGTATGTCTACGATTCAGTGATAGGAAAGGACTATTTTACATGAATTTTTTGAAATGTTGTGTATGATTCTGGGAGAAATTCGGAGGCGACGGAAGGATGTATAAATACAAATAATTGGAAAATTGGCTTTCTAAAAAATAAAATGGGTTTATTGTTACCAGTTTAGTTCAGTGCAGTATTCTTAGCTGAGCATTGAGGTACCCTCTTTTTCCGTCCCTGTTCTAGCCACCGGAAGGAATAAAAAGAAAAAAATCAGAAACGTACCTGTCTGAAGATGCTGCGGTGATTTGAAACTAGTCACGATTCACGTATATCTAATTTTTCTGAGTAATGCTAAATTAACATTTCTTTTTGTTTATATCATAATGGATTTCCATGTATTCTTCCAGAACCGACATTAGACAGTAGAATAACATTTGCAAATGAATTTCCACGAAGTGTTCGCCACTTCAGGTGGCAATATCCAGCGCAAAGCAGAAATTGTGGATGAAGATGGGAAGATGTTAAGATTTGATTGAGAGAGAAAGATTATTTCGTATTTTATTTTGAAGAGGACGGACTGACGTGAAGGTTTATCGTTGTAATTTTAAATAAGTGGGAGAAGAGAGGAAGTCACTGGCGGAAACGGAAAAAGGCAGAGAAAGTGTGTGGAGGAAATATTGAAAGGTAGTGGCGTCATGAAGACTGTGAAAGAAGGGAGAACGTTTAGGAACGAGAACGCAAGTAGAATGGAGGAAGTTAGAAGGAATTTCAAGTTATAATAAAAAAATTTTTGACGACAAGTGTAAAAATTATTGGAGTTTCTATTTCATTTTCTTTTTATACTGACTGCATTTTTCGTGAAAATTCCATGAAATAATGCTTGATTTTTTTTTTAAATGTGAATAGGAAATATAGCTTCCTTTGGTAAGAAGTATCATGTCGTCCAGAAATTATTCCATGGTAATACCATAAGAAATGAGATTTACGAGTCAGTAGGCAGCCCAGCAGAGAAATTTGCAAAATGAATTCTTGATACTTATTTAGGAATCAAAATATCGTGCAATGAAAAGTTTTATAGGCTGGTTGGCAGATCTCCAATTTCCTATATCTGAATTTCAATTTCCCTCATGCTTATGCGACGAGAAATCAAGCGTCTTTAACTAATTGGCATGACATGAATTAATCAATATGGTCACTCTTGCAGATGTGGTTATTTCATTACTTTATCAGTACATGAGGTCGACGGAGGAAAATAATAGACGTTTTGTATGGAATTAAGTGAGGTAGAAAGTACATATATAGAGCAAAAGAATGGGTTGCTGTAATCTGTAGTATGTCGTCAAAGGATTTTTTTGTTTTTTTTAGTTAGGGAGGTACCGTAGTGTTCAGTTCCATATTCTATCAAGAACTTAACCTAAGCCGGTAAACTACTACAAGTATATGTACTTCTCTGTGGGTGTGAATTTGGCATTCTTTTCTTAATTTCCCATGTGATATATTATTATATTTTGCGGGTGGAATCTTAAAATCCACCTCCATACACCTTTGCGGCAGCTTCTGGGGTATTGTGTAGATGTAGAAATTTTGTTCTTTACACGGAAATCTTGGGAACAATTGAATTTCGGTAAATCTTATTTATTATTATTGGTGTTCTACAATTTGTGATAGATGATGGTTCGAAACAGACTACGCTACGGTACGACAAATGCATTTCTTTCCCTCATCTAAGAGTCATGAACTTAAAAATAATTCGTTTCTTAGGCAGATCTAGATGGAGCATATGACTATTCGAAGTTAGTCGAGTGCAGTTAGCGTGTCTTTAACATGCGTACATTACGTATAATCCAACCCTCGGACGCATTTCAGTTTGGTGGGGCCTTAAAAGGCCATTGAGTGTATGAAAACGTTCCACAAAATCCTGCAATGCATTTATTGGAGATCGCATCTTTCGGAGTACTCAAGGATTTAAGTGCCAAATGCGGTAATGCCCCGCTCTGTATTCTTATGGCATTCTGGAGGGCTTAAAAATGATGACTTCTTTGTTTGTAACCGAGGACCTAAGCAGAAAGAGAGACGTATAGAGAGTTCCCTTATTTTTTTCACCACTTCACAGTGCTGGAGGAATGTGGAGGAGTGGGATTTGAAGTGAGGTGCACGTAGGGCAGTCCTCTCGCGCGAGATCGCTGTCACCGCCGAGTCCATTAGCGGAGGCGCCCCACTCCCTCCACCTTGGCGCCCCAACCTCAGTCACCTCCTCCGCGACCTCAAACTCGATGTTCCTGCGATGCATATGCGACAATTAGGGGGAGTGCGCCTGTAGGCGCGGCTGGGGTGAGGGGGGATGAAAATCCATTTCAAAATGGCATCGATCCGGAGCGTTTACGGATAGGAATCCTGTGTGCCTCTCCCAAGCGGTCCTTCGGAGACGTCCTCTCAACGCTCGAGGGGACGCAGTGAAAGGAGAGAGGAAGACGATCGCTTTGAGGGAGTTGAGAGAAAGGTCTTTTTGCGGCCGTAGTGAGGGTGGGAGGGATGTCGGGAAAAAAATGAGGGAGCGTAAGAATTTCGCAGAGAGAGAGAGAGACAAATGGGAAGGGAAAAGGCAAAGTTTGGTCTTTAATGCACAGCATACGTTTCATACGATGGGTGAAGACGTCTGTGATTTTTAAAAGGACAAAAAACCCCTCTTGGCCCATATTTGAAGACACTTGTTCCATTCACAAAATATGAATTTTAAACTGCTAGTTTCTCCATCGAATAGTTTCAATATTGAATATTGTATTTTGATGGGGTAGGGAACGGTATTGGGATAATTTGAAGGCATCTTCGTCAAAGAGGCAAAGCACTGAAATATTCCTAGTGGCGTAAATCTTAATCCGAATTATCATAATGGATTTCGAATAGTTGAGTTGACGTAGTCTTCAGTTTATTCAGATTTTAATACGAGTGCCATTAAACACCCATTAAAATTGAAATAAATTAAATAGGGGTCTACATAAAATTCGTTCTCTGCAGCCATTGTTATTCTTGTTATTGTAAAATGGGATTGAATCTTACTTGAGAAAAATACAAAGTTAATTGAAAGGGGTTTTTGGGTCATCATTGATTTCAAAGGCAATGGGTGTATTTTGCTGCCAGTGATATTTTTTTCACCCATTTGCATTTTAATGTTATATATATTGGGAGTTGAATTGAGGAGCAAAAACGTTTTACCTGCTTTAACTGAACGGTTAATAAAATTTCCATAAACATTTTTACGATGTGCTTAAGTTTCCTGAGACGCATTGAACCCTGGTTTTATGTCGCTATTCTAGATGCTGAAAACTCTAATGGTTTTGCTTAATCCTTTCAAATGTTACGAAAGTTTCAGAAGGAGCGCTTTTTGTTAACGATCACCTGGAGTGTGTCGAATAGTGAACTTCCACTACGCTTTGAGGCAATCTCTTCCTTTTAGATCCATACCGTCAAGCTTGACTATAAACCATATAACACCTATGACCATAGATTGGGGAATTAAAAATACCATGAATATAATACCACTTTCAACAAATACCAGCAAATCATAAATGTTTCAAATTTATGATTTATATTTTGTTCCTAACTGACGAAATGCTATGCCGGGAAAAATTTGAAGATCATACAAGTTCGCAGTCTTCTGGGATTTCCAGAACTTTCTTCATTTCGCTGGAGTAGGTGCGACAGAAGTAAAACTTCACCAAAACTTCTTTTTTTTTAGCGTGAAACTTTTACCCGTATTTTTTCGCATAGTGGTTAAATACTTCAGGTCATTTCACTTGAAATTATCAAATTTAAAGTCCTCAAGCAGTCGTCATATCACGACATGACGGTCTAGGAACAGCCGTGTGCACAATAAAACGTGGATACCTTTTCCATCTTTCCGCTCGTTCTCTCTGAATCCAAAATATCTTTACGTCTTAAACGAGCGATAGAAGTGCATGTATGTATGTATGTATATATATATATATATATATATATATATATATATATATATATATATATATATATATATATATATATAATGTAAATTCACTAATAGTCATAACAAACACAAAAACCAAAACAAAAATTCCCGCGCCATACACTACCCCTCCAAACCCCTCACCTCGAATGCCTTCCCCCCCTTTTTTTCCCCCCTTTTCCTTTCTTTTCCCCTCTCTTCCCCTCTTTTCCCCCATTTTCCCCTTCTCCTTCCTACCACTGCTTTCGGGTCCTCCTCTGCCTCAGTTCTGTTCCTAATTCCTCTTGAGAAAGGTGGTTGGACCACCGAAAATTCGAGAACCAGTGAGTCCCTCTTTTGTGTGTTTTGGTTTCTGCGTTTGTTATGACTATTAGTGAATTTACATTATTGTACACGTTCGTGGGTTTTCCAAAAAAGTGACTATATGTATATATATATATATATATATATATATATATATATATATATATATATATATATATATAATGTAAATATGTGTGAGCGTGTTTATATATTATATTTATGTATATAAACACAAACACGTAAAAGAGCATTCAAATTTAAGATAGTTTGAGCTTTCGGCCTATCCTTAGGCCTTCTTCAGGTTAGCAAGGAAGGTTTCGGGCGGAAGGGATGCAAGGGCTGTGGCGCGGGGCGTGCTGGGAAGGGGGGCAGAAATATGGAGTGGTAAGGGTTCAATCCTGGAAATTCAAACGGTTGAAATGCTAGTATATATGCGGATTCACGGGGTCTCACCTCTATATAAAGAACTAAAAGTTTCTCTGTTATCGACTCCCTCCTCCTTGTGAAAGGTTCTTTACCTGATGAAATTCTTCTTCTTAAATTTTTACTACTACTTTGAAAACTCTGGCCCAAAACTCTTCCATGATAGGAAATTGGTTCCACCTGCTCTATTTTGAGCCCTCCTATGCTATTATTTCGCTAAGCTTTCCTCTTCCTTTTTGGGACAGACACTGTGAAAGCACAAAAATGGCGAGGAATTTGGAAGGGTGCGGGTCACCATCGGAAAAAATATTCACTTGATCGGGACTTGAACCACAGTCCTTCGATTCGCTGGGTGATACTTTACCACCATACATAGAAGAGGAGGTGAGGGAGTCCACTCGGTAGAGGAGATTCGAGGCTTTTGCCGACGAAGCCGGAGAGTCACCGGCGAAGCTTCGCCAAAGTCAACTTCAATTGACATCTATGGACTCTCCGTCTGGGGTTGCCGTGAGCCCGAAACACTCGCAAGGGAAGCAAGCAAAGCACCGTATCGAAAGCGGGGAAGTGGGGGAAACTCAAACTCGGAGAAGGCGGCGAGGGGGAACTATTAAGGCTACCGCGTAGCGAATAGCTCCAAAGACGGGAGCCCCGTGAATTGGCCATGAATGGAGGAGATAGGCGAGAAAGGAGGGATTGTGTCGTGGATGATGACTGTTGACGAGAGGGACGGGTGACAGGAGAACAAAGGGGGTGGGATGCTCCCCTCGCTGGGCTTGCTGAAAGCAAATGTGATGCGGGCGAACGCGGACGCGTTGGAGCGAGGAGCAATCCAAATGATATCTATCGTCGCTGTGGCATACCTGTATAACTAACTACCTTGAGAAATAACGTGCTTTCCTCATTAAACACAACATTAAATCGATACCCTGATAATTGATGTGTAGGATATGGTGGCTATAATTATAATCGTGCATTTAAGTTTGGTCTAAATGTAGGAAATGATGATGAATATACGGATCATCCTTAGAGTAGCTAAGTTTCATTGAGTGGTTAGGAGGAAAATGTACCGGAAAGGAAAGAGAGTGACTCCTATTTAGATAGGCCATATTTGGAACACGTAGCTAGTGATTGGGATCCATGGGGGAAAATAGTATTTCAGAGACTGGAAACTGTTCAGAGAAAATCCAATATATTTATTAAAAAATGCTAATTAGTGCTAAGGAATAGAGAGTAAGTGAGACAGGCATGTTAGAGGTATCAGGCTGGAAACCTTTCGATTCATGGGGATGGTAGGAAATACTTGTACTTTTGGAAATACACAGAACATCTGTTTTCTCGCGAAATCGAGGGACAGATTATGGCATCGAATTATACTTGCAGATTCCACTACTTTAATAAAATAAGAGAGATAGGCAACATCACAGAAAAATTTAAGAACTAGTTCTCCACTCGTCTTAACAAGTTCTAACATAAACACTCGATTAATCGTAATGGTTTATAGAAAACAATTTAATGATTTGCTCAAAGACACCAATCATTACATGATGTACATAGTCATTTATATATGGAAAGTTTTTGTATATAAGCTAATTTATATTCAAATTCATTCATAAAATAATAGCTGTACATGATGGGCGGTGTTCCAAAACCCGCCAACTTGCCCTTGTAGCGACTTGCGAGGTATTGTGTAAATATAGAATACGCGTGACAAAATGTTCATCTTTTATTTTTCTGATGAAGTGGATTTATATCATCCTAAATGACCTCTGATATTAGGCCCCTCGTCTAACTTCTAATACTGCAATATATAAGTAATTGTAAGCAATAATTACAAGTGTTTTTATTCTCGGGTCCTAAGAAGTAAATAGACGTTAGGAACCGTCGGAAATCTACATAAGAATTCTTTGAAGGAATGTATTGAGGTACTAAGCATTGGTGTAGTCGCAGAGGTCTGATGAGAAAAAAAATGCATTGTTCTAGGGTCGTTGCAAGAGTGCATGGTGCCCTAGTAGTCTTCAAGCAGAGATAAAGCAGAAGTTGAGGTGCAGAGTTAGTTTTTCGCCAAGGAAAGTCACTTAGAAAAGTAGTTGATTAACTTTTGAATATTTTGTTTACATTTTGCCGTGCCCCCATCCAAGTTCACTAAAGATTGAACTGACTCCTTGAAAACACTTCTCCATGTGTATTGCTGTGCTCAGTTTCAACATCGAACCTAACGTTGTACGCGTGCAGCAAGTGGTAACTTAGTTGCTTAAAAGACTTTAAATA